>OX457098.1:13025000-13537261 GCA_949752805.1 Deilephila elpenor | reverse complement strand
AAGTATTTAATAGCCGCTTCAGCGTCTAGATTTCTAATTGTGATTAAGCTGAGCTCACCGGACACTAAATTATATTTTATCTTTAATCTATTGCACGCAATTTACTATCTTCATAATAATATATCCACAACTTTGTACTACGCCTATGTCATCAAAACATAATATGTTACGAGAAATTTAATTTAGAAAGACAGTGCACAAATATTTGTGTGGCAGAGGAATTTCAACCTTCGGGTTTATTCACCTCCAATCCAAATAATGAACCGTAATACGTAGACAAATTCCCGTGACGTAATGCAAGATTAGTATAAACATAACCCACTGATATAAAACACAAACAGACAGTCTATTGAATAAAATAAATTCAATCAACCGAAAAGAAAAATAATTACTAAACTCCAATACTAATGTAAATAAATCATTTGAAAGTAAAACTGGTTGGCTTTCAAAACAAACAATTGAATAATAAAAAAGAAAATAACGCACGAATGTTTCATCTTGTGATAATTGTTCGTTTATCAAGAGTCAAACATAGAAACGAGATACGATGAGAGACAGATAGCGAGCGCCCCCGCTGTACTACGGAGAAAGTGTTGTTAGATAAGTCAGAATCTTTTGGCAAGAACATTTTTCAATGCATTTCATTTGTCGTTTGAACAACGCATGACTCACGGAGGTCGCTTGACAAGGCTAGAGTTAAGAATAGTAGGTGTTTAGAGTTGGTCAGTCCAAAATTAGTATTCCCTAAATAAGTACATTAACTCATATAAACGCTTGAAAGGTCCAATATTTGACAAAAAAAATGTTTGATCACAATCGCTAACGTACAAGTTCACGTTGCCATTTTCACTTTCTTTATTGACGTTTTGTTGAACATTATTGGTCAATATGTTGGGACTAATATAAGCCGGCTAATATGGACGCGACTAAAAGCTCGCCATGAAAATCCTTGGTGGGAAGTCTATTGTGAACTTCCTGTGGTTGAAGAGACGGAAGAGAATTTTAACGGTTTTTAATCATACGTCATACAAAAAAGTTCGTAGTAGTTTGTATGCAACATGCACGATTTTTACAAATGTATTGTATTTTTTTAGTAACTTCGTTTTTGAACGCAGCGAAAGTGATATGTACCGAAACAAATAGAAAGTAACATTTCCACGAGTGCTCAAAATGTGTGAATCTCCGTAACTTAGCACGGTGATTTTTTCCTTACTACAACCATTTTTTTTAATTATAAGATTTTATTTGTAATACATTAACCAATAAACCTTTTTTAGAATTTTCTAAGGACGTTGCAATACTAAAAAAAAAACTTACTGATACCATTGGAATTTTAATTATTAAAATTAATTTCCCCATCGATTGTTTTAAAAGATTCCATCATTCATAATTAACAACAAAAATAAATTTCACTTTCAAAATTATCCTATCAAAAACACGTACTTAAGATTATGCATAAATTCGTGACAAGATGAAATAATTAAATTCTTCATACCGTTATATCATAAGCACATATTATCGTAATGATAATAAATTTTAGGCGTTGTCCGAATTATTGTCTGTAAACTGCTACGGTAAGTTTAGTAATAAAAGGTAATTTCCAGGAGTAGAAAAATGATTCGTTAAATGAGTAATGATGAATCAATATTTATCTGCATCTTCATAATAAATTATATTAAAGATACGATTTCTGGTTCATTGATAAAGTCAATGAACTTTTAACTTTTAACAATGCAGTGTTATAAAAACTTGAAAATTCTGACAATTCATTAATTATAGTACTAACTAATCCACGTTCATAACACACAGTATCCACACTAACAATAATTCTACAGGATATTTCATGATTATTTGATACTTTAACTACAGGAAACCACAGCGTAAATGAGTTAACACTAAAATATTAATTAAGGACAGCAAAACACGTATAATGTTTATGTAACATTCAATGACTTCGAACTTGTTTTAAAAATAAATGAAGTTTATTAATTATATTTATCACTTTCACTTCCCGCCATAAATTCGAATTACAAACAATACATATTATTCGGAAGACCAGTCCAAAAACTAACAACACCTTATAAAATGTCAAGTTAATATTACGAGAGTAATATTCACAAAGTACGTACAGCAATATCCACCGTTTATCCTCAAGTGAGAAGATTCATGTTATTCAACAAACGATTTCATTTGTTTACCTCTCAACAGTCAGTCGACTGTAATAATAAAGACAAAACAATTTAAAAATAGCAAAGAATTTAAAGTGAGAAAACTTTATACAATGCCTATTGTGACGAATAAGAAAAACCAAGTTGTTAAAAAAATCGGAAGTACAGACGATATCTTTGTTCTGTTATTTTCATAATTTATGCAAAAAATATTTGCGTTATATATTGGCTTCCTTACATTAGATATACGCATATATACATAATTTTTTTAGGAACTTATTTTCTTTAAATACCCTGTATACTCACTAACAATTCTTTGTCACACACTGACGACAGCAAACATTTCAACAGAAGATAGCCAGATGTCACTAATATCAAGTCACAAAACACATCCGTGTACAGAATTCGTATCCACATCACTTCACCATATTCAACGTTACGAGCTGACATTAGATGAAGACTTATAGTATTGCGATGCACAATATGAATTAGTACCTGACATGAGAACTAGGCCACATCATCTTATTAAATTAAATAGAAACATCGCTCGACCAGTAACAGCCAGCATTTGTGCATACAATGTATCTCCAACATCGGACGAGCGTCTACACAGACATAAACCAACCATATCAATTCGAAAAACGGCACCACAACACGGTTCCCACATAAAACTATTGGTTGCGAACATTTGACACATATCTAACACTTAAAATAGCATCTGCATCGTGCATTGATTTAAACATGCAATTCTCAACACTATTACAAAGCTCGGCCACATGAAAGCGGCCGCGCAAGCGTTTAAAGCTTTCTCCACACACCGACAATCTGCGTTATTAATACTCAAGCCGATTTTATGTAACCGCATTCGGAATTAAGTAACTTCAATAACATTATTACCTACAGCGCTACAATGAATATGTGCCTTAATATTAATATATTATGTTTCAAATAATTAAAACATGGCAATTCAATGTTCGAGCATAATTTCAAACAGGCACTAGACATTGACGTTGAACTAAACTTTGTAACATAATAATAACACTTGTACGACTTTGATTTAAGAACATGACCGTTATTGACGCCGATTAAATCTCAAACATTTTGTAAATATAAATAAATAAACTATATATTTGTCATATCTTTTACGGTGATTGCTGAACTAGGCCGTACATGTGCTGTGCGTCTATAAATATAATTTACTCCCGCATATTTAGAACTTAATTAATGGTTTTATAAAAAGCCGTAGTATAAAGAATTGTCGTAGATTAAATTGAAAACAAAAATGGATTAAATAAATAGCAAAGTCATAAATTATATTCCTGACTTTTCACTTGCATTTAAAATTTTTTCTTGAAAGACGCTATAACTTTTCAAGTTCAACTTAATCGTATTAACTTTCTTGAGTTAACCAAATACTGTCGATTTATGTACGTCGGCAGTTGACTTAATTTGTCATAACACTCACTCAAGCCGGCTTAAGAGATATGTATTTTCGCTCATGACTCGTGGATATCCTTGACACAAGCCATATGTTGTGGGGCGCAGTCCCGGTTTACAAGCTCTCGGCGATTTCAAGCTTAATAAATCAACATCTCTAAATATTTAGATGGAAAGGATGCACTTCTTGTCCAATAATATTAAAATTTCACAGTAAATATTTTTTTTTATTACTTATGTTTCGCATTTCATCGTGTAAATTGAAAATATTAAACGCATCAGCAAAACTAATAACTGTAAACCTGAAACTTGTGTGTAATCAAAATAAATAATTATCTGTACGGCTTTGTATTTCTTATGATATCCGATAATATGAAAATTTACACTTCCAAACATACAGATTTTATATTACATATCAACCACACAAGGTGTATAACGATTATAAAATACCAATCCAATTTTTTATCAAAGTATTTGACAATCGCAGTAATCATAGAAAATTATCGCCATCACCCGTGAACATTCATAACTCCAAACTTGGTAGACGCATTGTCGTATTTATCGATGTTGGTGCTTCAGCAATAGTTTTAGCCTTACGAATCACAATAGCAATCAGATTTCTGTGAGTTAGTGGTACCACTTCGATTCATAACGTTAGAACAATTCATAGCTATAAAAAATGCGCAAGAAGCATGCAAATCGTTTGGAAACCAATTATTTTTCACACAACACCGTCCGCCAGACATCAATGCATGTAATTACTGAGAAATTCTTAAGCAGACTAATCTGGGAACGATCTTCACAGCGAGTTGTGCTTGCATCAAGAGCGTTTCTAATCTTTGATGGACGAACGTCGACCGCACACCGTCGATTGTGATCTGCTTATGATTCATTTTAAATCGTTCAAATACTCTTTGATCAATTTTGAAAGTTTCAGTTACATTAAAAACGTGAGCGATAGCATTCATTTGTTTGACCACTTGCTACCGACCTTGCGTAACGCTGTTTTCGAAGATAAATGTGTCTGTACTCGGAGTACTGTAATTAACTTTGAGGCATTGTTGTATTAGCTACTGTTGTACTAATTTGCAGTTAGGAAACCGCTCGACCACTCGTAGTTTTGTTAATTTTGCATCCCTCGAGTCACCGAAATTTTAGCAGGAAAATAACACCGCATAATAGTGAGCTGACCAGAGCTGTTGAAATTATAAATTCCGTATCAAAGTAGATCAATACAAAACACAAATCTACAAACGTACCAACTACCATGTTTTTATAATGTCACTGTAACGGAATAATTCAATGTTGACATCATGGATTTATTTATAGTTGTAAGCTGTCTAAGTATATGCGTGTTTCTTGTAATAATATCCTTTATCCAATCGTAGCATAAAGTGATACGGCGTAATAATACGGTATTAAACAGACCTCAGTCATTAAAAGCAAATTAAAATGCTTGCATCTTTTTACGAACATCTCAAGTGCGCCTATTTTTAACATGTCTATAATCAAGCCGCAACAAAGCACCCTTTATCTCACAGTTAAGAGGTAACCAAGGACTAACGAATCAAAAACGCATCAAGCAATAAAGTCTTTGATATGGCGAATTAAACGGTGACCACCTTCCGACGGTGTGGTTGCAAAATGCCGAATGCCTACGTACAGCAACCGTAACAAGGCCCTCGCCTTATACGAGCGCTGTGGGCGGAAGCGCGCATCGGCGACATGTGTTACGCACCGTGATGTCGCAATCTCATGCCGGCGATTTCAGTATCATCCATCCATCAATCCATCAGCCAAAGGACGTCCACTGCTGAACATAGGCCTCTCCCAATGATTTCCTCAGTGACCTGTTGGAGGCAGCCTGCATCCAGCGACGTCCCGCCACCTTTACCAGGTTGTCTGACCATCTTGTGGGTGGACGTCCTACGCTGCGCTTTCCGCTACGTGGGCTCCATTCGATAACTTTTTGGCCCCATCGGCCATCAGCTCTCCGCGCTATGTGCCCCGCCCATTGCCACTTAAATTTACTAATCCGCTGGGCTATGTCGGTTACTTTAGTTCTCCTACGGATCTCCTCATTTCTGATTCGATCTCGTAGGGAAACCCCGAGCATAGACCTCTCTCCATAGCTCGTTGAGTGACTTTGAGCCGCCTAATGAGGTCCATAGTGAGGCCACGTCTCAGTGCCGTATGTCATCACTGGCAACACACAACTAGCGAAGACTTTCGATTTGATTTCAGTATGAACTATAATAATTACGCGAATCTCTGAATTCATTAAAACATCATATTATTAATAGAATTGATAATCCCGATGCTGCATTAACCTGATCATGAAAGATCTTGTCTGTGGGCAGATGTGATAAAGCAACTACCGAACAAAATTATAATGTGGGTGGACGAAAGCATTCTATGCAAGATAGCGGAGCCAGTACAAAGAACGTATAACGCTTAGGTTTCCGGTAAAATTCTTAACATTGAGACTACATTGCTACTGAAAACAAAGTTGCTAACCCTCAACAACAACAAAAACGCATTTGATGAAAGTCAAATATAGGATCGTACAATCATTGATAAGAATATCGATACGTGCTTGAAACTCACAGCATGGGATTAGAGCATAGAAAAGTATCGCCTGTATTTTACTTTTTCGTTTATATATTCCCAGTATGTATAATAAAGAGCAATAATTATAATCTGTCTCAGCATAAATTTAATTAAAAAGATTCGGTACATTACTTTTGCTCTTAATTACACCGCAATGAATGCTCGAAAAATTCAATTTTGGTACTCATATTCAAAAATAAATAATAATGATTAATTGAGAAAGGATGATTAATGCACGAAATGTATAATGATTTCCCAGAAAATGAATTTACGTTAATATCATTTAAGTTGTGACTGATATTTCAGTCATCATCGTAAAAGCTACAAGATATTCAGTGACAAATAATAAATATAGTGCATTGTAGCTGCGACAGCGTCAATCGACAGGTTAAAACAACCTCCATAAAAATTCACAAAAATAGGCTTATAATAATTAAATAAAGGCATATAAGCTGGTAACTTATCATATTACAAGAATTTATTATAATTTATAGGTATGAAGTGAACACTCGTGTCCACTCAAAAGGCAGAGTGCTAGGCCGTCATCTGCTCTATCCCACCATTTTATCTTTATTCTTAACTCCTCCAAGCTTTGCTCGGTTACTTAAGATAAAATCTTCTTAAGAAAATGTAAGAAAAGCAAAGCTTAAAATTTATAAAGCTTGCGGTCGCTCTGGTAGTAAGTAAGTAGTAGTAAGTATGTAAAGAGTAAGTAAGTACTTTATGATTGAGGCTTATCAACTCGAATTAATATGCAATAATGGTTCTTGAAATGCGTCTTGCTAGAGATGCATGAAATTATGTGAGCCGTGCGAAGTCAGAAGTTCTGAGAGAACTATGTCCACCAGTGAAATACCTAGATCATATTATTGTCTACAGTAGAAGGACGTATATTGACCGATCTAAATCTAAACATACACCTCTTTCACATGGGAACGATACTACAGCAAAAACGTGTTAAGTGGACAACGAATAACATTATTCGTAAAATATAACACAGTAGGCATAACTCATTCTAGATTCTGAAGCAGGTCTAAGTTCTAGGGCTTCTGTTGCATGCATTTATTTAGAATTCCAATGTCGACGCGCAGTACTGTCCAACTGGAACGATTTACGGCCATCGTTGAATATAGAAAATACTTTTATAGCCTTTCATATTCAAATCACAACCTATTCAAGGTAAGTTCTTTACGTTCGACTTTGAATTATTTAATAGCTTCGTTCAATGGTTATTAAATCAACGACGATTATCGAATCACGAAGACATGTGTCGATTCATATTATTTTTTTATTGGAAATAACATAATTGCTGTGAATTATTGATCTCGGCTTAGATAAAAACAGTGGTATTGATGAGGTTTGCTCATATTATCACCATTATTTTTTTCATGATTTCAGTTAGATATAAATGTTGCCTCATGTATCTAAAGGAATCATATATTGAATTTAAACAGTAGGCCCCAGATTCGATTCCCAATTATTACGTGCGAGTTTTACAAATTGAGAACAGTGTTGTATGTATTTGGTCTTTGAGACTAATCTACATTGCACCATGACGATTAAAATTAATTGCATCTTAAACTAGAACTAAATACACGTTTACAGAATACAAATAAACTAAAATCACACTACAAATTGAGGTAATTATTAAACAAATAGTACAAAAACACGAGTGAATAGAAAGTGATGCATGTAGATTGTGGAACACTTGAATTCATATTATGGGGTCAAAAAACCATCAGGGTGGGAAAGCAAATCGCTAACAATCGCAATGAATAGACCATGTTTACGCCGCATACAGTATGTTATTATCAGAGCGATGTCGGTCGAGATTTCTCTCACTATACAGCTAATTCATCTCGATTCTCGATATATCTTCTACGTTAGTCGTACATTGAATGGACTATGGGACTATTTAGCTTAAACTAAATTTATTATTTGTGTAACCAAAATACCAAAAATATACTAACTTTTGGTAATTTGGTAACTCTAATTTGGAAATTGGAATACCCTAAATCGTTACTTTGGTGAAATAGAATCTTTATTTAATAAAATTTAGAGCTAACAATTTGGTAGATTGGTTGGAATTTAAATTAATGATTTAATGTTATGGCGCCAGTGAACGGCTCTTGGTTTATGAAGTGAAGTTGTGAACCTATAAACTTCCGCAATAAACAGTTCATTTAACACATTGAGATTTATTCCGTTTACATCAATCTGATTCCTTAGATTACCAGGATCAAGATCAAACGTTAGCTTTGTAACATTAAATAAATAATAACAAGGAATTATAATAAATCTGAATAGTATGTCTAGACAAAAGGATATAATAACAAAATAAATCTTATTATGGAAATACTTAGAACGAATCACCTCGTAAACATGCCCATTTTTGCGCAGTCTTTGTCCTTTTTAGTAAAACAGCGATGCCCTCCACAAATCCTTGCAGTTGGAACGAAGAGCTCACAGACCAGTTTACACCGTACACCGTAGGTTTCAAAGGAGGATTCCATGAAATTACCATAATGTATTAAACATGAGGGCTAACGCGTGCCCAATGCTGAATGTGATAAACTAAACGAAGTAACAGATTTATGACGAAATGGAAAGGATAAAATACGACACAAATATGAATTTTAAATAAAGTTTTATGTTATTATTACGTCATCCTTTTAATCAGTTGATTTATTTGATAGGCCTTGAACAAAGACAGCGTGATGGACAATAGCCTAAGCGTCCTAAGCTCTAATAAAACCCGTATTGACATATATGGGCTAAATTGCTATAACGATTTTGGTGTCTGTTTTAAAGAGTTTTTGACCTCTCATCTGTCATGGTAAATGATGTGTAATGGATAGTAAATGCGATGCAAAAAGATTATTAACCAAGGATAATGATATCTCCCGGGTGCATACAATAAAGACAACTTGCTTAAAGGTTTATAATGAGCCTCTTAGTTGTTGGACTAAGCAATCAACTGGTGTAAATTGTTCTTCGAAATACTCACGCAAAGGTCCTTCTAAAGGTCAGCAGTACATTGTGAGCGGAATATTTGCATCTCAGCTAGCTTTATACATGGAATTACTACTGTGTGCCGAGTACAGTATTTAAGCTGATCGTTTTTTTTTATTGCAATGAATGGCGAGACGCGCATGCCATTCGCCTGATGGTAAGCGATACTAACGCTCATGGACAATAACCAAACCAAACAAAACCATGAATAACAAAGTAATGCTGGGCATTCCACTGCGCTCGCCATCCTGAGACATAAGATGTTAAGTCTCATTATATCCAGTAGTTGCTCGGGCTACAATGGATATCCAAAAACTCGATATATCTTACGTGATATTTCATATCGATAATATAAAATATTCATTGTAAATGTACGGCCCTAACGGGAACACGAAATAACTATAAATTACAACACAATTTAATGTTCTTACGGTTAGTAAATGATCTAAATTTGGGTGTTATAGCGTGTATATTTTGTACCGAATTTTGAAATTTCCCAATTGGTTGTAACAGTTGAAAATTAGACATACGCGAATTTATAAAAGTATTCGTTGAAACACAGTCAACTTTAATTAACTCCGAGTGCTGCTAAATAATTAATATCATTAAGTAAATGGAAAGCTTGTATACACTAGAACTAGCAATTTAATATTCATACAAGATCCAAATTAATTTGGGCGGTTAAAAAGCGAGTAAAGCGCCGGATTGATTTGGGTCGGTGACCACGGCAGACTTGGTCGTGAGTGATGCGCTCCTTTCGCGGCGGCAACGAGCCGTGCTCCTACACGCTCCGCTGGCACAACCTTGGCCCGGCATGGCCGACATCCCGTGCTCCCAACCACCGTGACATCATCCACCATGTATCTATCCTCGCCGGGCCAAGGCCGAAATCTCGATCGATGTTTAATATAACACACCGGAATAAAAAGGAAAGTAAGTTCGACGACCTCTCGCTGGACGGTAACAGCAGACTGATGGATTTGTCCGGCATCTTTTTTTAGCTGCCCGTCCCGAACCGCAGTCGAGTCGCAGAGGTTTTCGTTAGCGCCGCGACAACGGACAAATAAACCAAAAATATACAAATAAGTTATCGGACCGAGCGTTGCGATGATGCCAAATAACATATTTCTTTGGTCGCTCGCAACACCGGCTATGTGTTTTTTTTCGCGCAATCTCATTCACAAATAATTGTAATACGCACGTAGACATACCAATCGAGGTTGTTAAACTTTCTAACTTTTGCGTTAGAGAATTCAATCGTGTTTCATAATCGATTTCGTACACAACGTATTAGCAGCTCGTGACCTTTCTCACATATGGACATTAATCTAAGCCTACTGGTTTCACCATCAACCTATTTTAACTCAATTAGTTCTTGTTTTATTATCCTATTCATTAATACATGATGAATACATAAAACTAAAGTTCTCAGAACGGATTTGTTTATTTTTCGCAACATTAATAAATCAATTGAGTATAAGAACGGTCATAATTATCGCAAAATTATCAAACAAAAAATAGCATTAAGCGATTGCGTCGTCCGCAGCTCACGATAAACGCATCAACACATCACAATCTACATTCCAAACGCATAACGTTATCGGCGATGCTCCGCGAAGTAACTGTTCCCGCGACTTACCGACACGGCGACGGAGGCGGTGGAGGCGTCGGCGCCGTGCTGGCCCTCGGGGGCGCTGAGGAAGCGGCGCAGGGTGCCGTACCCCGACGCGGACGCTACCATGGCTACCATAATGTCACAATCACCACATATAATTCACAGCAGCCGCCGGTCCCAGCGGTGACATCACTCGCGCGCGGTCTCGTGTGTGGAGGCTACTAGGCGCACGGCAGTCGGCGTGCTGCGGCCTGCGCGCCCGACGCGTATGGACTGCGCGCCGAGCTTAGATCTGCGCGCGCGCCCCCTACCACCTTAGTCTTAGATAACAACTGTTGTTGCTTTTTGTACTTCCGTCGTGACTTTTCGGTCCTTTTACGATGTTGAATGGATGGTTTGTGTGAACATGTTATAGTGTTTTTAACCTCTTGTGTTTGTTTAATTGACGTGACCGCGCGATTTATGCAAATAAACATAAATATAGACATAAGTTACTTGATTTTCTACCACGCTTTTAAGTTGTAATATTGTTTAAAAATCATTGTTTATGATTATGAAATTAGATTAGAAATAGGTATTGATTTGTCAATGGTTGTTTTATCTTTATCGGTTACGTGGTTTCCAGTGACTATTGCACTGGAATTAACTGTCACGATAAAATCACCGTTAGGAATGCTTCAGTCATTTTTTACCGAAAATTACGATACGCGTATAAACAGAACGTCTCTTGCTCTCAATCTTAGAATATTTAAAATATAACCATTAACGTATTCGCAGTATAAGGATCACGTGTCAATGCATTATGTAGTAGTTTTTGTTTTGAAACACACGTTTCCTTATAAGTAATCACGCAAACTAGAGCTAAGGACGTAATATAAGAATGTTAAACACACGCATCTTTGAATTACCACATTAGTCAATGCTCTAACACAAACTCCTGTAATTTTTTGATTGCAGAATATGGTAAATGCCACAATCTATAAACCAACAAAAAATTGAGTATGAATTGGTGATTCATGATGACAATTTTGGTTGCTTAAATGATAAATATAGTGAGTGCAAGGATAATAAAAAGCCTTGATTGATATCAAATGGCACAAACTATGTAATACTTTTCTAGATTTCCTAGGAGACAATGGTAGTGCCCCATTCAAACAAGTCCATTATTTTTTTAATTACCACTAAATGTGATAACTTCTGTTAAATTCATAATTTTATCAACATTTCTAATCTTAAGGAAAATATTACAATTAATTATTTGTACACTGAACTTAGACAATAGTGTTGAATAAGTTACAAAATAGTTTTACAAAATTATGATAGTGCACCATTACTAAACATGTTTAGAATATTATTGAGATCAGGTATTCTGTAAACCAGAGTTATTATTCTATGTCTATCTATATTGCACAAAACAGATAACAAAATAATGCTAAAATGTTGTCAATGCTGTATGTTTATAAAATCAGATATATTATCTATCCTATGATGTTACATCTGAATGTGTTAGGAATATAATAGAAAAAAAAACTTAAGTAAAAGAAAAAAAGTGTTTA
Source organism: Deilephila elpenor (assembly GCA_949752805.1). Classification (NCBI taxonomy): domain Eukaryota; kingdom Metazoa; phylum Arthropoda; class Insecta; order Lepidoptera; family Sphingidae; genus Deilephila; species Deilephila elpenor. The sequence goes on along the minus strand of OX457098.1, from coordinate 13,524,863 downwards.
ATGAAAGCACATATGTAACACTACTTTCTTTAGTTAATATTGACCAAGTAGGTGAAGCTTACACAATTATTGACTAAACCATTGTCTCTGCATTGAAATAAACTATGTATGCCATACAGCTATTGTAACAAAACAATAACATGCATGAAAATATTACCAAATCCAAGTGAAAGTTTCAACAGACTTGCAAATGGACAAGCAACTGAACGAAACAAAATAATAGACTTACACATGTGTTACTCTCAACAAAATTGTATAAATGAATTTACTGAGAGGCTGTCACAATGTTCAGAAGGTAAAAAGGGAGACTAAGGAATGACAGGATAAACTGGACACCATTATGGTTTCTTAGATTTACGCGAATTTGGACACCATTACTCATGAGAACAGTTGCCACATGCTCCCATTTTTCCAGCACTTTGATTTTGATAATAATATCCCACATCAATATGACCCAACTATTTAATATCCAACTTTTGATATAACACTAGTCACTCAATTTGTTCCAGAGGACTGAGGGTAACTTGGGGCTTAATCATTGTTGTTAGACATCAATTGTATTGTGAATATGTACCTTTCTTATTCCAGATCTTTGGTCAAGAATACTATTCGAAGTTCCAGATTTATAATTTCACAAGAACTAATATTAATATTTTTAACAATGTGAATATTTCTTTCCAAATCATGCCTCAAATATGGAATGTATTATTTCTCATTTGGCTACTTGCCACTAATGGTGCTAAGATTGCAATGAATATACCTTAAACAATATAACAGGAACTGTAAACCTGGTTTTGCTCTTTATTATAAGTCTATTTTTTATTAATGAAATTTAAAACAAAACACTAACAGCCTTATTCATATTTAAAACCCATTTGAGTTATCAAATATTTTATCTTCTCCGCTCAAACTTAATTCTACAATCATTCGAAAAGAACAAAATATTTGATAATTAAAATAGGTTTTAAATCTGTCTGTATGAATAGGGCCTTAACACTATACATGGATTTTATATAACCGACACTTAAACACAAAGTGTATGGAGTAGACTATATTAATTAATCTTTTTCAAAAGTCTTTGTATGCTTAATGTGAGACTAAATTTGGGAATTTTCATCACTTAAAATAAGAAAATATGTATCAGCCTATAATTGTGCACTCCTCTACAGCCGAAAGATCAATATAGAAGTCTTAAGCCACAGCCCACCTTACTTAACTAGTGTAGATTGGTAGACTTCACATACCATACAAAATGTTGTTTATATCTTTTTGGGTATGCACTATGCAGATGTTAAATGATATATTATTGAAGACAATGTTATAGTGGTTAATACTTACATGAAAGATATAAATCTCATGAATAAGTTGAAATAGGGAGTATGGGCATTATATAGCAAACAAACCGTATGCTATAAGTGGAAGAATGACATAGTCAACATCAAGACGAAGTCATCCTTATAGGCAGACCTTTTAAAGTAATGATCAAATATGTCTAGTACTAATTAAGTTCAAGATTATATGGTACAACATGGTCAAATTTATCACTAAAACAATTTCATAATTTTATAGTACTAAGTATCGGCAAGAATGGGCCATAATTTTATTTCAATGTACTTTCCCTACATGCAGTAGAGTCACTGAGCATACACCACACCTGCATCGCAATTAATTACTATGAGTAAAGTGGTCCTCAGTGAGAAAAAGTATGCTGTACATAAATGGAACAAAGGCACTGTATTGTGGTACATGACACATATGACTCCTAACTATGTTCTAATGCCAATAATTTATTCACAAGCAGTGTGGGCCGAGAGCTGTCGCCCACAAGTCGCCTTGCTTTGTTTTACTGTAATAACTGGTCACAGACAGCTTCCAATACAGTAGAAACCACTAAGATACTGATAAAATAGCAAAATTATGCACAGAGAGATATTATCTCCGATGTTAACATGAAAACATATTCAAATCAGATAGCGAGCTTATCTGTACGGCGTGAGGTGCATCACACAAATTCGAATGTAAATGCACAGGAATGAAAGCAACGCGATACAACCAATGGTGGAAATAATTTAAAAAAACCGGCATTCAGCCGAACATTGCTCACCTGTTTGGTGTCCACATAATCAGTCGCCTCCATGTTGGCATTTGATCTATCCTGCTTCTCCATAACTTCGGAAACATCAGAATCTTTTAAACCATTCACAAGGCGTTATAAAAGCACACAATACCAGCATAAACATAACAATCGCGATGGACTCAACAATTTTCAACGAAACAATGTCAGCTATCGCACCTAACACGTAAAGCACTTCCGAGTCCGTAACGTTTATTCTTTAATAATGTCTAAAGCGCTATATTTGTCCTAAACACATTTTTTACGTATTAATATAGAAATAGAGCACCAAAGTTGATTTTTACAGGTGAATTATGAAAAATACAGTTGATCACCATCTTAAAAATTTTCACACATTCCGTCATCGAGGCCGACTGACGGTCGCTGCCCTACGCAACATTCCTGTTCACCATCTGGCAGAAGCTTTAATAAATTTATAAAACAATACCTGAAAAAATATAATAATTGGACCAGAATGTGACTTTAGGTATTAGTTGATTATTTTTAAAAATGTATTCATAAATGTTCCAAATTAATAATATTTTATATAATCTAGTCCTTGGTATTTACTTATGTAGAATGAATTTACGTAAAATGAAACGTTGGCTATTGTTTAAAATTTGCGCCATCTATTGAGTTGCTATATGAAACATAGAAAATCGTTATAATTTCAAAATGTATCACACTCGCATGAAAGATTTTAAAATTATTGTAATTTCATTTCAGTTTTTTTATTATATTCATGTGATATTTTTATCGACCTTCAGTATATTAAATTACTAAGTTTCAAGTCAACAAGTGTTTTATAAAGCCATTTTAAGTTTGGTATGTATTAAACATTGATGAATTGTGACTGGTGGTGCCATCTATGCAGTATACTCATTTGCAACAAAATATGTCAACATGACAACAGCAAAATTAAGTAAGGTTAGCTTATAAAATATTTTATATTTTAATGTTATGAAATTAGAAAATGCCTCGTGAGAAAAGCAAACACCGTGAAAGAAGAAGTTCATCGTACAGTTCCGAATCATCACACGAGAGAAAGAAATCAAAGAGCAAGCATAAGCGTCGTTCACGATCAAGAGATCGGTCTGAAGGCTCTCATAGACGAAAAAGATCCATTTCAAGGTCAAAGCATAAACGCAGAAGCTACTCTAGGAGTCCATCGAGGGAACGTTATGAGAAATCCAAGAAGCGATCATCGTCTCACTCGCGGTCGAAACGGGAGTGGTCGAGATCGTTATCGAGCTCGCGAAGTAGGTCTAAGCATGGTAAAAGTAGCAAGAAATCATCGAAACGATCGCGTTCCTCCAGCAGTAGATCGAGTTCCTTTGACATAGGTAGCTGACAATTATTTATTTTTTGTTTACAGATCATGTTTTCCAGTCCTTTGCACACTTGACCCTTGACCCAAATTTAGAGCACTTTGCAGGCTTAAGAAGTGAGCTCACCACATACCATTTGCATGATATATTTTTTAATTGTCTATGTGTATCATATTCCTTTAGATTTTATTTTCTCCTAATATTTATTGACTTAAAATTAACATTAACATTATAAAATATATTAGACACAATTATTGATACCATAAAATGTTATTAACTTGCATTTGTTGTCCTAAATACTATACTCAAAATAAGGCAATTAATACATTTGTTTTCATATTTTTAATATTAATTTTCATCACAGAGAGACCAACACATTCAAAAAGAGTCAGTCATGATGACACAGAAACTAAAGTGGAAAAGGCCATAAAAGCCGCTGCAGCTGCAGGACTAACCATGACCAAAATACCAACATATGCATACAAGGATGTTGAAATCAAGGAAGATATGCCCACAATTCAAGACAGAAACTTACTGGCCGAGATAAACAGTGACTCATTTGTGCCAAAATCCTTCACATCATCAAAAAATAAAAAGCAGTCACAGAATATTGTGATAGATTTGGATGCTCAGACTGTAAAAGTGCCTGAATCAGACATAAAAATCCAAAAGGATGATACTATAATTAATTTTGATGTAAGTATTTTAATGAGTTTGTTCTTACATCAGAAACACATTTTGGTGATTTTATCACCAAGCCACTTTTTAATTGTTGGCAAGATCTTAGACTCCCAATGTGTTTTAATAAACCTAAAGTTTATATATCAATCTAATAAATGGTGGAGTAATGATATTCGTAAGATGGCTGGTAGCAGTTGGAGATAATGGGCTAAAGAGTCTGCCCAGTGGTGTACCATAGGATAGGCCTATGTCCATCAGTGGATGTGGAAGGGCTGATGATCCAATAAAATGAAACATGGTATAAATTATTAACAATTTTCATTTATAAATGAGTATCACTCTAAACTCATTATCAATAAAGAATAGCCAACTGTTAGTTTGCAATTTGTGCTTTTTTAGTTTTGTGTGCAAGATATACCATTAGTAACAATTTTGGTTACATGTTTCAATGATAAGTGTGCACTTATCATTGAACTATGTTGGACCATGAATAATATGAAAATGTTGAAATTAATAAAATTTGTTCTTGTATTACAATTATCTACAGCCACAAGAAAACCACTTCTGAAAAAAGTCTTTTTTAGGATTTCCACAGTCACCTTTTTTTTTTTTTTTTTTTTTTTTTTTTTTTTCTCGCGGGGAAAATCCCTTTACGGACCATCCCACCCCCGAAGGGGCGAGGGTGTGTCGGACTCACCGGCGCCTTCCGAGCCCAGCGAAGATGTTGTACCGCCCGTGGATGTGGACGGGCGGCCGCTGGGTCGGGTCCCTACCAAATCTACGCGCCGAAATACCGACTAAAAACCCCGCGTCGGCCACCATCGGTGCACTTCAGAGACGGCCCCGGGATACAGTTAATACAGAACGCGCCGGGACCGCCTCCATGCGCACTGCCGCTCAAACGGCGCAGCAACAGACGCGTGTTGCGTCACGTCTCGGGGGCCGCCAAGGTAGGGACGGCGGCCCCATGTGGCCTCTGCGGCGCCGGGTTAGTTGTTGTCCCGGCGCCTCCTTCGTCTTCTGTGGCGACGAGCGGGATCGGTCTGCTCCCGATCCCGCTCGGCGCCCTCCTTCTGCGACATGACGCGTTCGCAGAAGGAGAGCATGGCTCGCCACGACCTCCGGCTGCCGACCATGGCGGCGACCACGGCCGGCAGCGAAAGGTCGCTTCCCACGACCGCGATGAGAGCGCTGCGCTCCTCGTCCCAGGCTGGGCACTCCTCCAGCGTGTGCTGGGCCGTGTCCTCACGGCAGTTGCCACAATGGTGGCACACGGCGGACTCCTTAGCTCCGGCTATGCGACACAGGTACGCACCGAAGCAGCCGTGCCCGGTGAGCACCTGCGTCAGCCGGAATGTCGGCGCACCGTGGCGCCTGTCCAGCCACTGCTCGAGGACAGGTCGCACTGCCGCGACGGTCCTCACGCCAGCACTCGGGCTCTCCAGCCTGGAACGCCACTCCTCCACGGCGGTCCTGCGGAGGGAGGCCAACATGGCCTCGACCTCTCTGGGGACCAACCTCTGCCCACGCCCGGACGCCTCCTCTCGTCGGAAGAAAGCCGACGAGAGGGTCTTTGCGTCCAGCACCCAGGGCAGAGTTCCCGCCAATACGCAGGCCGCCTCATGCGAGACCGTGCGGTAGCCCCCGATAATCCGCTGCGCCACCATGCGCTGCGGACGATGCAGCAGGCGGACGCAGCGATCGCCCAGGGACTCGGCCCAAACGGGACACCCGTAGAGGGCCATGGACCGCACGACTCCAGCATACAAGTTTCGGCAAGGGATGCCAGGACCACCAGTGTTGGGCAGCAGGCGCCCCAGTGCGCCCGCCGCCCTCAACAGCTTCGGCGACAACTCCTCGAAGTGCGCACGGAAATCCCATCGACTGTCGAGGACGAGACCGAGGTATTTCATCCTCGACTCAACGGGAATCCGCACGCCCTCCACCGTGATGTGGGCCCCAGGCGGAGGCCCACACCGAGGACCGTGGAAACACACGGCCTCGGTCTTGTTGAGGGCCACCGTGAGGCCCAGTCGCCGAATCCTGCCCACCACCAGTCCGGTACCGAACGAGGCGAGCAGGGCGGACCTCTGGAATGTCCTGGCCGTCGCTGTCACCAACGTGTCGTCCGCGTAGCAGACGACAGCGACGCCCCGAAGGTTGGTACCACGGAGCACCCAGTCATAGCCGATGTTCCACAGGAGCGGGCCGAGAACCGACCCCTGCGGAACACCGCACGACACCGCTCTGCGATGCCCCCCGTCGGCGCCCGGATACACCACGCACCTGTCAGACAAGTACGCGTGCACCAGACGCCGGAGATAGGGCGGCACTTCGTGGTACCGCAGTGCTTCTTCGATGCAGGCCCAGGGCATGGTGTTGAACGCGTTGGCGATGTCGAGAGACACCGCCACCACGACCCTACCCCGGGACACCGCACGCTCCGCTTGTGCCTTGACCCGCAGAATCGCGTGCACTGTCGACCGGCCCCGCCGGAACCCGAACTGGCAGTCCGCCAAGTCCGGGCCCGCGTCCTCCAAATGCTCGACGAGGCGCGCGTGGACTATGCGCTCAAAGAGCTTGCACACCTCGTCGAGCAACACGATGGGCCGGTAGGCCGACGGCGAGTCTGCAGGTCGCCCCTCCTTGCGGAGCAGGACAAGCTTGCCCGTCTTCCACAGCGACGGGAAGATGCCCTGCTCAAGGCACGCGGAGAAAAGGCCGCGGAGCCTCGTACCCAGCGACTCGACGGCCAGCACCCAGACACGACCGGGAACCCCGTCGAGCCCCGGGGCCGAGTTCTTGCTCCGCAGCCGAAGCACTGCCGCCTCTAGCTCTTGCGGCGAAACCTCCGGGATATCCCTTGCCGAAACCAACGACGATGACGCCGGTGGACGTGGCGCCATCGGTGGAGGAGTGAACTCCTCGGTGGCCGGAAACAAGGCCGCGACGACGTCCTCCAAAAGTTCGGTCCGGAGACTCTGTGTCAGTGGGGGCGCCCATGGGCGGAGTTTCCTCAACGCCACACGGTAGGGACGCCCCCATGGATCTCTGTCCAGAGACCTCCGGAACTCTACGTTCGCCGCGGCCTTCGCTTGCGCGATGGCCACCCGCAGCGCTCTCTTCGCCTCTCTGTGGAGGTCGAGAAGGTGCCGCCCTTGCTCGTCGTCGCCGGGTCTACGTGTCCGACGACGACGGTGCCTGGCGAGTCGACGGCGCGCGACCATGCAAGCCGCGCGCAGCTCTGTGAGCTCGGTCGACCACCAGTACACCTGGCCGCGTCGCAGACTCGCGACATCGCCACCCCGAACCATTCCGCCTCTTGCTCGACCCGCACCGGCCCATCCGGTACGGGGAGCCACGCCTGAATAATAGCGGCTTCCTTCGCGGCCTCCACATCGAGGCGCTTCGCGGCCCAACGTCGGCCGCCCGTGAATCGGGCAGTCGGACCACCACCGGACTGCTGGGTGGAGACCTGGGAGGCCGAGACGCTGTACCGAATGTAGAGATGATCGGACAGCGTCTCTTCCTCGACCAAAACCCTCCAGTCCCGAACACGGCGGGCAAGGGCCGGGGTGGCGAACGTCACGTCCACCACCGAACCGCCGTTGTGCCGCACGCACGTGTTCTCCGACCCCCGATTCAGGACGACCAACCCGATGGAGATCGCCCATTCCTCCAGGGCCTCGCCCCGCGCATCGGTCACCGACGAACCCCAAGCCAAGGATTTGGCGTTGAAGTCGCCGGCTACAAGCGCGGGGCGAGGCTGGCTGTCAAGCTGCACCAGGGCCCCCAGGCGCGCGAGAGAGCTCTCGAATTCCGCCTGGGACCTGTTGGGAGAGAAATAGACTCCTACTACCCACAACCCTCCCACCAAGACCGCCACGCATCCCGCACCCTTCGCTACTTTTTCGAAGGGCGGAGAGCCGGCGGCGCCCCGGGTGATGACGGCCACCGAGCCATCAAGGTCCCCTGCCCAGTCGTCGCGGGCAGGGACAGAGTATGGCTCGGCGACCACAGCCACGTGGATCGACCACTGTGCCAGAGACTGGACAAGCATGTCCTGTGCTCCTTTACAGTGGTTTATGTTCGCCTGGAGGAAGTTAAGCGCCATTTATGTATGGGCGATCTCCATCGTCTCGGGGCGGGACGGTTTCGGCCGCGCCACAACCTCGGCAACCACGCCGCGCTGAGAGCGGCGCGGAACCGAGGAGGCGACGCAGGCCTTGCCGCCCACCCGATGGTCCGCGGGTTTCCCGGCAGCTGCACAAAGCGTGCAGTGCGGGTCCGCGGAGCACCCTCGGGCTTTATGGCCAGGTTGACCGCAGCGGTAGCAGAGCCCGCTACGGTCACACTCGTCGGTACAATGCACTCGGACGTGCCCTTTGTATAGGCAGCGGAAGCAACGCATGGGACGAGGCTCAAGAAGCCGCACTCCCGCCGCCACCCACCCCACTAGGACACGTCCTTCCTTCACCACTTTCTCCGCTGCCTTAGCTGGACAGCGGAGCCACACCGCGCTCAGGCCCGAGCGCTCAGCGCGTACGTCCCCGACCTTTATGTCGTCAGAAGAGCACCCGCCGAGACGCGCGATGGCTGCTGCGACTGCCTCGGAGTTGACTGAGGCGTCCAACCCCGAGACACGCAGCTCCGCAGTCTTGATGGGCCGGGTAACGCGAACGTCCTCCGACCCGCAGAGAACTTCCCTCATTTTCCCGATGAGGGAGTCAGCCTTCGCTTCCGACTCGGGCCCAGGCACCTCAAAGAGGTAAGCCCCGGTGGCGGTCCGTCTCGGCTTCAGCCCGGCCGTAATGCCAAGACCGGCGAGGTCTATTTTAGTTTGGACCTCACGCAGGACCTCTGCATACGTCACTCCCCGCTCTAACGCCTGCGGCGTCACCGTCAAAGTGACGGCGGCTTTACGCGGGAGGCGGAGCCTGGGAGCAGTTCTACGTGGGGTCTGGGCTGGCTGTGGAGCCACCAGGGACTTCTTCTTGCCCCTCCTAGCCACCACAGTCCATGGAGTCTCCATAGATGCGGCGGGTTGAAGGGGCAGGCGCGGTGTCTGCGACGACTCTCTGGGCGGGGCGCGATTGCGGTGCCCCCGCTTTCGCTTGCGCGATTCTCGAGGGGCCGCTTTTGGCGGTCTTGGTGCACCCGCGACTGGCTGAGCTACTGCAGCAGGCCGCATGGCGGCTACAGGGGCTACCCTTTCCTTATTTCCCCCTAGGGCCGGCCACGATGTACCCGGTGTCCCTGCAACAAGAAGGGACTGCGGCCTTTGGACGGCCTGGGCTCTTCTCTGGTCAGCAGCCAGCGGAGGCCTAAGGATAGGCTCTGGAGGCAGCCGCATGGCGAACGCCTCAAGTTTGGCGTCTACCTTCGCCATGTATATTTCTAGCTGGTTCCGAACTGAGGATTCCACCGACTCAGTCGCCGGCCGCTGCTGCGACCGCACCGTAGCCAGCAGATCCTCCAAGATCTTCGCTTGGGCGGTGAAGGCCGCCTCCAGCGCCGTCACCTTCTCACGGAGGGCACGCTTCTCCGCCTCGACCTTAGCTAGCTCCGCAGAGGCCGGCTCCTGCGCGATCGTCAGCAGCTCTGACACGCTCTCGTTCAGGTCCCGTACGTACGTGCCCTTAAGATGTCGGGACGTCCGAGACACATGTTGGATCCGCTCCGCCATTCTAATGAGGGCCTCGCTGCGGGTAGTCGGGGCTGGTTCCCTAGGAACCGGCTTCGTCCATGGAAGGGACTCTTTGGCCTTCCTCAGCTCAGCCTCATCTGCCTCCAGCATGGCGGCCTCAGCAATACGCTCCTCATCAAGAGCGGCCTCGTACGCCGCTTGCACCCTGACGACAGCGTCGTCCTCCACGCAAGAGCTCCGCGCTGGAGTTAAAGACCGCCGTTTTTGTTTTCTTTTGATGGCAGCACGTGAGTCCGTCTCCACCGTGCTACCACCATCACTCGCCCTCGGCCGCTTTTCGGCAGAACGGGAGCTCCGTTGCCTAGTGCGGCTTATCTTGGCCTGCGATGAGTCGCTGCTCATCCCGGACTCCGTATCTAGGTCACGAGGTGGCGCGGTCCTCATCGCGGGCGGTCCCATCAACGAAGATGCCTGACTGGAAGCTCGAGCAACCGAGTCGGGCAGCCTCTCCACCACCACTGCACATTCCGTATTAAAATATTTTATTTTGTCTGTATTCATGTTGTTCCCACGAGTATGGGGGAAAGGATAGTCCACCCAGGCAGTGCCCCCTGTACCTGGGTAAGCCTAGCGTAACCCGCCAGAGGGTCGGCCGGTACTCTGGCGGGGGTCGCACTAGAGACTGAACTGCCCATCAGCCATGCATCCCTTCGCGGTGCGCCGCCGCTTGGGATTCGGGGTACTTTTTATAGAGGCATCCTCCCTCGCGGTCCGGGCGGTTAAGCCAAGACCCTCGGTCCGGCAGGAGTGCGAGACATGACCACAAACCTCACAACCGGATTACGATATACGACGGCGACCGTGGAAGGGACACTCCCACAGCCCGCCCGGCGGCGGGGTAAGCGCACACCGGGCCCGCCGAAACCTCCGGGACAGAACCGGAGGGCGACCCAAATGGAGGGTCTCGCCTGCAACGACAGATGGAGGCGGCCGCGACAAAAGACAGCGACCGCCAAACCCCCTGCCCTCCCCGTCGGATATTTGCCGTCGGCCATTGTAGTTGCAAAATTGCAACTACGATGACCCACGTTGCCCAGGGTGCACCACGTGGAGGTTCCCGACATAGCACCCCTTCCACAGTCACCTGTAGCAAGTTCTTGCAACTTCCATTATCTTATTATATGTATATCCATAATTACTCCAAATTGTTATATTTTCACAATACATGTGGTGTTATGTAATAACATGGTGTACTTGGTAAAACTTTATCTTAATTTCAGCATTTCTTAATTGATCATAGTAATGTTTCTTTTTTCAATTTCTAGATTTCAATAAGATTGCGTATGTTGCCACTTATTTAGATAATTAACTCATTGAATAATACTCATGAATAATAATTTTTATTTCATTCCAGGAATTACCAAGTGAGGAGGAGCTAAAAGAAATGTGGATAAAAAAACTTTACCAATACAGAAAGAAAATGTTGCGAGGTGAAATATGAATGATGCAATTTTAGGATATTTATACATGATAAGGATAAATAAACAATTCCACACATCACTGTAGTGTTTATAATTAATAATATTTATTGTAACTTGCATTAAAATTCCAATACAATCATTGTAATAGCTTCCAAGCATATATATTGTCTTCGTATGAACAAAGCCATACATAGGGCTGGCTGTAATCTCATTTTCCAGATAAAAAGGATTATACTGAGTGTGCTCACTCAATAAGAAACAAATAACAACCTAAATTATATTTATTGAACACACAAACATAACCAGCGGTCGCAATTCACAATTTGAAACTACTGTTATCTATATTTACATTGAAGTGTCTCGTAACGGCAGACGCGAGGCCGGGACGACTCTCACATGTTGGTTCTCTCGCGCTGTATGCGACTACTGTACGTCCGAGACACCAGGTTCCATGCGTCCATATACCTGTCCATGCACATCGCTATGCATTTCTGTTCTGAATTGTCCAATGATGTACCCGGTTTGTTAATGCACTTTTTAAAACACTTTTCCGACATTTTCGTCAGCAATTCTTGAGCGTTCGCTATGGCGATTTGTTGTTTCACTTGGTCCATCAACTCCTCCTTCTGTGCTCCACTCAGTGATCCGGTCGAAAGCGTGTCCATTGTGAATATTGAGTCTCAATAAAGAATTTTATTCCTAAGAGCCAATTGGTAAAAATTATGTGACAGAACAAGATAACCTAAAATTTTCGATGAAACTGACGTTTATAAATATATTGCCATATGACAAAATATGTATTCCTTCATCAAGTGGGCTGTAAGTTTAATATTATATCATAAGTGAAATTGTTGTTTCATTGCTTCTTGTTTAAGGATAAAAGTTTGCGTGCCATATTACGCTCTTCTGTGTATTTCTATTAACATAATTCCATTGTTTGTTGTCAATTTTTTTTTCACCAATTTAACATTTTTATTCTGTTTGGACTAGTGTTGTGTAATTTTCGGAAAAAATCTATTTTTCGGAAAAATTTCAAAATGGAAAAATAATGGAAAAATTCGATTATTTAACTTAATTGTTGCTTTTTAATCGTAAAATCGATTTAATTGTTTTATATTCGTAATAAATTTGCTAATAAAGTAAAAATACATGCATTTGTAATACTGTAAAGTCCAAATTCGCGATAGGGATTAAATGTAATGGCTGCAATTTGTAAAAAAGAGTCATAAATCATTAATTATAAATAAAATATAATCAATTTGGTTCATAAAACACGAAAAAATAAACAATTTTTTTTTTCTATTTCTCCCTGAGTTTCGATTTACCCCGTTTTTCAGGAAGTTACGTTTCGTTCGAAATTGAAAAATATCGGAAAAATATTCTGAAATTTTTCATATTTTTCTGAAAAATTGAAAAATTTCATTTGGAAAATTTTCGGAAATTTTTCATGACCCAACAGTAGTTTGGACACAGTTAGGATAAGATCATTCAAATACATATAAAAATCTATGCAGCTTATTTTGTTCCACAGATTTTTTTTATTTAACCCGGCGTCATTGAGGTTGGGTCAAAATTACCCAGCCAGTTTATAATTTCTAATATTTTTGAAAGTATGAGCGCGACATTCCCGTCCTTTGCAGTAGCTGGAGCCAATAGTGTATTCTAAACGTTTTCGATGTGAAATCAGTTCGGCGGCGACTGCGCAGGGAGCTGGATGTGTGTGATTTCTAAAAAGGTAATTATGACCCATCCTCACAACACACGTAACAATTATGCGCCATTTTTAACTAATTATTTATTACTGTTTTTTATGAGTTCTTTGTGTTTATTTCAATTCTTTTTTGCGATTTGCTTCAAGTTTTGTTGATTTTGTTTTTGTTATTTTGTTTTTGGATTTTGTTTTGATTATTTAATTATTTTGTTGTTTATTTTGTTTGTCAAAAGGTACTTATTATAAAATACAATGTGTGGAGTTGATGTCGCTGATGAGCTTTGCGCCATAAACAATAATAAATCAACCGAGAAGCGGCGCCAGTTTTTGAAAAACTTGGGTCTTGCCCTGGTCGGTGAGCATTTGACAGTCCGCCAGAATGTGAATCGCTTGCCACGAGAGATGCGAAAAAGAATTCAGGAATACGTTGGTGAACCATCAGAGGAACCACCTGCAAAGCTACCCAATGCCCGAAAAAGATGTCAACTGTGTCCTGCAAAAAAAGATCGCAAAACAAAGCAAGACAAATAAATTTGAGACATGCTTGACATGTGAAGCATTTCTCAAATTTATTTGTCCTGAACATATTATATCTTTCTGTAGTGGTTGTATTTACACCAAAGATTCTGATTAGCTTTTTTATACTTTTTCCCTAAGATATTAGACTTAAGTTTATGAAAACGCCATAAGTAACCGAAAATACTGGTTATTAGCGTAGGAATTTCATGAAAATGTAAGAGATCTCAATTTTGTTACTTTTTTTTTGAGTTTATGTAAAAGTTGATTAAACCTAATAAAACGTTTCTTTATTATTATTTTTCTTTTTTATTATCAAGTCCTAAATACCCTAATACTGAAATAACAACATAGTTTACGAATTTACTTAAAATCTATGGAAATACCTTGTATTAAATAAATGGGTAATATTGACCCACCTCAACGTCCGTGTAACTGTTTCCTACCACAATGACGCCGGGTTAACCATCGGTTACATGAAAGAATTCAAATCAACGATTATCAGTTAATCGATTAATCGTATTTGTGTTTATAGCTACCCGATACCCTAGCATTATTGTTATTTTGGCACTACTGTCAACCTGTTACTGTCATTTTGTGCTGTCATTTGTCAAAAATCAAACAAACAATCGCGTTTGAAGAAAAGAATAGTTTTTGAAATAAAATGGACGAGAATGCCGCAGAAACTTTGTCGCATGACGAACTTGTAGAAATAACACAATCTTCTCTGTATACGCTTTTTAACTGCGATCCTTTACTTAAGGATCTCCCATCGGACATTATATTGGAGGAAGTTTTAGCTCAAGTATGTTTCAGATTTAATAAACTTTTAATATATAAAATAAAACTCTTCTGTTGCGAAGTCAATGTTAAGTCTTTGATAACAAATGTTAATTAAATCTAAAACATTTGAAACTTGTTAAATTCGAAGTTTTTTTTTTAAATTGTAAACAACCTTTTACAGTTATTTATTAATCAAATAATTTCCGAATCAGCAAATCAATAACAGGTAATGTAAGCCATATATTTAGAATCGAAACTACTTTAAGAAACACTTACAATTATGTTTAGCATTGAGTGGGCTGTAAACTTGTTACCCACCTTGGAGGTACAAAATATAAATGTTTTATTAAATATTTACAGATAGCAGTAGAGCATGGACAATCCATCACTGTATTTGTTTCCAGGGAATGCCAACCTATACTTAAAGTCATAGTAAGTACTTCTTTTTTATCCTGGCAATAATAAATAATAAATACACCTAACGGCTAACAGTCACATACATAGTTCTGACCCCACACTAAGATCGAGTCTTGCGTCGTGGGTATCAGTACTACGAGAGACTTTTTCGGCCTCACAATCACCCAGACCAGAAACAAATACCTGTGGATCACACAAATATTTGTTTCGGTGCGGGGATCGGACCCGGGACCTCTCGTTTCACAGGCGGCGTCTAATTAACTGCGCCATGGAGGCTGTCTGGCAATGACTGCACATAGTTATTTATTGGAGTATGTTAATCAATATTTTAATCAATAAGTTGACTGAATATAGACTATAGCTAGACAGCATGCAGTGTATCTATTAAACACTTCATCCCAAATTAATACCATAGATACTTTTGGTGACAAACATTTATTTACTGAGAATGAGAATATTGTAAATGTTGATTAATAAATCTTTGTTAATATTTGTATACAGGTTCCACAATCAGCAACTGTACGAAGCCTTAAAAAAGCAATAGCAAGACATTTTGAGCTGTATCAGAGGAGAACAGGCAGCAAAGTTAAAATATCCTGGCGATATATCTGGAAGACTTACAGCCTTAACTATGATTCTATTGAATTAGACAATGATGAAAACTCCATACAAGAATATGGTGTGGGAAATAAAGTGACTTTAGTATTTAAAAAGAAGAGGAAAAAGAAAAAGTAAACATTAAGCAGTATTTATTTATTTCTATATGTATAAATCATTATTTACCTTGTATAATTCTAATAAACAAATAAACAATAGTAACATTAACATGTTAATCAATTCACCATCATTGTTGAAACCTTTACTCGGTAAAATTATGAATGTATAAAAATAGTCTATACTCTATCACTCTATATTCTTCTGAATTGTGGTTATTAACAGGGTACATACATTCTGGAAAATCCACTCTTGACTGTGTTTAAATCACAGTTCTATAGTGAATATTTAAAATATTTTTTGCTAACATGATCATACATAATAACTATGTAAACGTTTATATTGCACATGTAGCTTATAAATGAATGTAACAAAGCCCTACTTTATTAGTTTGCAATTATATAATGCTACAGTTTTACAAAGTACATGAACAAATTACTTTTGGTGAAATTAAGCCGTCCAAACCCCACAATTTTTGTCAATTTTTATTTAATTAATATTTTTGTAATAGCTACATATATTACAAGATATTTATTGCATGTACCATGTTGTGTAGTTTATAGTTGTTCAAAGTCGGGCTGTGGCGGTGGTTCTTGGGGCAAAGGCTCGAAGTCTCCCAGAGTGTAATGTGGCTCTTCATGTCTTGGTGTTGCGAGTGGACGATCATATGCATCCTTTAGAAGCTCTTGATCATGCTGTCACACAAATAAAAAAATACAGTTGTAGTTTGTACCTATTAGAAAATAATACCTAACTAATTGAAAAATCTTATAAAACCAGAAGTTTACCTGATCGGTCTGCAACACAGAAGGCGGAGCTAGATCATCCAAGGATAGTTGTGTGTTGAGTACCGATGGTGGTGCATAGTCAGCTATCGCGGGCACGCTTTCCACTGGCTATAGACATAAATGAGATTCATTCAATAAATTGGTAAATAGTTCTATAACATCTTACAATCATTAATTACAAATGGTTTTCAATTAGAGGTTAATTGAACATATTTACTGTGTTGAGCTCTGGATAGGG
Organism: Deilephila elpenor; assembly: GCA_949752805.1. NCBI lineage: Eukaryota > Metazoa > Arthropoda > Insecta > Lepidoptera > Sphingidae > Deilephila > Deilephila elpenor. Next base: position 13,508,446 of record OX457098.1, on the reverse strand, counting down.
AAATGCAAGTGTGATTCGCTACACACCATTGTATGTAAATGTACACTACATATACACCTGGCCTGTGATGAGCCACCCAACTAGATAACATACGCATAACGCCGCAATCAATGTGGAAATGACGAACGAAATAAATAGATAAATAAATAAACATTGACTCACTGTATCCTGTGGGGGTGTTTCCTCAACAGGTTTGGCAGTAGGGGCCTCTTCAGGAGCGCGCACGGTGTTGGCACGTGCCTCCTCTTCCGAACTGTACGCGGTCTTGTGCTCACACGCCAGCAAATGACTCAGCATGTCCGTGCCTGGGTAAAATATGCAGTTAAAATAATTTAAACAAAAAAGTATGTTTTGCTACAAAAAAAAATACAAGTATAAATCTTTCGTTTTTTATCCTTGCCAGAATTATTTTACGGCGATATAACTAATTTGAATGGGAAATATTTTTTTATTGAGAACATTTAATGTACTAGCATAGGGTCAAATATTGTTGCGGTGTTAGATAAAAGAGGTAATGAAGTACTGCAGGCTTAAATTCGTTACGGGTTTTCATGACATATAGGAAGCGCTCTAGAAATCTAGCCGTGGAGCGTCGTTACCGCTATAATCGACACTGAATGAAATATGTAGTGTAAATAGTGATGTACAGACCGATGTGCGTGCTGTACCCGCACACGCAGTGCGAGGCGGCGGGCGCGGCGCGCGGCGCGTCCTCGAGCGAGTGCGGGCCGGCGCAGTAGCCGCCGTGCTGCAGCTGCGCGCGGTAGCATGACGTCACGAACGGACACTTCGAGCACTTCGTGCGGCCCCTGCACACATATACACGAGAAAAATATTAGGTGTTTAAATCATTATTATCCTTAGCCTAACCCACTGCAGAATAGGCAACGGTTATCAGAACGTCCAGTAAACAACGGCGAGCTTTCATTGACAACAAACGGTTATAAATCAAGCGCCTCTGCACCTGATATTACATTTAGCCAAAATAATTACTTTAAAATATATAAGATCCGGCCTCGAAGGACCATTAAGAGCACCAAATTGTAGTGCTTTATCATACCAGTATAAGCATCTCTCTCTCTCTCTTTAGCCACAGGAAGTCCACTGCTGAATATAGGCCTCACCCATGGATCGTCACACAGATCTGTCGGAAGCGACCTGTATCCAACGACTTCCAGCAACCTTAACCAGGTCGTCCATCCACCGTGTAGGCGGGCGTCCGCCACGTCACTTGCTTGTACGTGGCCTCCTCCTTTCGGCCCCAGCGGTCATGAGCATAAAGTAGCATACTAATTACTAACAAGAAATGATTCTCGCTATCCAAAGGTCCGTCGCACTCCCTGCACAGCATTCCTTCGGGCAACACAAGCGTCATGTTCTCGTACGTCTCCGTTATCGCGTGATTCGCGCAGTCCTTCACCGGCGGACGAGCCTTGTTCTGAGAAACAAAATGTAGTATGTAGTTAGATATTTATGTCATAATTATATATGTAAATGATAAATCTGTAAGTAACAAGATGCAAAAAGACAAGCAAGCAAATATAATTGGATAATTGATATGGTTTGCTATAACAATATTTGTTCACATTTTTACTAGTGGCAATGGGTTAATATGTTTTAAAGAATATTAAAAAAAAACGCTCTCACGTGTAAAAGGGAAGCCGGTAGGAATCGGGTTATATGAACATATTGCCATTAATTCTCTCATAACTTCACAACATAATTTTTAGGCTCAATTGAAAATTAAGTGAATATTATACATATTCAAAATATGAAGATTCATAAAATAAATGTGGTACACATACCTTGGGCTTGGTGATCAGATGTTCCTCTGTGCACAAAGGTAGTGCTTTTGGAACGGTCACATGGTCACGCACTTGATGCTCCTTCAGGCGACCTAAAATTACAAATATCTCTTACAAAACTTTTCTTTCGAAGACAGTTTTTTTCTAGACATCCGATTTTCGTCACGAATATTACAGATCCTCCAGCTGTTATATTGAATTTTTGTATCTTCATTTTCGGAATTAATATCTTAATAATTTGCTTGTTACTCACCAAGATAAACGAATTTGAGCACACATCTGCTGCATCTCACGTCGAGTTTGTCCTGATGCTGCTTCAGATGGTCCATGAATACCATCAAGTTGGCCGTCAACTCGTGACCATCTGCATACACTGTCACCACCTGCGGAATCAAGCGGTAAGTTGCTAATTAACTTAGGTAGGTAGGTTGGTAAAGTTTCTTGTTTAACAAAATGTTTTATCTATTAGTAGGGTTTTATTTTATTTCTTTTCAATAAAGTTTGATGTAAAATTTAGCTAAAATTCGAAGTTCGTCGTTTTTAAAACCAAGTTATTGTTATTCTAATTCACAAAATGCAATGGTTTCTGTGTGCGAGGATGATGTTATCAGTAATCCAGCCTCGCTTAGACTACCCATAAGACACCATTATTAATGGTTTTTTTATAAATTAGTAATGCATGTGTGACAGTTTATATGTATCTGTGTAGGTTAAAATGTAATAGTTTATGTGTATGGTTTTTATGTATGTGTGTCATGTGTATTGTATACATACAGTTAGGCAGACGGGGCAGAAGAGTGTGTTGTGTTGCTGGTGGTGTTGGTGGAAGTGGTTGACGAGGCTGCGGTGCGAGGAGGCGCGGTATGCGCATATGCGGCAACAGTACGGCAACTCCAGCGGCGCGTGCCAACGTTGCATGTGCGTCGCCAGTGTGAGGACCGCCGCGAATCGCATCTGTAACACACATATTTTAAATTACATACATACATAAACCCACGCCTTTTCCCCAGAAGGGGTAGGCAGAGGTGGCCACCAGGACACCCACATTTCGCCTTGTATGTTCCGTCCCAGGATGTGATAGGGGGCGAGCCTATCGCCATATCGGACACAAATTCCTGACTCCGGGCTGATAATGTTTAGAAAAATCCAATATCACTTTGCCCAAGGCGGCATTCGAACCCGAGACCTCAGCTTTGTTGTCGTACCGTAGTACAACTACGCCACCGAGGCAGTCAGTCCGAGGCATTTTAAATTTAAAAATAAATATTAATTAAATGGGTAACTAGTGGTATCAATACCAAGTACAAATAAGAATAAGATTTGCATATGACTTTTTTAACAAGTATATTTGTAACTGGTTATGCCGGCGCAAGGCGTATTGCGTCTACATTAAAACCAAAACAATATGAAAAATCGGCGTGACGCGCACGAACGCACTATTCCTCTCCTGGTGGGTTTCATTCGAAGGCGCTTATCATGCGCGCCAGTAACCCATCCCTTACTTGCTTGGCTTATTGTATTATCCAGTCTACGCACATTCATAACGCGTGTTAATTACATTAAAAAGTTTATTCCAAAAATCGACTTCATCTACAATAGTCCCCATTAAAATACACAGACAAGACACTCCTTTTTTCAAATCGGTTAAATTAACACCTCACCTCACAAATCAAACACGCGTAAGTGAACAGCTCCGGCGACTTGGTGTCTGCGGGGTGGGTTTGCTTGAGGTGCAGGTGCAGTTCATCATCACTGACGAAGCGAGCCAGGCAGTACATGCACTGCGGCGCGTCTTCACTTGCACCCGCCGGGGGGGAGACCACGTGCTTGTAGAGATGCGACAGTAGGGCGATGTTGTCGGTGAACTCGATGTGGCATACTGGACACTGCAGGAAAATGATAAACAGGCTGATAAAATATATCCAAGATATGATAAAAAACTACATCATAGTCTATTTTTTTTAAAACTACAATTGCACAGACAGACTCACAGATACCTTTGACAAAATTATATTACCCCTCTTTTTGCATCGAGGGTTCAAAATGAACTAATAATAGTTCAAATGTCAACTCAATTACTAATACTTAAATGTGGGTAGATATTTGTTTATTTAAATTTTCCCTATCTTGGACATGGCATCGAAGTACTAAGGCTTCTCAATATATCCAGATCACCTGGAACCCTCCAACTCCAAGCTACTAACCTCAACAGCAATAGCCATCTTCTCAGTAGTCTTATCCCCTTCCATCTGTCCGAAGTAGTACTTCTCCATGGAGACAGTCTCGTCGGGTTTGATCTCCTTCTTGATGTTCTTGAGCGGGATGTCGTCGAGATCGTCGTCGACGTACGTGCGCGGTTGCTTGCGACGCCCGCGCGTGCTCGGTTCCTTCTCTTTCTCTTCTTTCTCTTTCGATTTGTCCTGTTCTTGCTTGATCTTTGCTCGGCGGTGGGCTAGAGGGATCTGTGAAAATTTCACTTTTAGTAAAAAATAATAATATATTATGTAACACTATTATGTTTTGTATTGTTAATATTATAATTTAATAATATCAATAGACATCAATAATATTTCTATTGTAAGTTAAGAGTAAATAAATGGAATTCAAGAAAATAAAAAATTGAATGTAATATTTATCAATACTTTCCATCATTTTAATGTTAACATCATTTTACTACCAAATACTTACAATATTGTAATTTCAATAAAAAACTTATTTCGAATTCAATCAGCCACAATGCAGGGAGAGGCAAACCTTAACACTATAATAATTGTGTAAAAGTTTACTATATCCATTTTACTTTCAAATCAATGTAGCTCATTAAATAATGAATCACATATAAAAAATAAAACCGAATTACTTAAAACCCATTATCAAATTTGAGAGTTGCCATAAATAAAATAGTATAAATTACCTCTTCCTCGTCATCATCGTCCACGTACTGAGTTTTCTCTTTCTTTTTCTTCTTGGGCGGCGGCGACGGCGACGGTTCCTTCTTCTTGCGGCCGCGCTTGGACCTGACCGTCTCCAGCGGTACATCTGCCTCTTCTATTTTGTCTTTTTTCTATGAGAAATTATATTAAAATGTAGAAAATATCATAAATAAATCATCAATCATAAAATGTAAGAAATTACAATGAGATTAATACATGACTGCCCTATACAACTATAAAACAGTTTAATCATGGTCGTCCACTAGAGCATGCCTGCAGGTTTGATTTTTAGAACGGTCCATTTTATATTTTTTCTAGAATTCCAGATATTTTTCCAACTTGGGACATCAAGACTACTATATTAGTTTAGTTTTCTAAAGATACATTTGGCTCTCAATAATTAAAGTACCTAATTACACCTGTTTAGTGCAATGCAGTCCAGATAGAGTACCCAGTGGCAACAGATAATCATCTGTTGCTATACGAGACAATTAAGCCAACTTATTTCCTCACGTTATTTTGGAAGGATGCAGGATTGTAGGAAGGAGGGGACAGGTGAAGGCAAAATTAAAAATTGGCTAACCTCTGGATTCCAGCGGATGATAGAATTGTATGTATTCAAGTAGCTGTGGTGAACATTCCTTGGCTTCTCAAGCCAACGCACGTAGGTCTGTTAAGGAAAGGATTAGGAGAGGATTTAAACGGATGCATGCAGGGATTTATGGAATGAAAAATTAAATAAATACACCTAAAAGTTACTCATATAGTCCTGACGCCACATTAAGGTACTGTTCTTGTATCGTGGGTATCAGTAATTACGATAGTTTTTGGTCTCACTGTTGTGAGGTCAATTGAAATAAAATTACCTTGGCTGTTGGATACTTCCAGTTCTTGAAGGGGTTGGCGGCGATTTTGTTCAGTCTCACAGTGATCACGTCTTTGCTTTCGAGTTTAGTTTGTTCGGATATGTGGGACACTATGTTGTCGAACGCCTGGCCGGGAGATATGCCGTACCTGTTAAAAATAACGTGTACTTTTAATAATATATCGCATTTTTAGTAAATGTGCTCACATGCAAAATAGTTTTAATATAGTAATGCTTATTTTCATCATCATCATCATCATCATCATTTTAACGTAAAGAAAATCGAATACTAGAGTTGATGTTCAAATGAATGACTCAATTCGTCATTTATATAAACTGTTACTCTAAAATGTAAATCATTCTATGTGAAAATTAAATTATTGATCAGTCAGCAATAATTAATATCTTACATAAAATATGATCTAAATTGATTTCTCACCTCTCTCTCCAAACCAATTCATCCAGGAACTGCTGTATAATCTGTCTAGACAGGAGCGACAATGTATTCTGGAACATTCTGGGCACAATCCTCCTTAAATACTCCATGATATTGGCATTACTATTCCTTGCATTTGAATCTGAGTGGGTTGATGACTGATGGACAGTCTTGAAGCCCATGGAAACTAACGTTCCCTTGTCCACGGTCAAGTCGGTGAGGATAGTTGATGATGGATGAACCCACACTGTCAATGGCTCAAGGATCTTTTGGAAACGCTTTTTGTAGTTCTTTTCGTGTTCAGCTAGAGGTTCTACTGCTCGGAGACGAATCTATAAACAAGTAGAGTATAATTTTGGCTTGATGTAATTATAATAAATTTAGAAGAAAACACATGTGATTTTTTAAACGTGGATGCAATATTTCGCATTGTTTAATTTAAGCCGCATTCTGTTACACATACATGTTCAGATCTTTGTACACAAGTGGTAGATACTTAATATTATAATGGCAATGAAAACTACATAGTGCATAAACTCACCAATTTCTCAACAGGATCCAAAACACCAAGCACTTCCACCTTAACTTGCCTCTGTGTGCCGTCATGACTGGTGGTGCCCAAGGATATGACACCAACCTCCACCTTCTTGCCCGACCCGCCCAGCAAAGCCATGTGCTGGTGGATAGCCGAGGTACAAATAGCCCTGAGCCACGTAAACAACCCTTTCACATACAAATTGTCCACTTTGACCCACTGCACTACATTCTGAACGTTGGTCTGGCAGGCCCAGTGGTAGATTAGTTTAAGAAGCACACTTGGAGGGAATGTGGCACCTTCGAAGATAGAACTTGAGTATACAGAGACAAATCTTGTGGGACAGCACTCTGATATCCACACGTAGCCTCCGGAGTACGGGAATTTTGAGACATCTGAGTACATGCCTGGAATGGAAATGGTTAAAAATATAACAAGCTGTCTTTGTCACCGTTACTTTAAGTATAGGATTGGCATCTGGTTTGCATGATAGGATGCAATCATTACAAGCCATGTAAACTCCTGATGCCTGTGTGCCTTATCAGCCCTTGGATATAAGGGACAAAATATTATGGAAGGGAGAATATTATGAATTACGTATATCTTTCGCATTATGTGTTCAACTTGTGTATATTTACATAAAATCAGGAAGGTCTACCTGTGTTTACTAGAAATCACATGTCAGTGGTAATTCTCTGTAGTGGCTGCCTTTACCATTGAGTTCAGTATTAACAATAGTTATTTGTTATGACAGTACAAGGGTTCATTGCATGCATTATATTACATGTAATGTACTGTACTGTATCAGCCCACATAGGTCTCACTGCAGGGCACTAGCCTCCTCTATAATTGAGAGTACGATTGAGATTGAGATAGAGATATAGTCCACCACGCTGGCCCAGTGCGGGTTGGTGGACATTGACTAAATTTTAGAACTAGGAAAAGAAATGCGTTACCGAGTTTGAGTTTGTTCCCGTGGTGCACGGCGCACCACTGGTCGGAGCGCACGAGGCCCTGCTGGATGAGCCACTCCGTGAACTTCATGGGCGTGTGCATGAGCACCGACTTCACCTTGCTGTCCAGCGCCGAGCGGTCCGCCGCCGGCGCGGAGTCCTTGCCGCGCAGGTACGGCCGCGCCACCACCACCAGCGACGGAAACGTCTTGCCTGCACAATGCACATCAATATTATTGGTATGTCACGATTATTGTATACCACAATGTAAATTCCATTACTCATGACATGAGCGTTAGGAATTAAAAAAAAATGCTATTTTAAGGCCGCCAACGCACGCACACATACATTCACACTAATTTAACTGGTTTTACAGAAATTGACAACTTTCTTAGCCTTTTTCATTGTACACCTTAATTGGGCGTATAACAATATTTAGTTTAATTTTAGTATACTTCTGGTAACGCTCACAATATTTAATATAAAAATATAATACTTATAAATATTTCTTTGTTTTAAAAATTACTGGCATACAATCTCACCTTGAAGTTTGTTGAAGGAGACCTCACGGGAATCAGCTATGTTCTTATTGCCATCGTCCTTGGTAAGGTCCACTATAGCTGTTGTTTTAGTAGCACTGCCAGTAAGAAGACCACCGATTGCAGTGGCCTCGGACGGCCGAATATTCGTGACTACACTGTGGACATCTGAAAATAAAAATATTCTAAGTATTTTTTTTATTGTGTTTCTAGTCCACAAGCTACCAAGCCCACCTGATGAAAATTTATAAAATTTTATTACATACAATTATTATTAGTGGGAAAAGTGAAGAATTTATGAAAATTGTTCACTCTTACTTGATGGTGCTAAAGTTTTATCTTTAGTCTTGGTGCCACTCTCTTTGTCCTTATCCTTATCTTTGTCCTTGTCTTTTTCTTTTTCCTTTTCTTTGTTCTTCTCCTTATCTTTCTTTTTCTTCTTGGATTTCAGTTCAGGTGACTTTGCTCTATCTGGTGATGGTGAGTAATCACGGTAGTCATCACGCTGCTTTCTAGGACGACCTGTAATTTTTTTTTTTTATTGCAATAATTGGCGAGACGATCATGCTCTACAATCGAGAGAATCGACTGAGAGTGGTTAGGAGATATAGTCCACTACACTGACCTAGTGTGGGTTGGCGGACTTACATACCTTAGAAATTCTATAAAATTGCTATGGTAACCAGGTTTCCTCACGATGTTTTCCTTCACCGTTAAAGTGAGTGGTGATTGATTATTAATACAGACATAACTCCTTACTTTATTAGAAGAGCCTATTGTCTTAACAGGCACAAACCCCAGTCCTACGTAACTCATATAAAACTTTTTTAACCTAGACATACAGAATATGGAATGCTTATCTTGGGATTGACAGGACTTAACTGTAAATAGCCCATACTGGCATTAGATGTGTGAGGAGAAAACATACCATATGAGTCCCTTATCTATAGCACTCCCAACCAACATACAGAGTGAATGTATAAAAAATAGGCTTACCTCTTCTATTGGTGGGCTTTTCCTTTGATATTGAAAGTGACCGTGATCTAGATCTGATAATGTCAGCACTTTGCCTTTCCAAATCTTTTAGTACTGGTTGCCTGAAAATAGGATGAAATTAATTGTTATTAAATCCAAATATGGTTTTCGGTAATACATTAAGTGTAATAAATAAATAGTAATATTTTAATACATTAAGAATGTATTTCTATGACTTACTTGCCAAGCAGCTGGTAGGCAGTAAACTGGTCACCATTGTACACAATTTCACCACCAGTACTTTTCACCATCTCATCCAGTTTGTTCTGGATACTCTTGTACTCCTCATCAGCATTCTTGTATGCTTGCAGTTGGACCTCGGAGAGCTCATCCTCCCAACACTCCAGCTCCAGTGTGGGTACATCAGGGCCGAAGTACGATCTTTTGTACAGATCAGCCTCTATGATCTCTGCTTGAGGTGGAATGACTTCCTACAATGAATATTGAAGGTTATCAGCTGTTTTGCGAATGAACAATGCTACAAACTATAACAATGCTACACCATTGTCTTCATTATATGTCATGTATCCTTCATTGGAGGTCCTCAAATATATATTTTAAAAAACCAAGCAGCTCATATTTAAAATTATGTATTTGTAAGCATTAGTGTTACACAGTAGAGGTTTTTATAATTGGACTAAATAATAATTTTTAAATGTTAGTTATGACCAATATTATGGGGTTGATTATAACAAATATTGTAAAACCAGTAAATAAATACACCCAACAGTCACACAATAAAATACTAAATCTTGTCATGATCAATAAGTATCAGAAACTACAAGAGGCTTTTAAGTATCACAACAGCCAGACGCGAAACAAAAACATTTGTGGGCCACACAAATATTAGTCTCGGTTCGGACATCGAATTCGCAGCCTGTATAATACTCTGTACAGCCTGTATTATACTCTCTTCTGTAGTTTCAAAGCCGGCTCACATCCATGTACACTATGGAGGCTGTCAATACAAAGCTGGATGGTACAACATGGTTTTACATTACCTCCGTATCAGTTTTAGGCTTTTTTAACTTCATGTTAAAGATATATTTTTAGATTTTTATTTGAATTTACTTCTTATAGCTGCTATTGAACATTTTACAAAACAATAATATTCTGATTCACAACGCGTCTACTGCGTAGCGATGCGCGATGACGAGAGGTTTAATTCGATTGTTTCGATTGTTCGAACATCTCGATGGTTCTCGATTGTTTCAACTTGGACTCGAGTCCGAATTGGTCTGTTATTGCGACTGGCGCGCGGCACGTTCATTCGAGATTCGAGAGTAATCGAGTGTTGTTACTCGATGGTTTAGACGCGAGTTCTTGACTTGCGTTGTGATTGAAAAAACTAGAAAATATAGTCTTACGTAATAAATGAATGGCCCCTTATCTATACGCATTGCTATACTTGCATTCCACTAATAAACAAGAACCGAGCGAGACTCGGTGACTGATTCAAACGATCGAAAACTAACGGTCAAATCCATTGACTCGAAACAATCGAAAAACATCTCGATTGTTTTGTAGAACAGCGAGTCGATGGTTGACTCGATTGTTTATTTTAACGACTCCGATTCTTTCGATTGATATAACATCTCGGAATCGCCCATCACTACTACTGCGGACTAGAGCTGAAGACTAGCAAACACTAGCAAAACCTATGTGTTCGGTATCGACATTCGATAATCGACTAACGCGTATTGCGTATCTGAATGAAAAGCAACCAACAACTTTTGTTATGTATGCACATAAACAGTCAATAGTTTTAATAACATACAACTATTTAGTTTATTTATTTTCATAAATTTTACACTAATTATGATAGTCAATAATTTAATAATGTCGATTTTGGACCTTAATATACGGCTTATGTCATAAAACATAGTAAACAACTACTTGAGCTGTATTTATTATATTTAGGGTATTAGTTATATATAGTGTAGGGGGCCATATTCAAAACTAATTTCAGTGTTTTTAACCAACTTTGAAAAAAAAGGGAATTTTAAATTCGGCTGTTATTTATGTTTGTTATCTTATAACTTTGCACTGTATGAGCCAATTTTAATAGATATGATGAATATTTTCGGACCTGGAGAATATAACTCTTCAAAATTGAGTAGGATTCAATGATTATTTTTGTATTAGGTTCACTTTAAAGTTGAGCTACATTGGGAGAGAGAAGAAGGGGTAGGGGCGAGGTCGGTGCGATATTTAATATACACAATGTCTTCGGCAGCTGCTACCTGATTATCGTGATTTCTTTTTCACCTGAAAGAACGTATTGGTTGACCCCATGAATAAATCACGAAAAGCTGATTATCATCTTCGGACCGGAAGAACATAAGTTCTCTAATTCAAACAGGAATCCAATGATTCTTATGTTGAAATCTTAACATATGAGTCCACTAAAACGATGAGGCGAATAAGGGGAGGGTAAAAGATGGGGTAAGAGCAACAAAATGCCTAAACATACGCATAATTCACTCAAAACAATGTATTATACCTCAAAATTACTGAGTGGCATTAATGCATTGTGCTATAAGGCGAGAAATAAATCACGAAAAGATCCGACAGGAAACAAGCATGTTTGACGTCGATCAACGAATTACTGGACTGAAGTGAGGAAAAAGTGGGCAGGACACTTGTCCAGGCGAAGCGACAGTCAATGGTCTAAGGCAGTTACACTATGGTAGTCTCGAGGGGCAAAGAGGAAGAGACGCAGATCATCCGTTAGATGGATGAATTATATCGTGAAGTTTCAAGGAAAACAGTTGATAAGACAAGCACAGGATCGGCCGAAGTGGTGTAATAGAGAAGAGGCCTATGGCTAGCAGTGGATAAATGTGGGCTGATATTATGATTATTGTATGTTCTGGATATAACAAATTAAAGTTACTATAAACGCACGTTTGTTTAATACGTCTATAGAAATTACGGAATAATGGTAACAATTTGCCTCTGGATCTGGTAGACTCGACTAATTACTCGACTAATTGTTGACCCGATTCTCGGTCAATCGACAATCACTTTTAGTTTCCGATTAAATTGATCGTACGCAGCCCAAACAAAAAATCAGTTTGACAAATAAGCTATTTTGTGATGAAATTGTTTAATCGAGTGATAATACATTTATTTGGTTAAAATAATTGTAAAGAACATGGAAGCAGTGCCAAAATTGCCTATGATAAACTTTGAATTGAAAACAAGTCCGGAAAATACACATTTTGGACCAAAACTAAAACAGGTAAATGTTCATTAATCTCTTAGATAAAGTTACTTTCTGCATTTCTTTGTCTTCATTTCACTTTGTTTGGATTGTAGTACATTGCAGAAGTTTATAAAGAAGAGCCAGATACTTATGGAGAAGAGATTCACCGGCTTGAATGCCTGCGATCGGCCGCCGTGAGGGCGACGTTGGATAGCGCAGGTCTTGCGGCTTTGACCAAATACTTTTGCCAATTAAGAGCCTTACAAACCAGGTTTCCGATGGCTAAAGGGCAGCCGGCGGCATGCTCTTTTTCTTGGTAAATCCAATTACATATCAGCTTATAAATACGATAATTTATATAACTCGGTAAACTTTTAGTTCATTGTAGGTAAATTCTAGAAAATATTGTCTTATATTGACCTGATTTTGGAACATATTATGCAAGTCTTAAGTTCTTTATGACTAAAACTTGACAGAAAAAATTAAAAAGATTGAATGCTACTCTTTGGTGTGAAATTTTATCTAATGTATTGATTTTCTTACATTTTTTATTTGCTCTCAATCAGGAATTTAATTATTCCCCAACAGGTTTTGAAAGTATTATCTTAAACAATCAATGAATCATATTCTCATCCAAGTCTCAATTTTTAATTTATATTTTTGCTTTATTGTAGATAAGTTTGTATATGCTTAAATTGAGGAGATACTGTAAAGCATATTTTAAAACACATTTTGTTTTTTGTGTGGGATTTTGTAATGTAAAAACTCCTTGTTGGAAATTAATATGAAAACTTAGCAATGCCTCATAAATATTCTTTATAATTTAGAATTGATTTCATGGTATAAATGACTGATATAATGTACACTGCATACATCCACTATCACATCTTGGGACAGAAATAAAATTGACAAACTGTGTGGTGCTCACTAGCACAGTGTAGTCAGGGGTGTACTCCCCCACTGACTACACCTTTAGATGTTTAAAAGAACAACTTATTTATGTTTGTTAAAAGAAATCAAATAATGAAGAAAAGGAATGAAATAGGACATTCACACCTTAATTACAGTAAAACACTTTTGGTCAATAATCAAAATCACAACATTTTTATCTTATCATCTTCATTGTTTGAATAACAAAAACATTTTCACAGGAAAGATTTGTATGCAAACATGAGCTGTTCATTAGCTGACATAAAGTTTGAAATGGCCTGTATACTCTACAACATTGGGGCACTGCATGTTCACATCGCTTCTCAAGAGCCTCGGACCACAGCAGACAGTATGAAGTTTGCCTGTACCCACTACCAAAATGCTGCTTGGGCATTTATGTACTTGAGGGAACAGTATCCCCAACCACCTGGGGTTGATGTGTCCACGGATATCATGAGGCTGCTACAGGAGATATGTTTTGCTCAGGCACAGGAGTGCATTCTTGAGAAGAGCATACAGGACTCGAGGAAGTCTAGTGTTGTGGGTTAGTATGTTTCAATAAACAGTATGTTGATTTTGCTTATTTAGAGAAGTTAATTATTTGGGCAACTTGGTTCAATACAAACATTAGCAACCTTGAAGGTTTTTCCTATTCAGACACAGAAAGTTCAATGTTGAATGTAGACCTTCCCCCCCAAGATTTTCACAATAATATGTGAAAGTATAAATCGGTAAACTTGTAGCTAATAAAAATATATTTGCAGGTGCTGTGGCTACTCAGGTTTTGTTCTTCTACAAGAACTCTATGGCCCTCCTTGGTCCCTCCACCGGAACAGATACAATCCACGAGATTATTGGGACAAGATTGTATAACTACTGGTACAGATTGTTGTCATTTAAAGCTTCATACATTGGATGCATTGTCTCCTTGTACCAAGGTAAGAATATTAATCATTGTGTGGTTTTATTTAATGACAAATTGTTTTATTAACAAACATTAAAGTAATTCATATTTATGTGTATGTCTGCGATATTTTATATTGTTGATGGCACTGAGGTTTAAAAAGCAATATTATTGTTGGCTATGTGTATAATAATTAAAAACTTATCTGTCGTTTAGTGACCACGAAATCTGTAAAACTATTGGAAACATTGGTGCGAAAGAGAAAGCTGTTATTATAAGTATTTGTATGTTTACTTTAAAGAATGATATGGTTTATGTTGAGGTGTTTCTCAATAAACAAGATAACATTACAAGTAAACATGTGTCTTTCGAGGTCCAATCTTCTAGGATTGTTGATTATATATAGTATGTTTATTTGGTATACATACAAATAAGTTTTGACTGCCTCGGTGGCATAGTTGTTCTATGGTACGACTACAAAGCTGAGGTCTCGGGTTCGAATCCCGGGTCGGGCAAAGTGATATTGGGTGTTTCTATTCATTATCAGCCCGGAGTCAGGAATTTGTGCCCGATATGGCGATAGGCTCGTCCCCTATCACATCATGGGACGAAACATACAAGGCAAAATGTGGGTGTCCTAGTGGCGCCTCTGCCTACCCCTTCGGGGATAGAGGCGTGAGTTTATGTATGTAAGTATGTGTACATATAAGTTTTCAAATGAAACGGAAGATATGATACCCGCCAAACAGCAGTGTAAATGCTCTGTTGTGTTCCGGTTTGAAGCACATTGTAGCAAGAATAAAATAATTACTGGACATAATGAGACTTAATATCTTATGTCTCAGGATGGCGTGCGCAGTGGAATGTCAAGCATTGCTTTGTAATTCATGGTGTTGTTTGCTTTTGCTACTGTTCATGAGCGGTCGGATCGCTTACCATCGGTCTCGCCATTTATCGCAATTCTGGATAAAGAACTTCTGGCGTTTTATAATAATAAGCGTAATGATTGGACAGTGACTGCACGGCACCGAATGGTCGTACTGTTCAAGTATCGTGTAGACAGAGAATAGGTGATAGTTTTTTGCAAGTCGACAAGTTTATTATCTATATTCTATACTATTCTGTTGCCCTCATATACGTTGTGTTATTAATGTGGATACAAACAATAAACAATAAAGATGGTTCTTGAAAGGCTTGGCCTTACACAAGCTACCATTTATCATATCGCATGTCAAATATTACTAAAATATGCATAAATTTGCATTGAGCTGATCCGAGGTTTAGATGTGGGATAGCAGTCGATACTAAACTATACGATATCAGCCCATATACATTGAGAGTACGATTGAGATAGGTTAGGCCATATAGTCCACCACGCTGGTCTAGGTTGACGGAGATAGGTAAAGGTAGATAGAAGAGTAAAAAATATTTAATCCTTTATAGGTATGCATGCTGAAGAACAACAGAAAATGGGCGAACGCGTCGCCTTCTACCAACTAGCTGTGGAGAAATTAGCCGAAGCCAGGAAACTGACTAAGTACATTGAACCTGTTCAGGTAAGTATGATCGTGCATTTTTAGTAGAATTTGTTCATTGACGTTAATAAAATAGTGTTCTAAAAGTTGGGCCTTCACGTGTCGGGATTTTGTATGAATTAAGTTTATCGTTGCTTAAGATGATACACATAGGGAATCTTAATGGTCTCAAAGCTAATTAATTGCGAAGTAAAATTTGATATACATACTGCTTCGGTGGCGAAGTTGTACTACGGTACGATTATAAAGCTGTGGTCTCGGTTTCGAATCCCGGATCGGGTAAAGTGATATTGGATTTTTCTATTCATTATCAGCCCGGAGTCAGGAGTTTGTGCCCGTTATGGCGATAGGCTTAACCCCTATCACATCGTGGGACGGAACAGACAAGGCGAAATGTGGGTGTACTGATAGCCCCTCCACATACCCCGTCAGGGAAAAAGGCGTGATTTTATGTATGTATGTACATAATATATAAAATTTGATGTACTCGCTGCACCTCACATCGTTCAATTCTTGATTTTATGAGTTTTGAGGTGTTGTCATACCATGTGTATTCATTGCTGTAGGAATATCTTTAACAATAGCGGGCTTAGCACTAACGGACCAACTATCTACCATACGAAAACAATAAAACTAAGGCTACGGAGTCCAGCACTGGTAACATCCTCTAACAAAGCCATCATCTTAGCTGCTGTGTCTATTGCTCAGTAAAATGACATGACAATTTTTTCAAGCTGTTAATATAATTAATTGCAGGTGACCCAAGAAGCTCTAACGTTCACGAACGACGTGGTGGAGGGCAAGCGCAAGGCCGCTAAGAACGAGAACGAGTTCATCTACCACGAGGAGGTACCCGACAAGGACCTGCTCATGGACATGAAGCCCGTCTGCCTCGTCAAGGCGCTGCCCATCAACTTCAACGACCCTGAGGTATGGTACACTAAGTTGGCCTCTGGCTTAATTAAATATTGTTCGATTGTCAACAGCCAGAGTCTAAACAAAATTAGTGACGTCACTATATCTTAATATGCATTATAGTGTGCGAGTATGAAAGAGACGGTAAGATGTCCCCAATACGTCCCCACACTTTCATTTAAAATACTAATACTTGCCTAATGTTACAAGCTACTTTATCACTGTTTTCACAAAAATGTTTTTTTGTAATGGCACTTGTGTTTGTCTGCGAAATAATACAAAAATTCTATGATAGTCAAATACCCAATTCTCTGCGTATCAAGCCTCTATACAATCGAGAACCGTCATTCCCCTGAAATTATATTATATGTAAGTTATAAATCTGTAGGTGACAGGCCCCGACATATTTGCGCGGCTGGTCCCGATGGGTGCGCACGAGGCTTCCTCCATGTACTCGGAGGAGAAGGCCAAGCTGCTGCGCCACATTGTATCCCAAGCCGAAGCCAAGAACACTGAACTTACTGAGTTCATGTCATCCCTGCAACTCGACCAACTTGACGTCATCGACTCCGAGCAGAAGTGAGTACTGAGCAATTGAAATCTAGGGAAAGCAGGAATAGTATATTATGTTCTTTTGAATCTGTTGACAGCCTCCGTGGCGCAGTTGGTTGAACGCCGGGTGTGAAACGTGAGGTCGCGGGTTCGATCCCCGCACGGGGACTATTTGTGTGATCCACAGGTATTTGTTTCGGGTCGGGGTGTTTGTGAGACCAAAAATTGTTTCATAGTTCCTGATACCCACGACACAAGATTCGGTCTTAGTGTGCGGTTAAGTCTATGTATGTGACTGTTGGGTGTATTTATTTATTTATTATGTATTTAGAGATAGGTGGTTAGATATAGTATTTCTATTAATCAGGTGCCTAAGTCGCAGGTTTAGCATTTTTTGTGGATCTTAATTTGAATATGTCAATACAATGAGTAAATTATTCATGACGCGATAACTGAATATGCAGTTACATGAATGTCTTGGTCTGAAAAGAAATCTGTTGTTAAGCAAAGCTTGGAGTATAAGCTAATTAAAAAGGAATACAATTATTGTATATGCGGTTAGGTACCTATTCTTAATCGGACGATTAATTAATTCTTGATAGGACGCGTCTTCCATATATTATCGTTTAATTATTGTTAATTTTTACGGATCAACTTATCTATAGTTTTCATTACAGAATACCACAAGAGATAGTCGACCGATGCGCTGCCATGAATGCTAAGACAGAAATAATTCAATCACTCGTCGACTCTATGAACAACCTCGCTGAGATAATTACTGACGTGGAACATTCCTTGACGGAAATCAAAAGCCTCATTCAGGTACATTTTTACATCTACTTATAAGCTCGTTAAACTTTCATATCGATAACTTGCGCCCACCTCTATCATAATTTACAATTCAGGCTTCAAATTAATGTCTACTTCTTAAAAATTTATCTGAACTAAATGGTTTTCAATTCTGGAACGGTGAAACTGTAAAATCGAAGCGAATTTTTGTCAATTGCGAAAAATTATCCCCATGTTTCTTTAACCAGACGCTGTGTGAAAGCATATTATACGTTAATCAGTAATTACAGGTTATTAAAACACGCTAAATGTGGCGCCAAAACCATAAGTTATATACAAACGAGTTTTGGCAAAATACAAAGCATTTGTGGGCCCCAGTCAATGTCAATAAGTTTTCTACCACACTAAAAGTTTTTTGCCTTTAGGAAGAAACGCTGAAAGAGAAAGAGTATCAAAAGGTGATGGGTCCTCGTCCCCCATCCATCGTCCAGACGGAGCTATCCCGCGAGTACCACAAGTACGCAGAAGCACATTCCCGCACCAACGAGAGTAACCAGGTCCTCCACAAGGCCATGACGCTGCACATCGCCAACCTGAAGCTACTGGCACAACCGCTCGACGTGCTGGCGGATAAGATACCCAGCATTGATAATATCGGTCAGTATCTCTATATCATCTTACATAGTATGGTACTATATCAGCTGATAATCTTTCATTGTGCTCAGTACTCCTCTATAATCGAGAATTCAATTGAGAGAGCCCAGGCCCTAGTCGATCACGCTGGTCTAGTGCCGGTTGACAGACTTCAAATACCATAGAAAATCATATCATGATTACTAGTATTACCTTGTTTGTGTTTTATTATATATTATTATTATTGCTTTCGTGTCTCATCTATTCATTCGATTTTTATGAAATTTTGAATACATGTCCAGAGTGCGGGAAAGGATATATAGTAATTTTTACCATTTGGTAGCCGCATTCAGTTCATTACCAATAGGCCAGCACGCATTTTAAGGTGCATAAATTGAGTAAATTCTCTGTAATGTGCTATGTTTCTGCCTACAGAAGGTCTGGACCGCACGACGATGGCGGAGATGCGTCGCGTGGTGGGCAAGGCGCGAGAGATGCAGACGCAGAGAGACGCGCTCATACAAGAACTACGCACCGCTCTCACTGCAGACGACATCACCAACAAACTGCTCGCCGCCACCACACACTCCAGCGAAGACATCTTCAAGCAGGAACTCGACAAGCACTCGCCCAAGGTAACTAACCCTGACGGATAGCCTCGGTGGCGCAGTTAGACGCCGGCTATGAAACGTTAGTCCGCGGGTAAAAACACCGTACCGAAACAAATATTTGTGTTCCACAGATATTTGCTCCGGGTCTGGGTATTTGACAGACCGAAAATTCTCTCGTAGTTTCTGATACCAGCGACACAAAACTCGATCTTAGTGTGGGGTCAGGAGTATGTATGTGACTGTTGGGTGTATTTATTAAAAAAAAAACTATACAGCATAACAACATACCTCGGTGATTTGATTGGAGTGGCGTCGTTGACCCCCACTTACAACTGTACATATTTGGACGCCTTTTTAAGATATTATGTGTGACTACGATAGATTAGACGCTACGCACTCTGTATATTTCGGGATCGTAATTAGTCATCCGTGAGGATGCACCGTCCCCACAGTGTACTCAGCAAATTCAATAATCCTTTTAAGTCACCTCTTGCAGCATACCGTGGCGGACCTCTTAGCCCCTTACCCACAGGGCGGAACTTTTAAAACCCCAAGATATTCAGTTCAGTTTATGTATCAAGTCAATATCAAAAACTAAAAAAAAAATAGACTTAAGAATTGGAATAGGAAAAGCAAACCACCTTAAAGGCCGGCAACGCATCTCTTTGCCCTATGGTGTTGCAGATGTTCATGGGTGGTGGTGATCACTAACTACAATTAAACCGTATGCGTTTGCCCCCTATAATATTCTTTCGGGTTTGGGTGTTTATGAGACCGAAAAGTCTCTCGTAGATCTGATACCTGCGACACAAGACTTAATTGATCTTAATGAGGGGTCAGGACTATGTATCTGACTGTTGGGTGTATTTATTTAATTATCCATTTATTTATAACATAAAAAAATAAGCATTATATTATTATTTTCAGGTGAAAATCATCGAACAGAACCTAGCAGCTCAAGAGAATATAATAAACCGGCTGACGTCACTGTACGCGTCATACGGCGACTCACGACGCCTGCTCACTGATGTACTGAGGAAAAGAGACGGACTCATCAACGGTAAGTCACTTGGAATTCCGTAATCGATCGATAAATCAATAATAATTGTTATCATCAATTAATTTAGTATATTATAAATAGAACTTACAAGATAATTTTTGGGTGTAATAGTTGATAATGATTAATTATGCTGTTTTTGTTATATTCTATGTAATGCTATCACAGCTTGCCTTATCTTTGTAAAACTATCAGATTTGGGTGAATAATATATGAGAGTTACGGTTTTTGTCTATGAACTATAACATGAAATTTTAATAATCCGAATTTAAGTAATTTCAAAAATTAAATGTATCCGAAAGAAAAAACATCAAAAATGATATGAATGTCAAGTCAGATTTCTTAAGTCTTTCAATTGTTTTATTTTTAATTGTAATTCGCTGGCATAATTTTGTTCAATATTGAAATAAAACTTCCATCGCTGATACTATTTCTAGAAACTGCATTACAATCACATGCATTGTAGTCAATAATTACATTGCTAAACCAGTTTTAAAAATGTGTATACATATTACTTACATATTTCAAAGAAATGTCTCATTCTTTTGGCTTAGAGGATTGTGAAATGCCACTTACCAAGCCTAATTCCTAAGCCTAATCACTTTCTATCAATTAACCTTTGATTCCAGCCCTAATAACATCGTACGACACGTACGAAGAGCTACTAGGCAAGTCGCAGAAAGGCCAGGAGTTCTACAAGAAGTTGTCGCACAACGTGAACCAGCTGCTCACTCGCCTGCGCAGCACCTGCCAGGTCCAGGAGGAGGAACGCGCCTCCATGCTGGCCACGCAGAATAACAAGGGTATTTATATATAACATTAAATCCAGTAGGCATAAAATCTTACAACACGTAAGAGCTATTATCAGCAGCTCAAAATATAGCTGTTGTATCACTTCGATTTGAAGAAGATGCATTAATTCAACTTTCATCACCACCATCATCATCTTCATCATCGTCATTATCCCCAGCCAATGATTAGTCCACTGCTGAACATAGGCCACCCCCAAGGATTTTTACATCGACCTTTTAGAAGGGAGTTAGCATCCAAAAAATTTCTACATCGTCAAGAACCTTCGCGCCCTATAGAACTTCAGTTTACCTTATTAGTTCCTCCGCCAATAGCCACTACAATTTTATTATCTGATATTTACTTCGATAAGTCGATGTTTAATTACAATAATTCGTTGTTGTTATCATTCATATTGATAGTTTACATAGAAATATTCTAATATCCAATCTTCTCAGTTGCAAGCATTTTTCTGAGCTAAATGGTAGTTGTTGAACATTGTAGCTCCGACCCCAGTGCCGACGCCGCCTGCGTCCAAGACTCCGGAACTATCAGCTGCCCTACCGCCGGGTGGGTCTAGGAAGCTGAAGGACTACCTGCCCTACATGAAGAACAGGACTGCACCGAGGAACATGCCATCGCAAGGTAATTTACCACATTTCTATAGCATTTTAAAAGTTAGATACTGTCCCGTTCTCACTCTTGCTAATGCTTTTTCTTGTAAGCGAAAACTGGCAATGGCACACAAGTCAACGCTACGCTCATTATAATTAGAAAAATATTTTAAGTCAAACAAGTCTTATCCATTTTACTATTTGATTAATGTTATTGCGAGTTGAAGACAACTTGGAGATCTTTGTTGGAATCTTCATTACTTAGTGCAAATAAAATAAGCGCAGTCGATCCAGGCTTACAGTAGCAGTTGTTTATAGTATAGTAGCAGTGTGATGGCAGGATAGTCTCTTTATTAAGAAGAATAGTACACCAATACTGACTTTTTAGGGAAGCGTCGCTATTTTATCGATGTATTTATCCGGTGGTGGGATGTATCTAAATTGTAATGTTATGTTTCAGCTCACATGGAGCCGATACCACAAGATACTTATTATCCTGAGAATATTTATCCAACTTCTGTGAGACCAGCACCCGTGGGCTCTGAAGGTAATTCATGTCTTTTTTATTTTTTATCTGTCTTCTATTTACATTTTGGTTGCAATACGTATTGGTTAGCCACGAAAATTAATGAAAATAATGTTGAAAGTAAACCTTATATCTGTAGGATATATTAAAAACTTATTTCTATTATTTTTAATATAAGTTGGTTCTGCTACACCGTGACAATATGGTCATTTTTATTGCAGCTACCGACATACCGCAAATGCAGTTGCCCGACGGTGTAGTGATGCCTCCGATGCAGACCAACCCGTACGACCGCTACGCAACTCCGTACGCGCCCGCAAACACGGACTACTCGCAAAACTACGCCTACCCCACCACGAGCAAGGCCTACGACAAACCAGAGGATACCTACCCCTTTAACACTGCCTACACCCCCTCGCAATACGCGGCGCCTATGTCTGACCACCAGCAGCAAATATACTCCAACCCTTATTACTCAGCCCCGCAAAATAACGGAACAGTGGTCACTGATACTCAAAACCCTATGCCATATAATATGAATAGCAGCCAGTACGGGGCGTACAACGATCCCTACATGCAGAATGTTCACCCAGCGCCGTCTAACCCAGCTGGGACCAATGTTCATGCTCCACCCAATGCAGTTGGACCCAATGTCCATGCCCCACCCAACCCAGTTGGGCCCAATGTTCATGCTCCACACAACCCAGTTGGAACCAATGTCCACGCTCCACCCAATCCAGTAGCTCCAATGCCTGATGTGGTGTCTTCGATGTCGGCCTATAATGCGCCGAATCAAGCAGATTTGAATGTGAACTTCGCGCAAATGCATGTGTCTGTGCCAAAGTCGGAGCCAGCGTTTGATCAAACATACGCTCAGTACTACAATCAGTACCCACAGTCATCGACGCCAAACGTACCGTACGGCCAACAATCGGCCACAACCAGTCTGTCTTCCCAAGTACCATACACCCAGCAATCGGCGACCAGCCTGGCGTCCCAGCCATCAGATTACAGCACGATAAACTATCAATACAACACTGAGACCGCGCAATATGCACAAGTCCAAGCGAATCCTATGTACAGCTCCACAGAGCAGCAGTACAGCTACGCAACGAGCACTTTCGCGAACGCAACTCAAAGCTACCCTACCTATACGAACGCGACTAGCGCGATAACATCGACCACCAACGTCACGAATACTACTACACCCACGTCCTATACATACCCAGCGGAGACGGATAATTATAACCCGACTTTAGCCCAGTTAGATGCATTTGATAAGCCGATAAAATCTCATGTGACGGGCGAGGCTCTATCGACTAGTGTGAGCTACCAACCCGGGTACCAGTTTGATTCAAGCGTCCAAACGTACCCTGCCCAACCGCAGCAGAACTATCAACCGACCAGCTCCTACGGTTATACTGACCAAACAAATGCTAACTACTCGCAAAGCTACCAAAATCATCCGGGTTATACCTTCAACTCGACAAGCGGCAATTACGAGTATAATTACGGGTCGCAGAACTCGTATACCAGCATGGGCGCGCAAGGGAATGTGGAACCTCAGCCGGCGAACAAAGAGGCAAATTGGTCTGCGCAGGTTTACACTAACGCTGGGACGTATGGGACGGTGCAGTCGCCTTCGGAAAATTCTCAAATGCCGCAACAGCGCGCCGCGGAACAACCAGCAGACAATCAAACTTATTATAACACTCCGTATGGACAACAAAATGCCGGCAACACGGTTAACCAGCCAAATGAAGTAGCACCCGCAGCCCAGTCTCCTCCACCGAACTATACGGCCAATATGAACCAGTCGACTTATATGCAGTCTGGCCAACAACGCGACACTAGCGTCACCTTCAGTAACAACCAAGGTAAGGATCTACTATTATAAATCACTTTTGACATTGTAATATTATATATCGAAATAAATGTATTAGAAATACAAAGGAATTTTATTTAAATCACAAAATTCCTTTACAGTGTCCTCGCCAAAAGAAAATGTCGCCGAACCGCCAAACTTTGATCAGAATTCTTCATCGAGTATAAACACAGTCCCGGTTGAAAAAGATGAAAAGTTTGTAAAAGATCAAGCTGATAAAGAAAAGAAGGAAATACCTGTTGATAATGCTACAGCGCCTAAATCTCCATCGGTATTCGATTTGCTGTCCGATATAGATTTTACAGTGGAGCAGACACCACTAATGCCGGATATCAAAGTGCCTCAGATATCTGAAAGTGTTATTAAAAAGCCAACGATAATGCCAAAAGTGCAGCCAGTTAAGCCTCCCCCGAAAGAAGAGGTCATAGAGAGACCTGCTAAAAGAGATATCTTTTCGGACCCGAGTTTACTGAACCAGTTCACACAAGAGGTGAAGAACCTCCAGAAATTAGTAGATTCTTTGACCAATAAGACGCCAAGTGGCTTGACACTGCTGGACTCCAAATGGAAGGCATTCCAAGACGTGCAGGTAAACGGATATTTATGTTTTTTTTATTGGTTTACAAGTTTATCAGGTTACTTACTCTATGAGACTAACGATTATATCGATGATAATCGATATTTTTATTTCGAGAAAAGTAATTAGCAACCGATTACATATTCACGATTACTGATTTAATTATAATTAACAACCATGAACGGTTGCTTGACTTTATTTCCTACAACATTTTGGGTATTTTTATTAAAAGCATTTCCTACTTACTTTTAACTCACGCTTTCAAGGGATTGGCGTTATATAACTTATTCATTTAGTAAAATTTGGTTCATCATTTTATGACGCTTGTTTGATTGTCGCCTGTTTTTAGGAATATTAACCATATCCCAGCATAGTATATTGTATGCAATAGTTTTGTCTAACTAGCTATTTTATTTCAGACTCAAGAGAACATGAACAGATCAAAGACGGTAGCTATGCAGCACACGAGCGGCAACATTGTGACTGCAGTAGTGCCTTACGATGACTCACGACTGTCTCTCAAAACCGATCCTAACGCCTACATCAACGCTTCCTTTTATAAGGTAACATATTTGTTTACAAGATAATCGAAGTTTTGTAGAATAACAATGTGATAGAGACATGGAGTTACTAAAGTATTTATATGCCTCAAAAGACTCGCTTCCAAAAAAAAAAACAATCTCAAAACTTATAAAATATAATAGAATGTACTATGCCGTTGGTTTACCATTTTAAATAAATAAAACATATTCGTTAATTGCAAATTGTATTCATTAGAATTTATCGATGAACCCTATTTGTGTTAGACTAACTATTTATCGATGTTTTAGTGGCCCACATATTCTTAATTAATGGAAAGTTTTTGTAATAATGTCTATAATAGGAACCGTCAATTAAAACTTTAATATTTAACAGCAATTAGCGCCCTGGTGCATTCCACTGGTGATCTCGAAGAACCCGACTGAAGACGAGTATGGAACGTTCTGGAAAGCAGTATTAGAGAACAAAATAGCGTGTGTTATCTGTCTTCTCAGTGAAATCGAGGTAAGGTACTAGCTGATAACTAACTCTACAATGTGATGTATCTGTTACAAAATTTTAAAGACCATAGATCATAGCTGGCTGAGTTTTAGTGATTAGATAGAGTGTAAACTATCAAATCATGAAATGTAACTCATGATTTTCTAAAAACTCATCTTACAATTCAATCCAACAGATGCAAGGCAAGTCATATTTCCCTACGGCTAAAGGACAGTCTCTGAACCTGTCTGGAGGTCTGAAGGTGATCCTGGATGACGTCACGTGCACTGTACACTGGACTGAAAGGAAGCTAACTGTAGCCAACGGCAAGACTGTACTCAATGTCACTCATTATCAGATCAATGTGTTCCCAGCCAAGTAAGTGGAATGAGTTTGATTTTCTTCTAGTAATATAACTTTTAAATTGTTATTGGAGACATTATCGTTATACCTATGCTTAAACTATAAATAAGATTCCTTCATATAATCGTGGGTTCTTCCGTCGTAGCATGAAGAAGCATCGCGCAGGCCGGCACGATTGCGTCAAAAAGCATGAGACCGCCATCTGATGCCATTCGATGCTCTGTTTGGACGGCATTATGCTTACAATTAAGTGGTGTGTCGTGGTACTTTGCTGTGCCATTAAAACTTCGTGAAACCATAATGTCTCTACATGCATGATGCAGTGGTGCTTACCTACTTCGATAGTTTTTATCGACTATTACCTTAACATTACACATATATATCTAATTTTACTTGTGACCAAATACACCTACCAAAAACAAACAATACAAGAAAACATTTTTTCCACAGAATCGTCTGCTCTCCTCTGGTGCTTCTAGTAGACAAGATCCTAGGCCAGACGTTCGACAACCGCCTGAGCAATCAGCTGAGCGGCGCGTGGATACAATGCGCGGCGGGGGCAGGTCGCAGCGCTGTAGTGGCGTTACTGACCATGCTCATGTGCCAAGTGAGAGCGGGACAGATTGACTTGTGCGGTGAGATTATTTTTTAATTTTTTCTTATGTAACCTGTAATTTTCATATCAGTCTGAAAAAGACCTGAGACCATAGTACATGGTGGGAATAACTGTGTCGACTGGTAAGACATTTTTTTATTGTATTGGTCCGGCAAACGAGCAAACAAGTCACCTGATGGTAAGTGATGTCTGCATCTCATGAACATCCACAACACTGGATCATGGATGTGTTGCCGGCCTTAAATTGGGAAGAGAGCCTGAAGGAAAAAAGATGGGAAGAGGAAAGAAGTATTGGGCATCCGAGAATCTCTCTCACCGAACGAAACTCGGCAGCGAAACGCTTCACGACGGTTTCATAAGAGACAGTGGTACATTCATGCTGAGTCGTGACTGACAACAGCGTGGCTCTACCACGTCTAAAGGAATTTAATATATTTTGGGTGGATTGCATTTAACATGAGGTAACTTCGTCGTGCCACTTTTGTAGGTGTTAAGTATAGTATGGTCTAGTTATGAGTGTCAACTACCTAGAGACAATGAATATCAGTCAGATATAAATATCTATCTATCTATATCAGCCCATATATGTCCCACTGCAGGGCACGGGCCTACTCTACAATCAAGAGAATCGATTGAGAGTGGTTAGGCCATATAGTCCACCACGCTGGCCTAGTGCGGGTTGGCGGACTTACATACCGTAGAAATTCTTTAAAATCGCTACGATATGCAGGTTTCCTCACGATGTTTTCCTTCACCGTTAAAGTGCGTGGTGATTGACTATCAATACACACATAACTCCGAAAAAGTCAGAGGTGTGCCCTGGGATTTGAACCCGCGACCACCGTGAACATGTAGGCAGCCGCGTCTGGTCCGTTACCAACAGGCCACCACGCAGTTTTATAGATATAAATATGCTTACCGGCAATTTTTTTTCGATTATTTAAATTATTTTCTTTTACAGATATGCTGGACGTTGGCTGTACGAATCTGTACAAGCACAGATGTAATGTACTAGAAGACACTAAATATCTGGCAGACGCATACAGGACAGCCTTATTTTACGTTCAAGGAGTACTTTGCTCTGGTAAATTTTTTTTTTTTTTATATAATGATTAAGAGTTGAAAGTCGATATATTGATGTTAAACTCATAAACGCTCGTTCACCAATAGAGGTATAAACCAGGTGTAGTTTAATGTCGATATGTCGATGTGAAAGATATTGTTCGTTTACCAACAATTCGGTTTATAATATTTACTTATCGGTAGAACATTTAAATATGCATACAGCGCCGCCCACTCTATTTTTTGATATTATTTATTCCAAGATTGCATTGATGTGATCCGTTGCATTGATAGAACCTTTCGTGGAACATACGCAAATATATTTATTAATATTAATTTAATCAATGGTTTCCTGTAAAGATACTATTCGATAAACTCAGTTATCTATCCAATTATTTCTTACGTCGACATACATTCCATCGAAACTGAGATACTATTTTATACTAGATGGGCGCGCGAACAAAATGTTATATCTCAAAATAGACAATACCGCACCGCTATTTATGCAACTATCTCTGTCACCCCTACACAATCACGCCATCTACTTTCTCACTCTACTACCCGTGTAAGTATGTGGTAAGTGCATGGGAATTGCGCAAAAACTTTGTTAGTGACATGCACGCCAGTGATAACTGAATCCCTCTTTTATTTATTTTTACCTCAATGTCTACCTACAATATTGTCGATAATATGACACTGCAATATTCTCAACACATATCTAACCCACAGGTACGACGATGTTCAACGGCGAAGCTGTCTCCGTACCATCAGGCGCGTCAGTGCTGCCCCCTGTCACCCCAACGCCCTCTACAACATCGACACAAAAGTCCAAGTTCTCCCGCGAATCCTTCGAGGAGATGAAACAGTCGCCAGGACTCAAAAGCGGCGATATGAAGGATCCACTCAACTTCCTGGACCCGCTGTGGAGCTTAAAGAAGAAGTGATTTTAATATAACGTGAGAGTATTATATTAGTCGATGTTTTTAGGGTATGGCGCAGTCGATATCGCGATTATCGATATGGTGAAATATATCTAGAAAGTAGCATGATCTATAGTCGAGATTTTTTTATTGGTAATGATATTTCGTGCATTAGAAATGTAATTCGTATCGATTTGATGTTCGATGATGGGGATTGGGATTTAGAACCTTGAAGTTTAATTTTTATGTGTTACTATTTGAGTGCATTCAATTCAGGTTGAAGTTTTTGCAAACTCTATATTTTTTAAAGCAACACCAATGAAAAGGTAGATACCTTATATTAAACAGATATCTGTTGCGTCCAATTACACCCTCATCTCAATTCAAAGCTCATATTCGAACGTTTTAAGTAGTAATAATAAAGACAGTATTAATATTAAAATACTATAACACCAGAAAAGTTTTTATTAGGCAAAACCACGTTCGGCTTGAGTTCATTACAAACGATGTCGACTGTGCTATTAAAATATCGATCGGGCAGAGGTGTATTTAGACTGAATTTCGATATTTTATATTATTATTTAGAGATCGACGTTTAGACATTATAAATTACGGACATAATCGCATTTAACGACGGTCAACATTTATCGGTACTTTTATCTTTACTATGAGTCATAATTTCGTAACAATTCGTTGAAATAATAATGATATTTTATATTTATTGTCATAGGTTATCGCGACGACAGTAAATCAAGTCGTGTTTCATTTTTTATTATCGATACAATATTCGACTATACAGTATAATATTTGACATGACTTGATCAGTCTCAAATGTTTTGCTCAGTGTTAGGGCGAAATTGGATATTTTAAGAGGATTACCGATTAAGACCTTACATTTATTCTCCGGCTTAATACCAACGTATAGTGGGTTTATGACTTTTATTATAAACTGAAAGTTTAGTTTACAAAATTGAAAACTCATAGGGTCTCTTTAATAATTATCATTATGCAATCCTTACTTCGCTATCCAGTAAGGTCATAAATACAATTGTCCTATTTTCATGGATTAAGTTCTTTCACCATCAGGAGAGTTGCCTATACATTTTACACAATTATAAAACCCGATATATACAAAGCGATAAAGCGATGCACGTACAAACTTGCATGCCGTTATCTCACACGAAAATACACGTGATTAAAAACACAATGCATACAAATATTTTTGAAGTGAAACTTCTTTATCGGGGTTGGAAAAAATTTTGCGTTACGCGCCATCTTTATTTCTACGTCACATTTTTGCGTTACGCGCCATCTTTATTTATTTAGTAAATTAGTAATACTTAGTAGTAATCCTGTGTATTGTAACTGTATTTAGTACGAATCCCACACTAGTGTATCATCCCACATTTGGACATAATACAGTGTATACCATTAGAACACATTCTGTACCCACTTCAGTAAGCCACACCCCCAACCGTTTCCAAGCCCCACCCAAAATTTTAAGCCCCACCCACTTTTTTGTAATTTGATCCTTACCCCCCCTCTGGCCTTCCCCTACCCTAAATCCAAAACAGTGCCCAATAGCCTCCCCACGAAACCTCCCCCCCCCGCTTACCCCCACCCTAAAAATTTTACCTCACCCCCCCTACTCATATCTCCGGCATTATCCATCGTAGACCCACCGACCTTGGGTTCATTGGAACCGGCTCGGTGAGGGCTACAATCCTGCCCCAACAGAATTCCCGAATACCCCCTCACAACTTTCCCCACTCAAAAATATTTTAAGGTGCCCAATAGCCTCCCCACGAAACCTAACCCCCCCCCGCCCCTACCCCCACCTAAAATGTTTACCTCACCCCCCCTATTCCTATCTCCGCCAATATCCATCGTAGACCCATCGACCCTGGGTTCATTAGAACCGGCTCGGTGAGGCCTACAATCCTGCCCCAACAGAATTCCCGAATTCCCCCTCCACAACTTTCCCCACCCAAAAATATTTTAAGGTGCCCAATAGCCCCCCCACGAAACCTAACCCCCCCCCCGCCCCTGCCCCCACCTAAAATTTTTACTTCACCCCCCCTAAACCTATCTCGGCCAATAAAGGTCGTGGACCCACCGAGCTTGGTATCCTCGGAACCGTCTCGGTGAGGGCTACAAATTGGCCCCGATAGAAATCCCAAATTCCCTCAAAAATTTCCCCCCTCCTAAACTTAAACTTTATTTAATTTAGCTTTATTTTACCAATTCTGTAAATTTGTAAATAGTAGATCATTTTGCGAAAAATGATGTCATAAAGAAGTTTCACTTCTTACGTGTGTACACTAATACACACACACATTTTTTTTCGTTTGTTTTCGTTCATTACGTATTCTTTCTTCGTCAAAATTACTTACATTTATGCATGTTGTATTTTTGGTAATACGTAATTTGTGTTACGTTAATTTCATAAAACGTTTTATTTGCGTGTATTAACCATTTAAGAAAATTGATTGATAATTAATATTATATACGTCATGTGTGTATTGATAGTCAATCACCAAGCACTATAACGGTGAAGAAAAACATCGTGAGGAAACCTGCATACCATAGCGATTTGCAATAATTTCTATGGTACGAAAAGTCCGCCAACCCGCACTAGCCAGCATGGTGGACTATATGGCCTAACCCCTCTCAATCGTTCTATCGATTGTAGAGGAGGCTTGTGCCCTGTAGTGGGACGTATATGGGCTGATATAGTAATATGTAACGAACTAAATCACGCTTACCAAATCATATTGACATCTAGTTGAATCCTAATGCCATCTATTTATTTAACAAAATGATGCAAGGCGTCCGGTCGTGAAAACATAAACCATTTTTTTCCGAAACATCCAACGTATGAACCAAAACCAAAGGCAAACGATCTAGAATATCGTTGATCCCGGCATATCTCGATCGCCCTCCCCCTCGATAATAAAATAAAATAAACACACATCACGCCTTTATCCCAGATTGGGTTGGCAGAGGTGCTATCCGGGAAGCCACATATCGCCTTGTGTGTCCTGTCCCACGATGTGATAGGAGGCGAACCTATCGCCATATCCAACACAAATTCCTGACTCCGGCATGATAATGAATCAAAAAATTCAATATCAGTGCCCGACCTGGGATTCGAACAGACCTTGTAATCGTACCGTCGAACACCTTTGCCACCTAGGTGCTGTCAAGAAGCAACCATGTTATATAGGTTGTGGTTCATTTGACCAGTAATTTAACATGTTTTCGCCATGTTATCAGTAATGATAACGCGGTGTGATTTTGCGGAAGCCGCCTGCTGTGGCCGCGTTATCGTTATCACAAAGCACTTCGTGATAAACGAAAGTAAAGAAAATCTAGATGAAAAATCTCGTGTTATCTTGGAGATTTTCCGTGATGCACTTTACAGATTCAGAGTTTGTTTAAAGAAGCTTGACATATTACAGTACATACGACACCCTCCTTGGCGCAGTTGGTTAGTCGCCGGCTGTGACGAGAGGCTGCAGGTTCGATCCCCGCACCGAAACAAATGTTTGTGTGATCCACAGGTATTTGTTTTGGGTCTGGGTGTTTGTGAGACCGAAAAGTTTCTTGTAGTTTCTGATACCCTCGATACAAGACTCGATCTTAGTGTGGGGTCAGGACTATGTATGTGACTGTTGGGTGTATTTATTATTATGACATAAGTACTTACTACATTGTCAATGTAGCATTTCAAAGCACTACGGATTTTGATTAATTTTAATGTTCTCTAATAATGTATTATTTTTGGATTTATGTAATAACTATTTGATAACTCTAAAATATTACGAGAGGTATAAACTGATATAAAGTAAACTTTAGAAAAATAAAAAATTATATAGGTGTAACAAATGCATAATGTGATAGATCCATATCATTAAGTACTAAAAATGTGTCCTTCATACTATCTTTAATGAAATGAAAATAAGTCATTCTCAGAACGATAGAAATATTATTAGATACCTGATAATATCTGACACAATTTGAATACAATTTTACTGAAATTAACACGCAAAAACAACGTGTTGTTTTTATACTTACAAGTTAAAAAAAAAATCATTGTACTAGTGCAAACATACATTGTTTGCGAATAGCGGATTCTAGAATCAACTTCCATTTCGATAAATGATTAGTGTTTGTCAAAAAAGCCTTTGGAAAACTATGCAAGTTACGTCACGCCTGCGTCTGAAATTGTCACAAGTAAACGTGTAGCATTATGTGAGTTTTCCAGTTGGAAAAAACTCAAATGAGTTGCGGGGTTGGAATTTGTGCCTGGATAAATTGAGTGACACTAGTGACACAGCCTATTCATTGGAAGATAAAAGCGTAAATGTATAAGATTTCATATATGTTAATGTCTTAAATATTTTGAACACCTCTTCTTTAAGTTCACGATCACGTATAAATCTTGTCGAAGCCCGATAAAGTATGGATACGTCATCGTAGGAGACGTCGGAATACCGCATACTACAACTGCGGGTGACAGAGAGCATGCGTCCCGTTTTCAATGTCAAAGGTCGTCGTACATTGAGCCAGCATTGGTACTGAAACTGAGCCATGTGTACGGAAATATTCGTATTTGGAATGTCTTATTAAAATGACAATTCACTAGTTAATGTTAGGAAGGTCGTGTTCCTAATGCGTTTTTTATGATGTGTATTTTTTATTTCCAATAATTAACCTTGACATGTATATTTATAAAATATACGATATTTTTATTACAGCCGCAAATACAAACGATATAATGAATGCTTTTATAAAAATATAATGAATTAAAAAATCACACGTGCAATGCTACATCGAGCATACGAGCCCAGAAGCTGATTATACAGCGATCTTACTCGAAAGTTTTGCTTATTGTCAGCGGGCGTTTGCTAGTTATTGAATCAAAAAACTTATCCTCGAAGGCAAAAGCACCACTCTAGTGTCAGTTTATTATTTCCCTAATATGCCGGGCACAATTTTCCGTTCCGGGGCATTCATATGAGATTTTTCCTTAAAATAAAAATATCACATAGATAAATATATTGCGTTATTTGGGAGACCAGTTCCGGTCACCTACCACTAGTTGGAAGTATTAATATAGGTGAATATTAAAAATAGCAAAAGAATAATTCTAAACCCAACATCGCGAATTCTTACATAATGAAATGGAAACTCACGTGTATTCAACCGCAATGTTTTTGTTACGCTGTATTTCTTTCAATTCAATAAATAGACTGGATATCCCACATCGAGTGTCGCATCGCATCACGTAGGCTCCTGCGGTCACGTGCAGATTCCCACAATGATGAAGCGTGCAGCTTGACGCTAAGACCACACGTTATTTGTCAAGGTTCCGAAGGTGAAAAGACCAAAAGACTAAAAAGTTGGTGGTAGAATATTGTACAAGATATTGGAAAATCCACCATAGTGATTAGCGAAAGTGTGTTTCGTTTTGGGTTCAGTCCGTGTATTTTCTGTTTCGACTAAAATTCTTTTGACAAAATGACCAAAATGCGAATCGCAAGTGTAGTGCAACCCAAACAGCATCCGCCAGCGAGAAATAAGCATTTCTCGATGGTGGACATATGTAATCATATTATGGCTTGTTCAAAACCGGGTATAGCTACACAGGCTAAGCCCGAAAGGCGACATCATGGGTCACTATAACGACTTTGCTCCCGTCGTGTTCAGTCGCTATTAAAGAGATTTGGAACATTCTCGTACAACAAAATATATTGGCGTGTGGTGTAAATAAATTTTAAAAAATATGTATTTAACGCATTGTTTGAGATAAATAAATGCAACAGTCACATACATAGTCCTTACCCCACACTAAGATCGAGTTTTGTGTCGTGTGGGTATCAGGAACTACGAGAACATTTACGGTCTCACAAACACCCAGACCCGAAACAAATACTTGTGGTTCTCACAAACATTTGTCTCGGTGCGGGGATCGAACCCGCGGCCTCTCCTTTCACAGACAGCCGCCCAAATACTGGAACGCAACTTAAATATAACTTGCGCTTAACTACGTTAATCCCGATTAAATGTACTGGCTAAGTGAGCCGTGCGCTGTTAAGAGCAACTTATTATTTGAATGTCGTTCCAGTATTCGGGCGTAAGTCTAACCAACTGCACCACGGAGTCAGTCGGTAGTCAGATATGTTTTAATAATTTATACAACAAGCTTTGACAAGCTTTTCGGCTACTTACTTCTTTTCTTAGACGATCTATACAACCAATTCTTTGGGCTGATGCCTGTCAAGAGTTCAATTATGGGCGAAGAACTTCAATTCTATTCTTTATGAGCCTGAGCTTAGCACTTTGGTCATATTATGGGCTGGTGATGTCATGTCAAATAGTAATAAATCATCTCTTATTGATACAATCTATGTTAAATACGTAATATAATACATATTATATTCATGGATGCATTCTACAACGTACGCTTGGCAGCGGCTTTGTTGTCGCATATCACGGACATTGCGATAGTCCATGAGCAAAAACGATAGCCGTCTATCGTTAAGCGAACTCCTAAAATTAAATAATGGGAAAATAGACTCAAGATAGATATCGAGTGAGAAAATGTTGAGGTCTTGTATATTGACGAGATGTCCTGCTCATTCTAACGTTTGTTTATTGTCAAACATTACTTTGCAAACGCTAACTGAAAAATATTATGTAAAATGATCAATGGTCTTTTGCATTTCTGGATGGAGACTGTAATGTAAACATCTGTATTAAGTAGTTTTAGATATATTATTAATAAAATTTGATACTTTTGGATATGCCCCGACGTTGATATTCCTATTATACTGAAGTATTCATGGGACGTTAGAAAATTTACAACAATTACTATACCTAAGTACGATCAAATTATCCAATATTAATCATGTATTTATAGAGTTAAAATTGTGTTTAAATTATTAGTTTAATTACATTCCTATGGCTAATTGTTATTTAATTATAATGTGTTGATAAGGTGGAAGGAACAGGAATTGTGGATAAACAAACTATGTAAATCGATGGGAAATTTCCTGTCGATATCTCGGGATGTGCACGCAATGTCAATGGATATTATTTATGATTCATTAGGTTTATGTTAAGGTACATTAGTTTTGCATGATCTCCCGTCATGTTATCATTTCACAAACTAGATTGATAATATGTTTTCTTATCTCCCAGGCTTGTCGGATTGAAAATCTAGAATAATGACGAATACACATCACATTGAATTTTATTTTATTTTGTCTTAGAATATTTCAAGTGTATATTGTATTTAAACCTTATTCAGCGAGATGATATCTCTGATTTCAATGACGACAAGCCTAACTAAAACCTCGTCCATCTTTATTATTATAGCGAAAACTTATCTATATTAATTCATGTAACAAATATATTAACCACGTAACTAATTAAATGAACAAGAAACATGTAATGATTATTGTTTAATTCACTATGATATTTATGAAATATTAAAATAAATTAAATTTGACTGAAATCGTTGTATCATTGATATAATCGCTCACGTTGAATTCCTATCGAACACGACTTTCTCTATATCTTATCGCAATTATGCTGCGTTACAAGTGAAGCGTAGTGAATTAATGTTTTTTGGTGAGAAACGTTGTGTCTCCTTGAGACTTGAGAGAAATTAAATGTATTGTCGTGTAGAAATGGCCTGCGGTCACAGCGAGGAAAATAGGAAGTCCGGAGTAGGGCGCATCTCCGCGACTGCAGGCTAGTGGCGTGTGGAGCGTGCGGCGCCAGTAGGGTTCCGACCGGCGACTCGCTTGTACGTACCGCGCGCTCGCTCGCTCAGCAGCCGCGCACGCGCGTTCTCCACGCAAACACGTCAAAATTATTTCACGCCACCCACCCGTTGAATAAAGTGACAGTGACGTTTGGGGGGCAGCACGGTGACAATAACACGCGTTCATATGTAATTATTGTGAAAAATTTTCAGTGTTAAATACGTGAAACGATCAATTCAGTGTCGCATTGTGGTGTAGTGAACTATCATGATGATGGAGTGTCGGTGGCCGGCCGGGTAGGTGCGATGATGCGCAAACAGAGTGCCGGCGCGACCGGCGGGACAGAATTGAACGCGTTGAACGCCTTGGGCTGCATCAGCCTGCAGCAGATCCTCGAGTCGTTCAACTCGACCATCAGTGAAGAGCACGCGTGGGCTCTGTTCTACCAGTCCGCGCGATGTTTCCAGCGGTGTTATGCCGACGGCAACACCTGTTACTTGGTTACTGAGCCGAGGCACATTCTTCTGCACAAGGATGGCAACGTTCACCCCAGCACCCTGCTGCATCCAGGAGGTCAGTTGCTTTCTGTCAAAAAGTTCTTTCAATCTGTCATAACACAATGTTGATGACACTTGGTGTACCTATACGGTATAGCAACAATATTTTTGTTCATCGTTATCAAGTATTCCGTCATTCGCGAAATTATCTTTAAATTACAACTGTTGGTGTTATTTTGGGTGTCATGTCGGAGGGGTCATTGTCAAGACAACATATATTGAATATTCACTAATTAATTCATAGTTGTATAAAGATTAGACAATGTTGCATCGAACATAACTCGCTCAGAATTCGAAAACTAAAGTTTACGAGTACCCAAAGATTTATGAAATTATTTTACATAATTTTCGATATAGGTATAATAGCGATTTAGATAGTATAATGTGTATGTGCGTCATGATACATCAGATAATCACTAGTTCGAATGCAGATCAGAGTCCAATTGCTAGCTTACGCTCGTCAGTGGCTTCTGAAGGTTATACATCCATAACCTGATCACCAATAAATCTACAACTTTTAAAAAAATCCATTACTGTCTTTTACTAGTTTTGAACACCGGAAAAACACGAGCGGAATAAATATTATTCGCTATACGAATTTGTTTTAATGACTGTTGAATTCAAACTGATTCCATGATTAGCCTTGAATTTTAATAAGGTCTATAAATACCTATAACCATTGATATAATATATATGTTTACGTCAATGCCTATAACATTTATATCGGTTCATAAACGACACGGAGTACTGGTTATTTTAAATCTACATACATACATAAACTCAAGCCTTTATCCCCGAAGGGGTAGGCAGAGGCGCTACCAGGACACCCACATTTTCCCTTATATGTTCCGTCCCACGATGTGATAGGGGGCGAGCCTATCGCCATATCGGGCACAAATTCCTGACATTCCTCATCTGATAATGAACAGAAAAATCCAATATCACTTTGCCCGACCCGGGATTCGAACCCGAGACCTCAGCTTTGTAACCGTACCGTAATACAACTACGCCGCCGAGGCAGTCAGGCATTTTAAATCTATCAGATCAAAATACTTAAAATAAAAAAAGTATAGACGAGACCAATGTACTAAACAGTGATAGTATAATGAGACGTAGTAAAGTAAGTAAACCACAACCGATCGATCTGTTGAGTTCACGGTGCGTAGTGAAACGGTCGACGTAACGACGTAAATTCGTGAATGGCAGGTTACGTGAGCGCACGTAAAACTACGCGGCGACGCACCGTCTGCCTACTGATGTTTTCATCTCAACAATTGACTTTACGTAGTGATTCTGTGTTTTGAGAATTAAGCATATTTCAAAGCATTGAATGTGAGATGATCTGTGCAGATTAGGAGATGTGTGTTATAAGGCTTTGCAAATGTTAATAATGATTATGGAAAACATCGATTAATTAATTCGTTTGCTTGTTTGTTGTTTGTGAACTTGTTTTTGGGAGTTTGAGTAACAAGGATAAGAAAGGAAAGGAAATTTTATATTTAAAATAGAAGAGTCGTCTGAAATGACAGTAATGGAGCAAATATTGTCTGAACAGTACTTGTTTAACTTTTTGTTTTGTAGCATGTTGCGTATTAAACAACATTGTATAGAATTCCTGTCGAGTGCGAGTGTGCGGCGTAATAAAAATAATTCAGATTCCGATGCCGTTTTTTTAGCAAAAAGCAAACGCCGCATAGTAATGATAACGTTAACAGTAACTGATTTTGAGAAGATAAGTACAAGTATGTAAATCGTTTTTAATAAGGTTTGTTGACCGCAACAAAGTTTTAAATATCTGTTCTTTAGAGATTTTCTCACTGCATATTTTATTCAATGTTATATTTACTCAAATATTCAGTTCATAATAATAATC
Source organism: Deilephila elpenor (assembly GCA_949752805.1). Classification (NCBI taxonomy): domain Eukaryota; kingdom Metazoa; phylum Arthropoda; class Insecta; order Lepidoptera; family Sphingidae; genus Deilephila; species Deilephila elpenor. The sequence continues at coordinate 13,469,634 of OX457098.1, read as the reverse complement.
CCTTTTAAGCCACGTCAGAAACAAATCCTATGTATTTAAAATAATATTCAGACTAGACTGTCCATTATCACCAGTTTTGCATTTGACTAAGGTTTTACGTAATCAGGGAATCATATGTCCAAGAGGCAACATTAAATCATGTAGGTTCATGAGTACGTTTTAAAACACTAAACACAAAGCCTACTATCTCAATGCCTCAAATACGGCAATACAGCGTTCAATGCATGAGTTTAACCATTATGCGACAGTTACGTAATGCGGAGCTTTTCCCTATTTGTAAGGTCGAATGTCAAATGCAGTTTGTTGTCGGCGCGTCTGGTCCACTGTGGATCCCAACACCAATCATCGTTGCGTTGACACCTCATTCTGTGTTATTGTCTAGTTATTTGTCAATCTTGCTGACCCATTTTGAAGGCGTTGCAGATGTGCCGGATCGTATTTTAATAAGGCTTTCATAGCGCACTCGTAGTTCGCGATCAATTTCGGATTTATTGCTCGTCCTGAATTGCTGATATATGTTTTTCTATGATTTTGAATTGATTAGGTTGGGTAGGTTGTGTGCTACTAGTAGGATATGTTTCTGTGGTAGTAATGGCATAATTAAAGTTGCGTAGGTTTTGATGTTTACATTTTATTTCAGAAAGGTTGTAGATTTTCCAGGAAAAAAAATGAGAACTTAGTCAAAGCATTTTCACCTTTGAAAATATTTTTATTAGGTTTAAATAAATATTTACTAGATTTTAGGAAATTGCATTCAGATATTGAGATTCAGGTAATTTATACATTTCGTGCTGTACTGTTTGAACGTTAGGAAGCTAAAACACGATAGTTATGTAAATAACGTTCGAGTACATAAATCGTTCAATAAATAATCTACCTGTTGCCGGGTTCCCCGACCTGTGACAGCGTCAGCAGGAGTTATAAACGACAGAAAGTAGGCTGTCTGTCTTAAACCCTTTGCGTTTTATGACCAACATAAAGCCATACTATAATTTTAATTGGAATATATTGCCATACGATCATTTTGCAATTTAAATATGCTCACTTGTCTTGTTACTGATGATGTAAAGATCAGGAAGAGGCAGTAGTAGGAAAGCTTAGGCTGTAAGCATATTGTAAAGATGACAAAAATGCGAATACTTTTTTTTCTCATTACAATTGTATAATATGTAAACTTATTTTTGAATGTTCGTCCAGAAAATCGCTATACTTTGAATACTTTTTTTATTTTTCAATGGATTCTATAGTATGTCGAACATATTATAGTTCTGGATCCAAATTCCTGTCTCTCTCATGAGACCAAAACATTTATTTTGCTGTGGATATGGAACCATGAGCTTATGGATTTACAGCCTTTTACAAACGATGTAGTAGACGTCATCATGGCTGTGCCTAAATTTCCGGATCCATCCGGTTTCATTGTCAATGATCACACACACCAAGAACAGCTAACGGCACTTCCGAAAAAAATATTTATTTTATTTGAGCATTGCGTTGTGCGCCTGCGCGGAGACCGTGACAGCCAGCTAAACACGTAAATAAACACGTTTCAAGGTTGTGTTGCAGGAACATTCAGTAGGGTTGATACAAGATACCGAACTTAGATTCTAGTTTAATAGAAATAAATATGCGAGCGCTAGTTTAGACATGTTGCATTTAGACAACCTCCGTTGCGCATTTAGTAGCTGTGCAACGAGAGGGTGCGGGTTCTATCTCCGCACTGAGATAATGTTTATGCGATCCACAAGTTTCGGTTAGGGTCTGGGTGTTTGGGAGACCAAAAAGTCTCGTAGTTTCTGATAACGACACAAGACTTAATTGATCTTAGTACGGGGCCAGCAATATGTGTGTAACTGATTAGTGTTTTTGTTTAATTATTTTTAAAATATCTCTAAAAGAAATATATAAATGAGTACAGAATAGAGCATACAGTGCTGGTTCCTAGGGTACCTGTAACGAATTGGAGAATGACCAAGGGTGATATAAAGACTTTCAGTTAATTACGTATGTAGTACTCCATTTTAATTTCTTGAAACTAACGTAATATTTGTTTGACTATGTGTAAAGTTAATTAATTTAATTATCAAATTACTAGAAATTATTCGCAAAATATATATCATTTTGATGTTAATTTAATTTCGCGAATGGAATTAATTAGTTAATTGTTTGAGAGAATTCGTCAGCATGAGTAATTCATGATATGAATGACGTTATATTAATTACTGTTTAGGACTTGCATAAATAACAATGTACTTACGCCCCAGGGGTGTCCACTGTGTAATGTGAACTGGCTTTCCTTACTTTAGATGAGGAAAAGTTTCTTGTAATCGATTTATTTAAAAGTAGCTTAAATTTCAATTAATTTTTTTAAATTTACACAAATCGTTGCAAATATTTTTATGTCTGGCAACGCTGTCTCCACGTCAAAGTGTTAACTCATTGTTGTCTAACAATCCGAGTGCAATGTTGTTTCGATACAGTTATAAATTGTTATCTTCCCACTGTTTGCGACTTGCGAGTGTGTAATTCCGTTTGTTTTGTATTAATAACGTGTTGAGTAGATGAATCAATTTATTTATATATGAACGTGATGTCAGGCGATCGGTAGACAGCTAGACTTAAGAGAAGCCAAGTCTTTATGTATGTGTGTGTGTGATAAGGTTCTGTTCGTAACTGTGAGATTGGGCGATGTGAATTTTAAAGCCGGCTAATTTACTGGACATAAGTTGCTTCAGTTCGAAAAATAAAATTTCCCCTCCGATTTGAAGTTGGACATGTGATTACACGTAAAGTCGTACGCTTAATGTGTAAAATCTAATTATGATCCCACGTAACAGTAGGTTTGGGTCAACGAAGAAAATAAATTCAAGAAAATATCCGTACCGTCGAGCTACGTAAAATGTATCCAGTGGTGTGGGTATTGCCTACATTATTCAGTTCATGAAACTTGGAGCGAAATTTCATCCGTCGGTACAGTAACATTAAGCAGAGAATTTCCATTGGGCGCTTCCATAAATTGTATTACATTGTAAATGTTTTACACAGAGATGATTTGTGCGATACCGTGAAATTTTAATGATATTTTTAATTTACAGTCGAAGGAAGAATCGTAATCATGTCAAATGTATTTATTCGTTTTGATAAAAAATGCCATGTAGTATTGAAAAAAAAACCCATTAGAAACATAGAAAAGAAAGAAACATAGATACATTACGGTTCTTTGCATAAGATTATTAATACCAGTTATTTTTAGATTGTTTAAGCATGTGGAGAGGAATTTAAAGAGGACTACAGAGGTATTTTCTGAGCACATTTCAATTAAAAGGCTGTTCCCTAGATCATATAAGTGATCTCAGAGAAATACAAGTTAGGAGTACCTTTAAACAGCGGACACGCGTGAAAAGATGCATGAAAGTGACAGCCAATAGAAGCATCATAATCGTAGCTTGCAATTCGATAGTCTCTAATGGTTTCTTGGATTTACGCGAATGTTACACATTGAAATAAAACAATTTTTTAAGGATTTTATTGCGATTTGGTTTAATTTTTACATTTTTGAACTTCCCGACGTTTCGATTTACAAACGTCGTCTGCCCCGTGACCACGAAAGCTGTAAGGCAATCGAAACGTCGGGAATTAAAAACATGTAAAAATTAGACCTAATCGCGATAAAATCCGTAAAAAATAGGTTTATTTCAATCGATAGTCTCTGTCAAGGATCGCAGTATACAGTAGATAGTCTCTGCCTACCCCCGTGGCATAAAAGCGTGAGTATATAAGTACTAGTATTATACCTCTACACCGTTGTAAGTGTGACGGGGCCCGGTGCGCCGTTGGCTGGCACTTGCATTGGCTCAGTTTTTGCGGCGAGGTGGATGCGAGTGCGTATTGTTCTGTCAGTAACTCATCTGCTGCGGGCGCGGCGAGCTCGTGGGAAATGGGTTGCGATCCCGGAACCACTGTATTGGTTTTTTCGGTGTTAGGTGGAGTGCAGACTGACTTTTATAGTAGTTACTGATGAAGGAGCGTGTTGAGATAAATGAGACGCATTGTAACACTGCTTAATAGTTTGGGATGATCAGTTTTGTGAAATAATGTTTAAGTCAAGAAAAAAAAATATATATTACAGTATAGAGTAAAAACAGTTTGGAAGGTTGTTGGAAGGCAGAAGAAGTTTTTTAAAGTAGCTAATGGAAGGAATTTACTTACAACACAGACCTAGATGAAATATACATACAGTTCAACTTACAGACTGCTTAGTATCCGCGTAGCTCGTCGAAAGTTTTACAAAGTCGCAGAGTCGCTCGTTTGCGCTACGCCTTAGAGAAATTGTGCGTGTCCCGTTCTTTGTTGCTTTAATTAATGATTCGTGGGAAATGTATTTAAATAACGCTACATTGTTTATCATATACGTTATTTACTACCTCCATTTTTGCTATTTGTCTAAAATTCATTTATTTCAGTAATTTGGATGTTAATAATAATAATAATAATGTACTTTATTGTACACAATGACAACATACACTTGCAGGATATACACTTAACAGTTCTGTACAATGGGCGGCCTTATCACTAATAGCGATTTCTACCAGGCAACCTTTGGATGGACAGGAATTATGAGAAAACAATCAGTGTGCAGCAAAAGTGTAATGATGTTAATTCATTTCTAAGGTCTAGGGATTATCAGAAGACATATCTAATCTAAATCAACTCCAAAATTCAATCACCACACGCTACCGTTCCCACGCTTTAATGAATGAATGTATGTTCATACTCCATAGTAAACGTAATAAAATATTATTATACTTTTTTGCCAAACTAAAAGTTAATCTGTCAATTATTTGTCTTTCAACAGTATAAGATACTCGTACCATTATCTTTATATTCCCACTATAAGTAATAACACTTCATGCCTTTTATTTTTTATAGTAAATAGATTGTACGTTTTACGTCTATTTGACACTATGGCCGACACAGACTAACCCGTAAACAGACTCGTCGTACCGATAAGACCATACGAGAATTTTATTACACACATTACACGAAAATTAAATTACAATAAATTCTTTCGTGCCCATACAGACATGTACTTTTATGTGTATTTTACGATTAAATAACTGTAAGAAATTGTTATCTTTTTTATTTTGTTGTACTGTATTTAATGTTGATTTCAACCTGTTACAAATAAAAATATGAAATTAATTTTACGGCAACACAATTTATTGTTCTCAAATCATTAAGAATTGTTTTCGTTAATTACCAATATGGGAAAAGGGTGAACAAAATAAATCAACGCTTTTTCGACTACCAAAATTTAGATTGAACCAATATATCCTCTTCTTTGTAATTTGTATCACGATAGTAAATTTTGTGATCGCCAATAAATTTTAAATTCCATTCAAACAAAAACGTTCCATATCGGTTTCTTTCACATGTATAAAAACTTGCTCGAAATCCTTTTTGTGACGTCAATAAATAAATTTCGCCTACCATAAAGCGGCTTCCGATAACAAAAAATGGATGACAATGGGCTCAGTTTGAGTTCTCAGACCTGTATAGTACCACGCGTAGCTCTACCTGTAGAATTTCCGAGAAAGATCGATAGATGAGGACAGGTAAATGATGAAACTCGTCCGAGTGAATGACACCTCCATATTTACTTATATCGAGGTATTTACTACGTTCCCGATGGGTTAAAAACGCCCGCCATAGATAAATATGTGTGTTTCAACAGCGTCTGCATTGAAGTGTTGATAGTGCTCCCTGGCTGATTGGTTAGCAAATATTGCAGAATTTTCAGTCTTCGTCCGAGTATTGTGTTATTAAAAATACAAAGAATCGCAACTTTTGTAGAAGATTTGTATTGCATATATCTTGTCTACTTGTAACTGTGTTGTATTTGAATCGAAAATGAAATCCAGATTTAAAGTTCGTATCTTCTTATCATTTTGATCACCTCCCCCCATAAATAATAGTTCGGTCATAAAACAAGAGAGGACCATGTTCCCGCAGACGGCTTCTTATAAGGTTATCTAGATGCACGCAGGCATGTAAACACGCGGCGTATCAAAGTATCTCTGTGACCGGCCGACTGCCGATAAAACTCTAACAAAACGTCGCCGGGGAATTTGATTTAGATCGGCTTTGTTTAAGCCTCATAGTACAGAGGACTGGGATGCGGGGTTAGGGATGAAAATGCTAGGTTTATTGTAAAATTGTAGTAGAGGGCCGCAAGGACCGCACGGTAAGCATTTTATGGTTACAGTAAGAGAAGTATGTAAGATGTTGGTCAACAAAGAGGCATTTTGTAGGAGATATTCATACCCATTTTCATCAATTCAGCAAATAAAAATTCGTAAGAAGTGTCAAAAATAACTCATTTAAATAGTATCGGAAGTATCGGAAGCTACGATGAATTTTCCGATGTTTGGATTTTTTACATTAAACCGTTGAGCGTATAATTAATTACACAAATATTAATCCTGATCGTATTTGCATCTTTTCCATTGCGCCTCGGAATTCGGAACATCGGATGACCAATATAGTAACTGTCGCGAAATATCGTCAAAAAATGCAAGTGAGAGTAAAGTTCCACTTTCATTCTAAATGCAATTCTTTAATCCACAATGAATGAAAACTGCAGTGTCGTGTAGAAAGCGCTCGGCTAAGTACTGTCCATCTTAATAAATAATTATTGGTGTTGCGAGTGGGAATCGAATCGTGCGCGCCGCTCGTGACCGCGGCCGCCGACCATCGCATTGTCCGTACGTTTCTTTGATGAATGTGTTGCGACTTGCTTGAATTGATATTGTTATTAATGTCGTGTTGGTGGCGTTTACCTCGTTTAGTCTTGACCTGGTTATCGATTTTGTTGGTTTGCTTTCCAGTAGTTTTAATAGTGGCACAAAATGCGGCAGACTGGCTTCTATGAAGGTGTCCTTTGACAGGAAGTAAAACGGAGTAGGGTAAGAGAGAAGTGTTATATAAACTAATAGAAACCGTAAACGTCAGTGGTTTTAAATATTATTTTGTAAGTAAAATGGAACCAACCTGCACGAGGTCACCTTCGTGTATTAAGGTGTAATCTTAACCACAGGGATGAGGCTTGTCCTTAGCAGTGGTTAGTATAATAAATCATAATCCTAGACTAGCAAACAGGAAGTTTTTACTATAACATAATAAATAACTGCTTCATAAAAGGAATTACTTTTAAAAACTTTTTTAATACCTATCTAATTATGTATGTATGTATAAAAGGCATTTCTTTTAAATGTGCCAATTGACCCTCGACATGTTGTGACTCTGATGTTTAAACTGTAAAAATCACCACCTAAAACCTTGACCACATTGCGGCAAAAGTGCAGCAATTCAGCTTTTTCATAGACGTTAGCTTATATTTTTTTCAAGTTGCAATGCAAGTTTGTAATTCATCTTTAACGTGCAAAGCGTTCATTAGTTTTGTAGCGGACCTAGCCGGCCAAGGTCCATTCTAAATAGGGCTGTCGATCGATATTTACGTCACGAAATAAGGTGTGACGTCAATACCGGGATTCTATTGTAAGAGCCAGTCATGTCAACTTGACAGCTACTTCCTTGTCGCTGTAATAGTAAAGTGACTAGCTAGCTAGCAATCATAAAATTTTTCGGAACTACTACTTTATTTTGCCGAAATGCGAAAGTATGATTTTTTATATGAGGACCGGCATACCACCAAACGGTTCACTTGATGGTAAATTATTGCCACCACCCAAAAACATGTAGGAAATTTGGACCGTAGATGCGTGCCGGCTTTTTAAAATGGACGGAAAGAAACGCGTGAATATAGCCGTCGTTTTACATAGCTTTTCATCGAGATTACCAATTTACATACTAAGATTTTTCTACGAACTATATAACGTTTCTGAAAATAGATCTTAAAGGCTTGACATCAAAGCTGTGTACATAATTTAGTTTACTAATATATAAAATAGGGTTCTCATTGGCTATGAAATATTACGCAACGGGGATGCTAATATCTTTAGTAATACGTCTACGCCGAGGAGCTTTGAAAGCTTTCAAAGGCGTTTTGTGTCAAAAGCAGTATTAGTTCGAGAGATAAGGTTGTGGATGGCAATTTGAGAACGCTTCGAATGAGATTGGAAAATTGTTGTCTGATATTATAATAGAGTAGAGTAGATTAGTTTATTTAAGAACTAGGGGCCGGCCCGGCTCCGCTCGGGTGCAGTTACTTTTTGAGTCTAGTATCGTTTTATATATATTTAAACTCAATCCCGTCCTCTGTGCTGCTTTTCCCGTCCCGTTATATCCCGCCTTGTGCCGTCTCATGCTCATTCAAGGCGTGTAATCTTGTTCCATCCCATCCCTTTCGAGTGTAACAAAGTAACAAATATATTTGAATTCCTTGCTTATCCCACGGGAACACTACATTTTTCGGGATAAGAAGTAAATTCTTTTCGACTCTCAGATTTGGCAACCCACTTTGTGTGATTTTTTTGTTTCAAATAAACTGCGTATGGTTATGTACCTATGTATATATGTACATTATACTTATGTTTAGACTTAGGCATGGTGGAAACTACAAATCTGTACTGTGAGTTATAACGTAATTTGTCAATGACAGCCATTTTATAGCTTCCGTAGAAATACGTCTTATCAAAATATTACGATCGCGTATTATCTGATAATTCTATTGTTTTATTATAAAAGCGAGTAATGCTCGAATAGTAGTTCTATTAACTACCTTCTATTTTTTATCAACTAAGTAGCCCCACGTTCAGCAGTGGACTTCCCCTGGCTGAAAATTATAATGTCTTTGCTGCATAATATAATTATTACATAATGATTTATAACAATTTCTATGATATGTAAAGTCCACCAACCGGCACTAGGCCAGCGTGGTGGACTATATGGCCTAACTCTTCTCAATCGTACTCTCGATTGTAGAGAAGGCTCGTGCCCTGCAGTGGGACGTATATGGGCTGATACAGTACTGTACATACTACATAATATGATTAATAGTCATATTCAACTAATACCTAATTGTCAGCTTCCGAGGCGTAGTTTTTTGAGACCCAGTGCTGAAACGAGAAGCCACGGGTCCGATGCCCATACGAAATTTTGTGTGACCAACAAAGGTTTGTATTCGGTCTGTGTGTTGTACGAAAAAGCTTTTGTAGTATGTGATACATAAGAATGGATATTTTAGTGAGGGGTTGGGAAATGACAAAGACTGTTGGGTATATTTATGTATTAAACTAATGCGAAAAATCAGCTTTGGATTTTTTTTATTATTACTCAAATATATCTTGGTTTTCAATATCTGCCCGTTTGTATCACCCCATATACGTACCATTGCAGGGGGCTCAACCACACTAGAGAGTGCGATTGAGAGGGGTTAGGCCACATAGTCCACCACGCTGGCCTTATGCGAGTTGGTGGGATTTCAATTTAAGTTTGTTACATACAATTTATAGTAGCAAAAAGGCAGTCGCTACACAAGTGTATGTTTGACTAACTTAAATGGGGAGAAGGGGAGGGTAGTTCCTTTTTACACCCTCGTAGGAGACGGGCGGGGAAAGTAAACGAGTATTTGCCCCCGACTACTCTTGCCGGTGACCTCATTCGGTATATTTGCAATGCCTCGCGTAATTGAGTTTCGACCTTCAATTTATGCTATTTGTTTAGGTATAACTGACTTTTATCGGGTGCTTCCGTAGTTCTGTAAACATATTACTTTGTGATCTATCTTAGGGGAACCGTGTATTTCTGCTGAGATAAAATAAATCTGCTATTCTCAGACGTAAATTGTTTCTTTACATAAATTATGTCGATTTGTTGTTATGTTTAAAGATAGCTCAACAACCGGCTAATCACAATTCGACGTTAAATAACATTGCTATTTTGAACTAAACTTAGACTGGTCTTACACTGCCTCGATGGCGTAGTTGTTCTACGGTAGGATTACAACGCTGCGTTCTTGGGTTCGAATCGGGGTCGGGCAAAGTGATATTGGATTTTTGTATTCATTATCAGCTCGGAGTCAGGAATTTGTGCCCGATATGGCGATAGGCTTGCCACGTATAACATCTTGGGACGGAACATACAAGGCGAAACGTGGGTGTCCTGGTAGCACCTATGCCTACCCCTTCTGGGAAAAAGGCGTGAGTTTATGCATGTATTTTGAACTCAAATGATGATGATATTATGCTGCGCACCAGTAACTGAAAGCTTTACAACTTTATCACAATTTTCTTATCACCCTTATCCCATACTGTCGTGACATCGGGGCAGCACTTTCTTTACCTATGTCGCCGATAGACATTTTCCTATGGAGCCGGTCGCTTGCGTCAAGACTTTCTGGTATATCGCCATTTATCAAATCATGTTTTCCAAAATCTTACTCGAATCTCCAAACGGATAATGGAATCTAGGACCCCAAAAAATAGTCTGTATTACACCAAGTGTGATTATGTGAGAATTGAACATTAATTACATAAACAGGGCCTACAGTGCAACCCATCGCGTGTCAACGCGCGCTAAGTATTGGCGGTACAAAAACACGCGCCATGTGATCGAAGGCTTAGTGTAATTGCATTCACATCAACTCACGTACGTACCGTAAATTGCATTATTGTAAGGCTCTGATATAATGCGCGCAGGAAGTGTGCGATTAAAATCTGTTATTACATGCTCCTTGTCTTAAAGGTTTTCGGCGGGTTTAAAGGAATTAATGAATTTATGTCATATAAAGAGATTTATGATAATTAGCGCCTTTATTGAGCCTCCTCCTAACTTTAAGCAAGATATACCGGTTTCGAATATTGGTCATAGATTTAATATGTATTTGATAGTCTGTTATTTGAGAGATATAAAGTTGCGGATCCTTCACTTGTGGAAGATTTTATGTAATGAAAGATTATTTTTCTAATTAACTATTTGGGAGTGTTTAATAATGTACCACAATATAACTTTTGATTTGATGCTACTAGTAGTTCGTGACATGCCGTAAAAATTCTGTCCTCAAAAATTCATGAGTTTGAGCAACTTGTTTCCAACTTCCGAGTATTGATTATCTCAATATGATGTCATGATATTCACTTGTTATGCCCCAGACAGTTTATTTTGCTTCCTCGAAATATTCCTGATTGTATGCTGAATCTGTCTCTAGTAATCTTAAATTTATACGAACTTGTGCGGCAATGGACAGTATCTTTATGTTTTACGTTGATGAAATTACATTGCCCTACCTTCGTTTTTTTTTGCAACATATCGTTAAGTCTCGGTGCTGCGTTTAACGGTTTATTTGTGTAATGCTTTGTATTATGCATAAAATAGCCTATTTGCTAACAGGTTTTGAACATTATTATATTATGGTATTTGTACTCATACATATTTAGATGGTTTCAACCATGGCCTTTTTTATTTATGAATCAATGCGAAGAATAGCTATAATTACTTACCTAAGTATAATTTGATATGTACTGTATCAGTCAGTTGCGATTAATTTGTCGCAATTCTTTAATTGTAGTTCTGGACAGATCTTTATCCATGCGCCAGTACTCACACGTTGAGTGTTCAGTCTTTATAATTGCATTTATCAGATAACAGAGATTAAACATACTCCCTCGTCTAATGCGCACGCTTAAGTTTTTTACCACGCTGTGCTGTGAAGTGAAAGCATTTCAACAAATTACTATTTATTATCGATCTCTATCGGCCATAGTTATTACTATTGTAACATGAATTACGAGTATCCCATAGTGCTGAGATGGGACCTCCTGCAATTTTGTTAATTGTGAGGTCGTTTGAAGATAAGGCTGGCCATATGTGATTTAATGGATGAAGAGACTTTACTAATTTAGAAATCAATCAATTTCTAAATTTTAACAGCACCTATTAGTGTGCTATGCTTTCTAATGTATATTAAAAACTGACATTGCAGTAAGTAAATAAATACACCCAACAGTACATACATAGTCCTGACCCCACATTAAGTTCAATTAAGTCTTGTGTCGTAGGTATCAGAAACTACGAGAGACTTTTTGGTCTCACAAAGACCCAGACCCAAGACAAATACTTGTAGGCACAAACATTTGTCTCGGTGCGGGGATCGAAGCCACGGAGGCTGTCAGATGGTAAGTAAGTCGTTTCTGGATACAATTACACCGATTAATTTAAAATAAAACACTGATCGTGTTTTAGGTTATTCGAGGTTTAGAGTAGAGAAGAACCAGAATAAATTATGTATATGGAGCATGTGGTTTAGGAACTATCGAGGTAAAATATGAATATTAAATAGATTATAGAACATTATGGTTAAGTTATCCATGGCCGTTATTGAACACTAATTTAAGAGATTACAAATAACTATTTGAAACCAGCAAGGTTGCATTATTTGTGATATCCTCCAAAAATAAGTCAAGGATTTGTCTCAGATAAGTCTATTTTGCATATATTTTCCATCGACCCAGTTTCTAGTGTTATTTGTTAGTAAAGCCTAGAATCTAGATGCACCTGGGTTAGTGTTTAATCTATCATTGTGACTGTCGAATGTGCATGAAAGATGAATTTGTTGAACTCAGTTGAAATCAGAATAGATTAATGGTAGACACGTAATGATAATTCCGTTGTGCGATTAATAAAGACGTATAATTTATAGATGCGTTGTATTTTGACTAATATATTGAACGGAATTCGGGCTAAGGGGAGGTGGTGTGGGGTACCTACCTAATGTGGTAAAGGCCTAAATTCCTTTTTCTTTTGGAGAGCAAGTTAAGCCTTCTGTCATTAATAAAGATTTTGCTATAAAAGGTTTGTTGTTCTATATGAGTTTAAAAACTCACTAACTACGAGAACAGACGCTATTTTTTGTAACTTAACTTGAGATAACTTAGAAAGAATTTTGAAAACTTTATTCAAGTTTATTCGGAATGTCGTTTGGAGATCTTGCTGGTGGCAACGTCGAGTACCTACCTGTATGCTGAATATTTTGGTTATTTTTTCAAAATCTTTTCATACTTTGTGATCCTTATCTGGCAGGTATTATTGCGGAATTTTCCGATAATATTAAAAATCACTTTCAAGGCGACGAAAGGCTTATAAATATTTTTCTCGTAGGTACCTACGTAGAAAAGTGTCCAGTACAAAGAAAATACCAGGATGCCAGTCTATGTAAATGCTAGTTATCATTTTTGTTTACAAAATACTTTTTTAATAGCAATTCCCTTATCGTTCACGCTTCATGAATAAATTAATTATGTACTCTTTATGAAAATTACCTGTTATCTACATATTATCGGTTGATAGCATTGAACGTCCTTGGATTAAGATAAAAACCGTGCGCCATTTTGAGTAATTCGTTGTGACACTCGAAAATACTTGGCAATTATACTATTACGTGTTGAAGTACTTATTAATAAATCAATTATATTTTAGATATTTTTTTTTTTTTTTTTTTAATTTATTTTTAAGGAGCAACAAACAATTACACTTTCTTATCAACTATTCTTAAACATAATTAAATTTAAAATTAAGTTAAAGTGCAACCAACCCCGTTGCCCACGAATTAAATATAACAGTCAAATGAGGCCAACGAGGACATTAATGAGATCCAGCCCACATCCTCACTCGCCGCACCTGCCTTCAAAATGATAAAAACATTTTACGGCAATAGGAGAACATTAATCTACCGACAAGTTACTACGCAATAGTCAAAAAGTATATATATTAAAAACACATAGAAACAGATCACAAACTTAGGTATATAGGCACAATTAAGTAACTCAAACGCACTAGACTCAGAGTAAACAAAAAGATCATTAAATACAGTTTGAAATTAGAAGAATAAAAAAAAAAAAAAATATTTAGATTACAACAAAATAAAGTTACTAATCACTGGTTTAGGTTACAAATAATCTTATTTACAGCTCTTTTGAACGGTGCGGGTGAACTTGCAAAGATATCGATATCTAAGAAATAATCATTATATGATTTAGGTATTCTGTGTAGCGGTGCACGTTTCCCCGCGTTCGTTTTACAATGTATAGTTGCAAAAAGATTTTGCTTGCAGACCTGACGTACTGGGTGCGCCCGACGTGGTACGCGAATACATATTTGATTTACTAGTTCATTACAGTCAAATTTATTATGACAAATTCCATATAATAAAAGTTGATCGAGGAGCAATCTTCTCATTTTAAGTGTAGGTAAAAAGAATTTATTTAGAAGTTCTTCGTAAGAGGACTTCGAACGAAAACAGCGATAATTCGTCATGCGTAAAAACTTGCGTTGAACCCGTTCAATAATATCAACGTATTTAGCATAAAATGGATTCCAAATGGGCGTTGCGTATTCTAGCTGAGATCTTACTAGCGAAGTGTATAGCAGAATGTAAGTTTGAGGTTTTTTAAAGTGAATACATGTTCTTGATACAAACCCATATAACTTGTAGGCTTTATTAACTATATGACTTATATGACAATCAAAGTGTAGTTTTGAATCCATCATTACTCCCAAGTCTCTTATCATTGATACACTGTCCAGGGAAACACCGCAAAGCGAGTAGGTAAAATTTATGGAGTTTATTTTTTTTGTAAATGTAATAGACTTGCATTTGGGTATACTGAGGTGTAATTTATTTGTCTGACAATATGAGGACAGACGGTCTAGATCATCTTGTAGCTTATAACAGTCATCGGTAATTCCAATTTCACGGTAAATTTTTAAATCGTCAGCGTATAGAAGAAATCGGGAATGTTTAAAACAATTTTTTATGTCGTTGATAAAAATAATAAAGAGCAAAGGCCCTAGTATGGATCCTTGTGCTACCCCAGAAGTAGCTTTGATAATATCAGAGGTATAACCGTTAAGAGCAACCCGTTGTGTCCTGTTTATAATATAAGATGAAAACCACCTCAGTAAGTTTCCGCGAATACCATTGAATGCTAGTTTTTGAAGAAGTAGTTCGTGATCCACTTTGTCGAAAGCCTTGCAGAAATCAGTATAAACTGAGTCTACCTGAGCATGGCTATCTATACACCGGAAAAGATAATTAGAGTATAAAGTAAGATTAGTAATAGTTGAACGTTTCTTAACAAACCCATGCTGCTCTGGAATAATTATTTTATGTAGTTGAGGATAAATATTGTTGTGAACTATTCGTTCCAAGACTTTCGACAAAGTAGATAACAGAGATATAGGGCGGTAGTTAGTCACGTCATGCTTACTGCCATTTTTATAAATGGGGGTAATATTTGCAGTTTTCCATAAACTAGGAACTATCCCCTCGCGTAAACTACGAGTGAAAATTATTTGCAGCGGAACAACCAAAGAATCAGCGGTGTGTTTTACAAAAAAGGGAGGCAAGCCATCAGGTCCGGGCCCTTTTGTTGTATCCAAGGACTTGAGTTCCTTCAGAATAATATCTTTAGTGATCTTTATGTCGGATAATGTAAAGTCGGAGTTGTTATTGGTTGGTAAAGACTCAAGATCTGGACAATTCCTACTACCCAACTCATAAACGGATCCAAAAAATTTTGCAAACAGTTGACATATCTGATCTGGGTGTTCAGCTTTGACGTTATTAAACTGTACTGAAGACGGAATACCACACTTTTTGTTATTATTCTTAGCGAAAGCCCAGAATGCTCTAACGTCTTCCTTCAAGCGATCTTCTATAGAATTTATATATTGCCTAAAACACCTTTTACTCACAGCTTTGAAACTCTTCCGTAGTAGTGAAAACTGTTCATAGTGTGCTGTCGATTGATATTTTTTCCATTGACGCCACGCGTTTTCTTTGTTTTTAAATATATGAATAAGTGAACGAGAAAACCAGGGTGGGTATCGCGTAGATTTTATTTGGCGTAAGGGTATATGTGTTTTTATAATATTGAATATCAACTCATAAAACACGTTCATTGATTCATCTATGGATACACTCATAAGTATTTTTTCCCACTCAATTTGTTTAATTAATTCATTAATAACCACATAATCACCTTCGAAGAAACGGTATCTCTGCACAACAGTCGTTAACATATTGTCAGGTAAAACCACAGGTACGAGAACACAAAAAGGCGGATGGTAACAATCGACAGGCACTAAGATATCGGTCGGAGGTTCACAAGAACAACATTCTATATTAGATATAAATAGATCCAAAATTCGATTAATGTTGTTTTTTATATAATTAAACTGTTTACTCTCACTATGTTTCAGAAAATCATACAAACATTTACTAATAAGATAATTATTGTCAATGGGCTGAGTTGAGTATAAATTAGATAAGTTAAAATCTAGCCAATCAATTGAAGGAATATTAAAGTCCCCGGCAATAAAAAAGGTTTCCAAGTCACAGTCGTTCAGCTCATAACGTAGTATGTTTAAAAAAGAAGAATAAGTTGAATAATTTTGATTAGGGGGTATGTATAAACCGCATATCATGTAGTATTTACTTTGTATTTTAATCTTTAAGAGAACGCAATCAATAGATGAAGATAAGATGGTACCGTCATATGTGTTGTCGAATGCCAACTGCACTTGATTTGTACTGAGTCCGCGACGTACTGCCACCAGCACGCCGCCACCGTCCCGTTTGCCACTCGCCTCACGATTTCGATCACACCTGTGTACTATGTACCGGGAATCTAATATTTCATGATCTGCAATATTAGGTGTTAGCCATGTCTCAGTGAGTATAAGCACATCATAACAAGCTGCTAAAGCATTTGTGTACAAAGTATCTAATTTTGTTC
This sequence comes from Deilephila elpenor, assembly GCA_949752805.1. Taxonomy (NCBI): domain Eukaryota; kingdom Metazoa; phylum Arthropoda; class Insecta; order Lepidoptera; family Sphingidae; genus Deilephila; species Deilephila elpenor. The sequence goes on along the minus strand of OX457098.1, from coordinate 13,452,880 downwards.
GAAGTCCTCTACAGTTTTGGTAGTATATCATTATTCTATCACAAGACACAGTGAAAAACATGATCGTAAATTATACATATTACTTAAAGAAACAGGGATCATTATATGAGAAGTAATGCTCAATCGATTCGTGACGATATTAAACTTTGTACAAAACATACTATATTTAAAAAAAGTTGATTCAAATTGTATAAAATAAGTAAATAAATGAGTAATTCTATGTAAAAGTAGCCAATAGTTGTATAATAGAAAATGGTTTGTTTTTAAAATATTAAGTGGGGTAATCGGTAAAAAACAAAGACATCCTCTGTGGCGCAGTTGGCTAGACCGGCTGTGAAATGAAAGGCAGCGGGTTCGATTTTACACCGCGACAAATATTTGTGTGATCCACAGGTATTTGTTTCGGGTCTGAGTGTTTGTGAGACCAAAAGTCTCTCGTAGTACCTGATACCCACGACACAAGACTTGATCTTAGTATGGGATCAGGATAATGTATGTGATTGTTGGGTGTATTTAATTATTTATTAATGTATACTAGTTGAAAAGCGAGTGGGATAAGAAAGGATTGTTTGATCTTAAATAAATGAAAGTTTATTATGGAATTAAGGTTTTTATTAATTATCTTAATTATGTTCTCACGTGTCTAGTACATATAATGTTATGCCTTTGTTTAAAAAATCTATTTAAAATATACCTAAATTATATTAGTATGATACGTTATCGGTCAGTATTTCTCGTTCATTATATGGACTTAAATACCCTTGACTTGTGAACGTTGATAGCTCATTATGAGATCATTATAAGTTATAACTTTAGATACGTGTTGACGAAGTGCTGTGATTATTCCACACGCGTGCGCGATTCATATATTTCATTCATTGGGTACTAATGCCTCATTTTAATTCAACTTATTGTTAACCGCCAGCCCGCGCTAGGCCAGCGTGGCGGACTATATGACCAAACCCCTCTCAATCGTACTCTCGATTGTAGAGGAGGCCCGTGCCCTGTTGTGGGACAAATTTGGGCTAATACAGAATTGTTAACTGACTTTAAAAATGTATGAATTACATCGACCAATGCTTTTGAGACTTGTGTTATACTTACGTGGTACTGGCTGTGAAATGAAAGTCTGCGGTCTGCGGGATAGGTAATATTATGAAGTACGTTATAGTCTTCATTCTATAACGCGGCGTTTCATGAAAGGGAAGCATCAACCGTTGACGCAACCGATCTAGAAAATTAGTTTACAATGTTGGAAATAGCCCAAAAAATCCCAAAACGCAGTAACATCAGTCTTGTCCCGTATCGGACGAAAAAGGACAAATGCTATAGTACATACTACATCTGTTAGGAAACCTCCCGTGGGATATTTCCGCGTTCGAGTACATATAGTTTCGCTTCATGAGCCGAATTTATTGCAGTTTCGCTTTTTATAGGCAAACATAAAGGAGCTCTGCTTTTTGCTGTGTGTAATTCTCGTAAAAATAAGGGATCTTTTTGTGGTTGTGTGTGTTGGATATAAAAATTGGACCCAAGATCGTGTATAATTCGGAATAATTATAGTTTTTTCAAAAATTTTGTTGAATTTATTAGCTCCGAAAATTAATAATGGATAATTTATATAAAATAATCACTTTCTATTTGTCAAGAGGCACGATGTATTCTCTTTTCCTCCGGCGATTATAATTACTTACAAAATTTCTTACCCAGTTGTTAATTTGTAAGCTCTTCTCTTTAAAAACTACTGCAAAATCAAATTATCTTAATTTCGGCGACCATCACTACACCACGTATTGATACACTTACTTGTCTATGGCACTAGTCATCAAAGTCCACACCTGGAAGCCGCTCATCATCATAAACGCATCTAGTTCACCCACCCTCGCAATAAAAACCTTACTACAACCAAAACCGCAGACAATGCCAAGTATCAGTGATGCCAGGATAAAAACAATTTTCGCAGCGCAATCACTGCCACGAATGGGCTCTAAGTGCTGCGTCCCGTCCATTACGCATGTACAAGCTTTTCCTGCGGCTTTGTTCGAACGGAAGCCCCCCCTTTATTTAATGCTAACGATGTACTTGCTTTGCCTATTGGAAGTAATGGTAGGAGCTGGGGAAGTGAAGCGTGGCGGGTTAATTGTCCGAATCCCTCCCTATCATGACAGACAAAACAAACAAAAGGCCCCGAGTGCTTGGCGGCCCTAAGGACTATGTTGACGACGGTAGATTAAGTTCTGGGGCCAGGGGTGCTAAGAATCCCCGAGCGAGACCAATTTCCCGTCAAACGACCCAGGCTAAACTAAAACAGGACACCGATTGCTTATTGAATATTGTTAGTTATAATGTGCGAACATTAAAATCGGAAGACCGACTCCTAGAACTAGAAAACGCTCTAAGTGACATGAAATGGGACGTGCTTTGTTTATCTGAGGTACGGAGAGAGGGGGAAGATACTATAGAACGAGAGAACAACATCTTTTATTACTATGGGCAGAGAGGAGGTACGTACGGAGTTGGATTTCTAGTGGCCAAAAAATGGAAAAACCATATCTCTGAGTTTCTTGCTTACTCCGAAAGAATAGCTGTTTTGAAACTTAAAATTACGGATAAAAAACTATTAACTGTCATACAAGTTTATGCACCAACATCCTCACACCCTGATGATGAAGCAGAAGATTTTTATGACCAACTAAATAAAGCCTGTATTGAACACACAGGCTACTGGAACATAATATTAGGGGACTTTAATGCCAAAATTGGCAAAAGACAGGATTTCGATGACAAAAAGATTCTAGGGCCATACGGGCTGGGCGTCCGCAATGAGCGAGGGACACGCCTTATACAATTCGCATTTGGACAAAACATGAGAATAAATAACACCTTTTTCTACAAAAAACAAGACAGGCGTTGGACATGGTTGTCCCCTGATGGTCAAACTATGAATGAAATCGACTATGTACTGTCCTCGAATCAAACCATCGTAACTAATGTTCAACCATTAAATAGAATTAAGTTCAGCTCTGACCATAGACCAATACGCGCAACCGTTAAGCTCAATACTAAAATTCAAAGATATAAAATGATAACATCTAATATAAAGAGGATAAGTAAAGAGACTCTTATAGTATGCAAAGAAGACTTTAACTTAGAACTAAAAAATACCTTTGACTCATTGCCAGTGGACGTAACTGATGTGCAGAAACAATTTAATATGATAGAATATAGCGTAAGAAAAGCAAGCAGCAAAGTTAAACAAACAAAAAACAAATACAGAAAACTTTCAGAAGACACAATAAAACTAATAGATGAAAGGTTAAATACAAGCATCAACAGCGCAGAATATAAATCTGTAGACAAACAAGTAAAACGGAATATTAGGAAAGACATAAGAAACTATAGAACAAAATTATTTAAAATTGCATTGGAAAGAAATCGCTCCCTGAAAGTAGCGAAAGAGGGCACATCATCCGGTAAATCTTGGATAACGAATCTCAGAGATGAAAAGGGAGAAAAACAACAAAATAGAGACAAATTAATTGACATTTGCACACAATTTTACAAGTCCTTGTACAGCACCAATTCTCAACAGACCACAAGCATCGTTCCATATTACTGTCATGATAATATTCAACCGATAACTGGCCTTGAAGTACACAGAGCTCTCATCCACATGAAATACAACAAATCACCAGGTGAAGATGGTATAACCACAGAAACACTTAAAATAGGGGAATCAGTACTTTTACCTCACCTATCAAACCTTTTTAACACCATCCTTAGAACAGGTACCTTTCCCAAGCGTTTTTGCCATTCAAACATAGTACTGCTACACAAAAAAGGAGATAAGTCAGACTTAAATAACTACCGCCCCATCAGCCTTGTGTCCCATTTATACAAAACTTTTATAAAAATAATAGAAAACCGCATTTCTGGACAGTTAGATTTAGAACAACCAGCAGAGCAAGCCGGATTCCGTCGTGGACTGTCGACTACTGACCACCTTCAAGCAGTCAACCAGCTTCTCGAAAAATTCCACGAGTACAATATGCCTTTATATCTTGCCTTCGTCGATTACACTAAAGCCTTTGACAGCATAACCCACACTTCCATTTTTGATGCTCTCCGAAAACAAAATATTCATGAAACTTACATAAACCTCATTCGAAATATCTACATCCACAGTACAGCAGCAATCAAATTAAATCACACTGGACCATCATTCAGAATAACCAAAGGAGTAAAGCAAGGCGACCCGCTTTCACCTAAGTTGTTCAATAGTGTGCTCGAGGAGGTATTTAGGAAGCTGGCAGACGGCTGGAAAGAGAGGGGAATAGACGTCGGCGGTGCGAAGTTAACAAACTTACGCTTCGCCGATGATATTGTCCTCTTTTCCTCCTCGGCTTCGGAGCTACAGGCTATGCTTCAAGATCTGAGCATTGCAAGCCTTGAGATTGGATTGCGAATGAATAGAGCAAAGACCAAGCTTATGACTAACAGCACTATGAGCAAAATAACGGTGGATGGTGAAGATCTCGCATACGTCCAAGAATACATCTATCTGGGACAAATCGTCTCTTTTAATTCCAGGCAAGATAAAGAGATTGCTCGCCGAATTGAGAATGCCTGGAGGAGCTATTGGTCCATGGGGGAGATGATGAAAGGCGAACTTCCACTATCCCTCAAGCGAAAGTTAATGGACGTATGCATCCTCCCCGTTCTGACATACGGCTCACAGACTTGGTCTTTGACGAATATTCAAAAGTCCAAGCTCAGGGTTTGTCAGCGTGCGATGGAGCGCAGCATACTAGGGGTTAAATTAGCAGACAGAATCCGCAACACCCATTTGCGCTCCCAAACTCAAATAATAGACGTAGCTTCGAGAGCCGCAAAATTGAAGTGGCAGTGGGCCGGTCACGTCTGCCGTATACAACCACAACAGTGGGCAAAAATTTGCACTGAGTGGCGTCCGGAACACCCAAAAAGACGTCGCGGCAGACCCAGGCGTAGGTGGAGAGACGAAGTCGACAGGTTTCTACAGGATTGGCCCCAAATTGCGCAAGACCGCCAAATCTGGAAGGAAAGGGAGGAGGCCTTTGCCCAGCAGTGGGACACTAACGGCTGAAAATAATAAATAAATAATAATAATAATGTTATGTGTGGGACTGAAGTATCAAGGATCTATCTCTCTACACTAGGACAGAAATACACTCAGCGATCTTGTAGGCAGTATAAGTGTCACTTTCGGGGCTGTAATCGGTAGCTTAAGTGTGTATAGAATGGTTAACCTCAGGCTAAGTGACCGTTATTGACCATGGACACCCACGATATAGACGTCGTGGCTGCTTTGTGGCCTTCGAGAAAGGAAAATGCGGGGGTGAGAATCTGAATCATTGAGATGTGTTTATTTACATATCAGAATCATTGTAAAAATAAATGTATATTTATAAAGTATTACATAAAATAAATAATTCTACATGAGGCAATGAAATGACTTGATATATCGCATAAGTAACCATAAGCTGTAATAAACCATTAGCAACTCATGCAGAGAGAAATGTAGATGAAGCTAAAGAAATGTGATTGATTTTAGAAATATAAAATCCAAATTATTTACCATTAGAAACGTGACAATGCGTTCACCAAAATTATTACAACACTTTCACTTCAAATTACATCAGAGTACAAAGCAATCTTACTTGGTAAATGGTAATGCATATTATCAATACTCTTCGTATGAAACAGTAACACGAACCCACTTAAATAGCTCCCATAGATGTAATATTAAGTAATTATTCATACGAAATGGTGATGCATCGGCCACCTGCATTGTATGAAAAATTACAGCGGTGCACTCCAATTGGGAAATAGATCGTTGAACTGCCGGCGAGTTAGGGCTGTTGCATGATGATTGATCGGATATTTAGTTAGATATATAAAATACTTGTGAAATTAGTAACCATTTATATATTATTATATAACATATATTGGTGAAGTTGGCATCAGCTTTGACAGTGTTTCTTTCTCCTTGCACTCCTGTTCCCTACTCCTCTTGGAAAATGAATGGTGCCGTATATCTGCACGCTTCAATATATAACTATACTTACTTACAATATACTAGAATATAATAACACCATCAGGCAAAGATTGGCGTATTTTATATGGTAGGTCTGGTCGCTGACAAAAATCCTAGCTTGTGTCCTTATGACGCTTGTTAATACCTTGATTTTATTGTAAATCTGTAGAAGCCGCTAGCAGTATCATAGATGGAAAAACAGAAAAGTTAGTTATGAAGTGTTTGTTGCCATTTTTCTGTCCATTCTTTTGAAATTTATGTATAGTTTATCAAACGTTTGTTCGGTCCACATCCAGTTTGTTGGTAATGAATACATCAGGTCACCTATCTCGACAATCAGTTTTATTTTGAAATGGAAACGATAAAGCAAGTTAATACTAATTAATCGCAGCTCATTACATATTTTATTTGCTTATTTATAACTGGAAATGGCAGGCATAAAACGATAAGTACTCGTATTGTGTTAAATACTAACAGTCATGAACTTGTTCCGTTTATCGAAGCACTAATTGATGCTTTCACAAATCAGTTTATATTATCATTTTATTGTGTATTGTTAAACAGTTTAATAATCTGCCAGATTTCGGATTTCATTACGTCAAAGTTGGCAAGGAATTTAATTAGCACCAGCGCTTATGAAAATCTGAGCGAACTATTTTCTTAACTATCAAAGTTAGGAAGAATTTCGAACTTCTGACATAGAATTATTCGTATTTAGAATCGATTTACTTTGTTCATAATGTTTTTTATTTTGTTCAACAATGGATTTCTTGATGGTCAATTATGATGATGACCTTCATATTACAATCCTAAATTCTTTACGACCTCAATGACCGATATTGCTGCTTAAGTATATTTTAATGACATCAGTTTTTTTAGCTGCATCTAAGACTCGTGCTATGCTTCGCTCTAGAAATCATCTAAACAGCTTCCCCGCGTAATGAGTCGTTCATACATTTGACGACGACAATTGACGAGCGCACGATCTCCCGATACTTATAATGAGTGATGTTTGAAACGATAACAACGACATTTTTATGAACCTGTATCTAATGCCGAAGAAAATCGTGTTGGCTAACGAGAGAGTTTCCCATACATTCGACATCATTAAAGATTGTTAGACGAATTATGTGTTCGTGAATTATTGATTTTATTACACGGCAGCTGCATGTAATCGGTGAAATGTTCTATTGAATTGGCTATTTATAAAATGTTACGTTATGTGATGCGGATGGTCATGAGGTATTTAACAGTTTCTAATAGGTAAATGTGCAACAATTACTTTACATAGTTGTCTAATTTTTATGTATTTGTTCCGTAAAGTTAAGTAATACTGGCAAAAATGATATTTATTCCAATATGCATTAAAGTGTGACAAAATGATCTTGAATTTAAAGTAATGTGTTATTTTTACTACATTGATATTTCTAAGTCGTCGTATCATAACTTTGTTATTATTCCTATTTTGTCTATCTTCTCATGTTCTACGATTACTCAATGGTTTCCCATCCTATTTCTTAATCTCGACAGGGAGAGTTTTTGATTACGGCCCCTCGGGTGTTGTCAGCGCTGGACAAGGAACTTGTTTTAAAAGTTTCTCGCTAAGATAATTTAATGAAATTGTTAGTTTCGTAACAGACGTCTGCGCCTCGTGCACTCTGCCATGGGAACAGGACGGATTGCTGCAGCAATGCCCGATTGTTATTCATTTTATAATATTATTTTGTAAGCATAATTGTGGACGGCCGACGCCATGTTTAAATTTTGACAGTTTGTTGTCGTCTACTCTAGGGCAAAGGTCCAAGGTATACAGTCTTGTTATTTGTATAATCATTTTAATAAGTGTAATGTTGTAGATGAGTTAATGAATGTATAAAATAAAATTAAGCATGCAATTTATTAAAGTAACGCGGCAGCAATACAAAATTAATGAGACGCATTACGATAATCTCGTTATGAATATAATAGAAGATAATTCTCCGGGTACAAAAGGATGCAATAAAATATAAATAACACGTTCGTTAACCCATTTGTATACATCACAGTTATGAATATTAAACACCAATCATGACCAATTTTCTACTAACATCGATTAGACGGGTTAGTTGTATTTACTATCCGTAAATAATATTCCATCGCTAATCCGACCTCAGCATGTGTAGGAACTCTTTTCTTACCTTCGCATATAAAGCGAGATAGTTGTAACGAGTTCACATCCGTGGGAAAAACTCGGGTGCAAATTCGAGCCGAGGCGAATTGCTGCGATTGTAGATATCTTGAATGGGATTCACTATTTTTATATTGCGATTGATATCAGAACTCGCGATACGTTTCGTTTCCTCGTACGCAATTGTTCTCCTTTTTATGTAATGGATATTTTTCGACCAGTTTATTTTATTGCAGATAATGCGTGGCTGTATGTTATTTATGGCTTGGCGTAATAATATCCTAACTAGTTTATTTTTGTCATGATATTATTTTCGTACCCGTTTTGGAAATCTTTCAGATATGGCGGCTTATTTTTAGTCATCGCGTTAAATAAATGTTAGAAGTCCAAAGTCGTGTGAACATGGTAGTAGGCGGTGGTGACCATGTCCGGTTTATGTTTTTAATTCCTTTTTAGGCTTATCTTTTTTCGTATTTCGACAGCCTGGAGGCTTTGTTTGCACGCGACGAGAGTAAAATTTTCATAATTCGCGATTATATTGTTGTGTTATTTACCATGATCTTTTGAAAGCGCAATTCCAAAATTTTGAATTTAGATCTAGGTAATTTAAAAAGAATATTCACACGGTCTAGAAGAATCTTTTCTTTCAATTCAAGTTGTTTAGATTGTATTACGGTTTTTATTTTACAATCGGCTATTTAAATGCTGCCGGTAAAAATAAATTTCTTTCCTTAAATATCTTGATATCGGTAACATGACTGCTGAATGTTTGTTATCAGAATTGATTTAACGATTTTCTCTTATCTACTGACGTCACAGCATCGCCGCAATGGTAATGCCGGGAGCGATGATCATGTGAAATGAATCGATCTTCTTTATTTCAAAGACTGACAGTAACCCACTGTTACGTTATAGATGAATATTTGTCTCGTAATTTTGTAGGTTTATATTATGATATGACAGGAAAACCTGCAGATGAAAGTACATAAAAAATGTTCCGTAATAATTCCATCGACAGCCATGGCGTAGTTGGTTGGACGCCGGCTGTGGAAGGCTAAGCCGCGGATTCTATCCCCGCAGCGAGACAAATATTTGTGTGATGCACGGGTGTTTGTCTCGGTTCTGGGTGTTTGTGAGACCGAAAAGTCTCTCGTAGTCTTAGTGTGAGGTCTAGACTATGTATGTGACTGTTGGGTGTATTTATTTATATTATTCCATATAGACATGTAAGTTACTCGTTCCACGGTTGGGCCAAGGAAAAATAAAGAAAGAAAAATACTTTTTTAAAAGGCTTTTATAAGATACATGTATTGTAATAAAAATATATCCATTATTCCACATTGCAAAAGTTACCAGCCCGCTGGAAGCCCATAAAGGGTTGAAATTCGCTTATGATATTAGCACGTGTTGCATCGCGTGTTTGTCTTGGAGCTCGCGAGTCACGTTGCGAACACGCGATGTGGCAGACGAGCAGCCGCATGATGTGGAAGGGGCTTTATTCGGTATGATGTAACGTGATGTTGTTGCGAAGTTCGGCATTATTTCTGATACAGCTTTCTTGTATTTTACATCTTTTGAAGGTTTATTTGGTCTTGTGTACGGGTAGTTTGCATCTCCTTTTACTAACCAATAGTGATTAAAGTCTAGTGGATTCTTTTGACCCTTTTGAAACTCGAATATAGATTCGTTGAAGTTTTTTGCCATTCCTTTGTTTTCAACACTCAGATTTTTCGAGTTTAATTTCAACTATCAATCACCAAACCTTGTACGTATCGGCCCATATACGTTCCACTGCTGGGCACAGGCCTAAAAAAACGCTACGGTATGCAGGTTTCCTCGCGATGTTTTCTTCAATACACACATAACTCCGAAAAGGCAAAATTGTGTCCTGGGATTTGAACCCGCGACCACCGTGAACATGTAGGCAGCCGCGTCTGGTCCGTTACCAACAGGCCACCACGCACTTAATGTAATACAAATAAGGCTAATTCTAGTTTCGTCTCTGGCTGTCATTTGCATGATGGATGCCGTCACGGCGGCCTTGCGACGTCGCAGCTTGCACCGCGGTTGCAACACCAGCTCCATTCAATTCTAATGCAGGCCGGGGGTTGGCTGTGAGCAATTACACGAGGAATTTGGGTGGCTATACTATACGTATCTACTTTAGCTATTGGTGTTTAGACTGTGCTGATTGAGATTAAATAGCGCATCAGTTGCGGGATATATGCGAATTGTTCGTAAATGTTATCTGGATGAGTGGAATGAGTAAGATGATATATGTTAAATGCACAATACAAACAAATATGTCTTGACAAAGGTAATATTGTCTTCGTTTTCTAAGTAGGGTTAGAAAGTAGGGATATAATTAGTAGAATGCATAAAAAGTGAATAAAAATTTAGACTAAACATAAACTCTGATACCAATGGTGGGTTAATAGAATAATAGATATCACACTAGCGAGCGATCTGCTAAACAAAATTGGAACAAATATTTGAGGATAAGGCAAACATTGGATTTACATCGCACTAACAAGTCTATCAGCATTTTCACTCCACGAAAGTTTTCGCGAAAGTTTGTTCGAACACTTCAATAGTCTACATTCAGCAGATTACATACTATTACCTCACAATGCGTTGATATAACGTTTGGTTACGAGATTCAGATCGCTGCGATAACGCCTTTGCATCGACCAAAAAGGTCTATTACGGGTACTAAGTGATACAATGCTTACAATGCGAATTGTTACAGTAATAATAGGCCCCCTAATAGCACGAATGTTTGTAACATCAATATCCTTTCTCCTAACTAGAATGTAGGTGTGGATGCCAGGGTTGCCTATTAGTAGTATTTTCTGTTTTGTTTTTTTTGTAAATAAGAGTGATTTATATTTTATGATATGACAAAAAATATGTTTCTGCGAATAAAATAATTTTAAAACTATATGTCAAAAATGGATCATAAAATTAAAATATTAAATCTAGTTGAAATGTACGATAAGTTAATTTGCAACTTTCATAATAAATTTCCATTAAGCTTTAATATGATTATGATTTATGAGTAAAATTCTGTCCAAATAAAATTAATCCTCGATGGGAATTTAGAGGTGGCTAGGTGGCATCGAGAGTATTAGATGTCTGTAACGATTTTTAATCGGTTTTTAGTTACAAAAAGATACTCTTTCCGTACTAATTGTTTTTATCGTCATCTTACTAAACCTAGATAGTGTCTCAAAAATTCACTCTATATTTCAAGTCATACTAATGTATTTTAACCCACCTACGTGCTACAGTTAGCCCAGATTAAATGGATTTAAGTAGTTATCCGTCCATACCAATTTTTTTTAATAATACCAACTGACTTTATGAACCTGATACAGGTATACGTCTGATACAGAACCCTGAAATAAATGGTTTGGTGTGTTGAGAGATAGGTAATAGGTGGTTTGGTACAGCTTGGGTGAAACTCCTTTGACATTCCAGCATACTGACCACAACTACGCGAAGACAAAGTGGCTAGTAGCCGTCTGTTTTGCATTTAATGGTTTATTGAAGCACGCTGCGAGTGTGAGATCGCGGTCACTGTGCCGGGTCTAAAGCTTTGTGTCAAAATCTTAATGTATAGCTTCTGTGGTATAGCCCAATAGCGGGGTATACTCTGTCAAGTATAAGCATGGCTCAATGCCAGTGAGGTGGTTTGTTAGTTTGAAGATTGAGGTGCGATGTTCAGATCAGATTCAGATGATATATTTAGTTCAAAAATTATAAAGCAATGTCAATTATTACCATTTTTATTTTTACATTCTAGACCATAATTATTATGTTGCTAAATTAGATTTATGTAGTAAACAATGGCTCGAAAAGTGTCATCCATAACTACAGTAATTTGCATAACCATGTGAAACCATTATTTTAATAAATAACACCAGTCTGTACTCTATAAATTCAATTATCTGTAAATGCATAAAAAAGTTGCTAGCTGCAAAAATAGTCGAATTTTCTACTGTCTGCTAACCCTATTAATGGCCTTGGGGACCCGCTGTGGGCGGGCGGTTGACATATTTTGACGTGTCGCACATTAGTAAGCCCAATATGTTACAGGTAAACAACGAGGACCATGAATTAGTTAAGTCAGTACATTGTTGACATACGGAAATGATATAAAATGTGGTTGATTGAAAGAAAAAGGGGATAATTTTTGTTTTTAAAGTAAAATATTTATTTTTTAATGACTGTTTAATTTAAAAATATTTTTGGTTCTTTTCAGGTAAAGCCAACGTTCGTTTGTCGCGCAGAGGTTAGCTACATCAGGTTTGCACAACCTAACTAATGGGCGGTCACTAAGCGCGGTACTTTAGACCCGCCGTATTCCGGGTATGCATGGCCCACGTGATTTAGTGTTGATTTTTCACGCGTTGCACAACCGTGTCGCAACTGTGTTGTGTTATTTGTTGTTGTACGGGTTGTCGTGTCGCGGGATTAATTCCAATCGATTTGCGAGTGTCGGCTTTAGTGTTATGTAAGGCAGGTTGTTATTGAGCATGAAGTGTTAGAAATTAAATGAATTAGGACTGATTATTTCTGAGGCTTAGGTTGTTTATTAAGTTTATTAAAGGTATTATGCTTTTGGCGTCCTATATGGGCTGTAAAACCGTGTTTTTGCATTCGACACCCAGGGACATGCGTTAAGATTTTTGACAGGGAGGGATTCAGACAGTAATGAAACTTACCAAAACATATACACACAGCTACAGCGTAATATCAATAGCTAATATATTTTTTTAATTAGGCTCACTAGTATTGCGGATACTTCATTAAAATAACGCATTCAAATCTGTCTGACAGGCGCCCACATTTGTCCGCCTAAAGTTACTGATAATGATGTCCGTATTATGATAATTTATATTTAATTACAAATATTCTCAGCTAAAGAGCTGTAGAATAGGCGCGCGACGAGCGCGATTACGATCTACGTACATTATCATAATCAGATGTAACATTAGAACGTATAATCACCGTAATAGTCTTCGGATAGTTTTAACGACCGTGGACGGTAATTTCTAATTATATAGAAATTAAAATTGATTACACATGTTTGCGTACAACATAAAATCACTGATGTGTGTATTTTTTAATTGTACATACATAATATGTGGTTGTTTAGTGCTTCTTTTGTTACTATTTAAAAAATAACCAATGAGCTACATGACGCATTTTCTATTTCAGTGCTTGTTTAGTGGATTCGAATTATGAATTTGACAACAAAAATCGGGATGGCTTATTTTTTAAATTCAAAAGTGACGTTCCTTTACAAGCAGTAGGTAACTAAGTAATAATTATTCCTATACTTAAAAAAATGGGATTTCAGAATTATTATATTTTTTAAATGAAACGATAGTTGTAAATAATATAAAAATAATTTTGATTAATAACCATTGAAAAGATACAAAAAGTAACTATCGATTACGCACATGAATATGCGGAGTTCAACAGTCGATAAGGCGTTATCGGTCGGATATGAATTGTAATAAATCTTAATAGCGGGAGTCGGAGAAGTATTGGCGCGAGGCCCCTGTTATCAACTCGCTACAGATTGATGTGTCAAATTGGGATATTTAAAATAATTCCTTTTACTATACCTAATAAAACTATGTTTTACGGATTTTATCGCGGATTTGGTTTAATTTTACATTTAGACTGAGCGGATGGCAAATACCTCAGTCCGCCCCGTGACCACGAAAGCTGGAAAACAATCGAAACGTCGGGAAGTTGAAAATGCAAAATTAAACCAAATTCTCGTATGTTTAAGAAACCATTATAATTTTATTATTTTTGTAAATAAAAATCACAATTCTGAGTATGAAGAGTGTATATTGATTGTCTTATCGCTATATACTTCAGTTACCAAGGTGTGGCTCGACTAGGAAAACTATACCGAATCTGGAAACCGAACGTCAATCAAACAACAAATATGCTTGTAAAAAGTTACAAGTGTAACTTCAATAAACAAGTACTTAATTAATAAGTTTTCTTCTGAAATGGCCTTTACCATGTATTTAAATATAAAATATAAATAAATACACCCAACAGTCACATACATAGTCCTGACCCCACACTAAGATCGAGTCTTGTGTCGTGGGTATCAGAAACTACGAGAGACTTTTCGGTCTCACAAACACCCAGACCCGAAACAAATACCTGTGGATCACACAAACATTTGTCGCAACAAATGTTGTGCGGGGATCGAACCCGCGGCCTCTCGTTTCACAGCCGGCGTCTAACCAACTGCGCCACGGAGGCTGTCAAGATTTAGTCTATTGTATGAACTTGGCCCTGTGATATCAGCCAATCTTGCCAGCGTGCTTCTGTGGTTTACTTCGTACTTTATCTCTTTACATCAAATATAAGGAAATTCTACGATTTATTACATTTTTTATCTACTATATTGCGGTGCGAGTGACGGGTAACCGACACCTAACAGGCCGCGACCGCTGGGGGGTTGGCAGAAACGTGACACGCGAGCAAGGCCGCAGCATAGTGCGCATCCAGAGGGCTCCTTTTGGATTCATTTTATTGAAGATTGTTAGAGTTTAAGTGAATAGTTTAAAGGCGAAATGAACAGTAAGATGTGGTCAAAATATCTAGATATAGATTATCCCAACACAACAATAAATATTCTGTTAACTACCCATTATCAGCAGGTGTTTGACGTGAGTTTTGAATATTTTACAAAATCATCTATGAAGGGCATGAAAAAAAGTTATTTTACTGACAGACTGTTAACTAATGTCATCGACCTCTAGGCGTAAATCGGACAAATATAGAATGTTTAGTTACATAGATTGAACCCGCAACCTCCCTTTCCAAAGCTAACTTATCACTGCGCTACATGGTCTGACTCGTAACAATTATGTCACGATTTTTCGCACAGGGCTCCGAACATTGACCTTCCGATACCGCTCGTAATCTGCACCAGAGCAGAATGAGTAAAGACCTTGAGAGGTTGCTTGCGACTCGGCTTATGTAACGGTTATCCAATTAGCACTCGTCAGGTAACACATTCCTTAGAATTTGCTCTGCCATTGGAAAGTGTCAGTGATTATTGATAACTCATAAGAAGAGGACGTGAGAAGTGAGACAGAGAGAGAGTTTTGAGAGAAGTCGGCAGCCTCCGTGGCGCAGTTGGTTAGACGCATGTGAAACGTGAGGCTGCGTGTTTGATACCCGCACCGAAACAAATATTTGTGGGATCCACAGGTATTTGTTTCGGGTCTGGATGCTTGTGAAACCGAAATGTCTCTTATTCCTGATACCCATGACACAAGACTAGATCTTAGTGTGGGGTTAGGAATATGTATATGACTGTTGGGTGAATTTATTTATTATTTATTAACTGAACGGGAATGGGGATCAACTTGTGTTGGGTCCAGACGGGTATTTAATAAAGTTAGTAATGGGAGAAATAAACCCACTGGATATTAAGTGACTTCAAAATTTAAATATGCCTTAAGTGAAGTTTGGAAAGGACCTATTTACAATAGCTGATGGTGAAGATAAATATGACTACTAATGTTCGCCGAGATAGATGTGATGGACTCAAAAGTGCAAACTTTGACCTAATAAAGAAAGATTTTCGTCTATTTATCATCCAACACATTCTAGTTTTATAAAGAAAATAAATATTGAATCACGATATAACGTTTATGGTAAACAATTTCCTGTCTGCTTTAAAGGAAATGGGTGCCAAGTCCACCGTCGTGTTCGTTATTTATTTAGCATATTTTGCAACTTGGGGTTGTTAATGTGGTTTGTGAAGGTCACTTATACTTGACGCTTTTCATATCCAAAATACACGCTAATAAAGTTTCAACGTTGAAGAATAATGAATTATCTATCTATGTCTTTATGATTTTGTTGAAAGTCTAGGAATTTTCTTATGTATACCTATTTGACTTTTTATTACCAATAAACTTTTTCGATTTAGCACTATTTATTTCTTAATTTAATTAAAATAAGTATTCTTTATAAAGTAATAGCAAAATGATTACTTCATGGTGCAATTAAGAGTTTTAAAGTCATCTAAATAATAATCCTTCCAAGTTGCATCTATATTTATAATATTAAGTTGAAATAGTCCATTTTATTCAATAGTGATCAATTTAATTATCGTGATAAGCAACTAAATAGATTTCCATCAATGCGTACTATTCTCTACGAGAGCAAACATTAGATACTATTACGCTCAAGTATTATCTAAACATTCTCGTGCCAATAATTCTCAATTCACACAATTTATAATTTAACGAATTATCAAACTGATGTCTCTTTAAGATGTCTAAAATCCATAAACAGAGTATGGACTAGGCATTTCTAATTTTCTGTCAAGTTAATACTGGTGCAGTAGTTCTTAAAGTAGAAAAAAAAAGTGAGGCTCTTTTTAATATCATCACTTATTGCGTGTCCCTTTACAGTAATCAATTTTGTAAGATTCTCTTCAATTTATAATCTTCGTCTATGATTCATCGAAACAGAATCAATCAAATTCCTAATTCGAAATCCAAAATCAATGTCACGCGCCATTCATCAGCTGATCGTTCGAATTCCAAGTTCAAAATTCAAAATCAATGTCATTCGTGGTTCGTTTTTTTTCGCGTGCGTCCGGCGACCGTTACGTCATTGAAGGCGCGAAGGCAACGCGGCGGCCGCCACCCGTGTCGCCCGCCCGACTTGCTCCCTCTACCGTGACGTTTGCTTTGCTCCCCTACTGCAGGCAGGCAAATGGTCCGGTCAGCCGGGATGCCTTCACAATTCACGCCTCATTGGTTTATCTAAATCGGTGGTTTGTTTTAAAACGGTTTTTATAATATTCATGGTTACTCTGGTCACGGCAACGTTACCAACTGCGGCCAAATCGTGTTGATTAACGAGGTATTTCAACTTTTAATAGTCTTTGTAGCGGTGTTTTGAAATCGATTAATTAAGTGGAAATGTTTTTTGGCGGTTTACATGCTACTCAAGGGTTTGAGATTGAGCCGAACGGTTGACCTGATTTTTGAGATACAAACAAGCTAAAACATTTAGAACTAAAAATATTTTTGATGTAACGTTAGTCATTAGGTTGGCTATTGTTCTTTTGGTTTCGACAATGGCTTCGCTTGGCTCAGACGGCCTTCACGTCACTGGATAAGTACTGAGCACTTACGCACTCCAGCCAGACTGTACTCGACTTGAATTGTACTTAAGCCGTATTTGCAAAACGTTTAAGACGACTAAATACGTTAAAACATTACGTTGCGTAATCAGGAAAGTAAGCGAAGTCAAAGAACTTCAGCGATACAATACTCCTCGGATTGCACATCACTCCTAAGTCTTATGATGTGTAAAGATTTCTCTAGACATTTCGGATGATCACCATCGTGCAATGTAATCGACTTGTGGTGATTGAAAAACTATTGTCTAAACCAGGAATCCAGGATCTCAAGATTGAAAATAAGCCATGAAATCGGACTAACCAGCGTCAAACTAGAAAAACATGCAAAGGTCTAAAGCTAATGATGATTACGTCGGCAAGGCCGCATCAATTCAGTTCGGATTCGAAACACTTAGTAATGGTGCTTTAGTGGTCACATCAATGGCGGCCGGCAGTTTTTGTCGCCGCTCAAATCGGCCGTGAAACCAAAACTCCACTCATCAAATTGCCCACAAATAGCTTAAAACCTGTTCGCGAAATGTCAACTGATATCGACGAACTTTGTCTATGATTGATTGCTTTTTTGCAGTTTATGGCTACTGTGGTATTTATGAAGATTATAAAAGAGGTCCGTAAAAGCCTTTAAGGAAATAAAATATAGCCTAGCGTGACCAGAATACTTTGCAATATCCACAGTTTTAATTTATGTAAGATAATGTTTCTGGATTATCAATTGGACGTAATATCACAGTAATATTAAGGTGGAAAATAATTGGTGTAGCTTTTTTGCTTTCCGACAATTAAATCTTTAATTTACGATTGAAAGTATTACGATTGGTTTACTATAATTTCTCTCTATTTTCATTACACAATGTGCATGCTTCGTTGTTTATTCATCAGTACATATACAACTGTTAGACGATTTTAGTCAGGGGTTTGTTTTTTTTCAATGCGTGATAAATGGGCTGCAGACTGAGAAGTCGTAGGTTTATTTCTGCAACAGACAAATATGATTTTGGTGATTTTTAATTGAAAGACGTTATTTATTTAAGTTTGTATTTTATTCAAGGCTTCGTGTCCTAAGACATAATACTAACTGATTAACATGAAGCTAGATTTAAATCTTTCCGAAATATGTATAGAATATGATGTTGCATCAGCACAAAGAGGAAAATGTATTACATTATTGCAAAATTTTCGTCAACTAATTAAATTACACCTGCTATGTACACGATTATCTGCACCTGTATCGGTTATAAATAGCTATCATATCATAATATTATATTAGATAAAATCGCCAGTGATTGTCTACATTACAGCGCAGGCTGATGCAAAACATGAACGTTGCAACAAAAAGTAATTTCGTGCGCTATCAGATCGTGTTTACATTAAAGATTTGCCCATTGTATCATTAACACTCGCAGTATCGGCCCCGGACAACTCAATCACGAAGCGGCCAATAGCCCAAATTAACACCGGCGATAATTCTCGTTCCACTTGTGTTACTTTCCATCTAAGAACATAACGGTTGTGCACTTTGTCTCAGAATCTCTTGTGTAAACCGGCCCTTAGACCATTCTGTAACGGTACGATTTGTTTTGATGACTTTTTAATTTTATTCCCAATCTTCTATCGGTTGGCAGAGGATTTTTTAAAATTTTCTAGTCGTACCAAATATTTGGTTCAATGTTAATTTATACGTCGGACGACCCAAAATCTATTCGTGGGGCGATAAAGGTCATCGGTCGTTGTACTTCGATATTTAAAATTTAAACAGGCGGCTAATTCATCCAATTTTATTAATGTCTGAATGAAAGAAATGAGTTTACTTTCAAGAAATAAAAAAAAAGTATTGAACTAAACCACAAAGATTAATAATAAATTGGGTCACCATTACGAGCTTCCGATTTATCTTTTTGATCAAAATATTTTAATTAACATTAATTATTTTCTTGCGAGCATATTTTTTATCTGTGCTCTCTATGCAACGGTCGAGGAAACGAGTCCGCATGTTGACAGGTGGCAATTACGTATCATTCGGTTTCGTATTATTCGACTTTTCTCAATGTCAATGGCGATATTAATTTTACCGTTTTTTGTCAGGTATTTGCGTGTCGAGAAAGTTTCTTAAAATGTTATTTATTAAGATTAAAATTAAAAGGCTTCCACGGTATAGTTGCCATGTTTATAGGTGGCTTTAAATATAATGCAATATGGCTGCATGACCTTCTTTCTGGATTTCATTTCGCGCCACATTTTTATTAACAATATAATTTCTAGCTATATTGGAAAGGGAGGCGATAAGTTATGATAGAATAAAAATGCAATTTAAAATCAGTGGAGTCTTTACTTTGAAGCATTAATCTCCTTTCAGATTTATTTACAAATACTAAACACAAGTAACTTTATCGTTTACTCTATGCCTTTCATATTCATTACAACTGGTAATTAACACTCGTGTACAAAAATATAAACCAATGTTCACGAAATGGAATGGGATTCCTGAGCTCATTCCTTCGATAGAGCCTCAAAGCCTCAGAGGCTTTGCTCTCTTGTTTAAACGCTTCCACAAACACTAGTTTAACCAATTAGTTATGTGTTGGTAAACATTTTCGCACGTACTGTACCGATTCTTAGAATTTGTATACACTAAGTAATAGAAAAAAAAGTGCGTAAGTAGGTGTCAAATCTAGACTAGACCCGACATCCTTTTACGAAAATCGTGCTAAAATGAGTTTCACTTTCCTACTCGTCGTGTTGCCACCTCTCGTGCGCTCCTGCTTAATAATTATACATACATACATACATACACCCAACAGTCACATACATAGTCCTGACCCCACACTAAGATCGAGTCTTGTGTCGTGGGTATCAGAAGCTACAAGAGACTTTTCGGTCTCACAAACACCCAGACTCGAAACAAATACCTGTGGACCACACAAATATTTGTTTCGGTGCGGGGATCGAACCCGCGACCTCTCGTTTCACAGGCGGCGTCTAACCAACTGCGCCACGGAGGCTGTAAATATAACGTTTCAATAACGTTTACGCCAATTTCAGTAAATATAACGTTATTCCACTAATTGAATACCTTGGGATGGATGGGATCCCGGACGTAGTTATGTTGGCAGTGGGACGAAACACCGCTTGATTCTAGCATCGATTAGAATTATAGTGTAAACTAAGAATATTTGTATCGAACCTGGGAAAAGACTGAAAAGTGATAGTTTCTCATATTCATTATACTTGTATCGTAATGTCCACTAGTGTCACCTCAGGTTGGCTAAAGTTTCCAAATTCCAGTCTCGAGTAAATTTTACAAAAAAAATTCAAATAGAAAAACCCTAAAGTAATTGCTACAACTGGAAATTGAATACAGGGCTTCAGACTTTCTTGCGCCAGGATAGCCACTAGGCGGCTTATTTATTTATTATTATAGTTATCGTATCAACACCCACGCATCGTCTGTCCATCGTTTACACTTGTCCACTGCACTTGACATTGTTTCTGCATGAAACAGAATTGGGTACAACTTTCAATACTTAGATATTATTACACCTGTCTTAGAATGCCTGAAGCCTCAGCGGCAACAAATTTCCATGCCTTATGGTGTTTAAGATGTTCATGGGCGATGGTGATCACTTATCATCAGGTAAACCGTATGCTTTTATCCCCTATAATATAAAAATATAAACCAGCTGAGATACGAGAGTATTCGATTCTTGTGCCCAGACAAATGTTTGTTTCGGGTATGGGAGCAGTGAGACCAAATTTATTCGCGGAACATTTGACAATATCCTAATATCTGTGATACGAGATTCGGTATCTATAGAATCTGGAACATCAGAAATATAAGCCGATCAAAATTTTCTTTTGAATATTCATTATTGACATAATTATTTGCTGCTTTAGTAAATTAAGGTCTTGATAAAAAAATACTAAAGACTATCAAATGAATTATGCAAACATATCGTTTGCACATAATATTGAGGTTAAGTATGATAGAACCATTATTTGGACAACTTGCGCCGTGTGAAATTGCTAATCTTGTTTGTCTACCAATTTTTCTATCCGTCTTTCTCTCTTCCACCTTTCTTTTCATTCAACAATACATTTGTCCTCTTTATTGACTTCTTCTTCGATGACAGAAAGTCCAATGTTGAACATAACTCCCCTAAAGATGTCCAAAATAGCCTGTTGGATGCGGCTTACATCCTGCAATATTTTTTAAAGTCTCCCTTTAGGTGGAAGTCGAACTAAAATAATATATTTTTAATTCATACAACAGGTCATCTTGACTTTACAGGTACATTCGAAATTTGAATGAAGATACATTTCGTTATGCGCGGCATGATGCGACGTGTCGATAATCTCGCGTGCGGTCCAATCGTATTGGTGTTAAGTAATGGCAAGTCAGTGCGTGTCCCAAATACCAATTATGTGGTCTGCATCCGATCCAACGGCTTGTTACTCTCAGCTTGTTATAAACCACGTATATTCGCCGATTGTGTTGCGGTCGAATGCTGACGAGTGTAGTCTATTATTGGTCACGTGTTTTGTTAATGTTTTTGTGGCTTGATATATGATTATTTTGTATTAAATCGTTATGAAAATAATAATAATAATAATAAGTCTCTCGTTGACCTACTTACATTATTGATAGCAATAGATTCAAAAGCTGTATACCTAATAACCACCGAAGCTTGTATGAAAGTCAATCGTGTTTAAATACCTTGACAGGGTCAAATGAAACGTGATGATAAACAGTTTTTTCAGCCACAATGAAAACTCAATTCAATGATCGGCCTATTTCTATTATTGGATTGATTGTTGACCTCTTTCGAAACGTGCTATTTCTGAGCTTTTAAGACTTCATGTCCATATGCTGGGGCGAGATCTTCAATATTTTTGGCGACAATCTTTCACGGAGCTGCGATGACAATTACAACATTTAGAAAGAAAGAAAGAAAGAAAGAAAACTCATTTATTAGTCACAAATAAGATGACGCACACACTCGTTTAACATAAATGTGTATATATATATATATATATATATATAACTAACAACAAAAGAAAATAAAAAGGAGTTTGTACGTCGCATAAATGTGACACGTAGGTGACCACTCAGCTTATTGTTGCACTGCGACGCGAGCCACAGCGCAACGCTGGTTTTCAGTGGTCACCTTGAGTGACATGCGAACGCCAGCCTACATACTAACATAAATTAAAACATATTGTTTAATTACTACTTAAAAAAAATAACACAAAAAAAAAAAATACAAGTCATAATAAGGAATAATAACAAAGGAAACAAGTAAAAAATAAAAAAAATAATTAAAAATAAAAACCTACTACACAAACAGTACAACACATACAAAGAAACTTTACACTTACACATATGAATATTAAATACAATTTAGAATTATTCGTATCAAGATGATACATGTGAAGCCAAGCAGCGATTATCAAATTGAAATGATCCTTTGTCTGTTTGGTGGATGCAGTCTGCCACGCGGAACGCCCCGGGTTCCCAACCCTGTGAACATTCCCACGGGACGCAGGTGCCATTGTGCTGGTTCTTATTATAAGTCTGAGTTACGGTTCGATGATAGTTCGGACTGGATAGGTATGTAATTTGGAATAATATTCAGGTTTTGCCAGGCTGGGCAGCGATTCGTGATGGTAGGTTAGGATACAAGGTGCGGATCTTGGTATGCGTAAATTGAAGTTTGTCGAGGAAATTGGTGTTTGTTTTGAGCTGTAATAATACAGAAACGGAGGTGTTTGATTTATGAAATAAGATTTACGACAAGTAGCGTATGCGTTAAAGGTCCTTATAGATTTTACTGTGACATAACTTATTCTTTTTATCTACCGTGTCACTTAGATTCATATATTTTTTAAATTAAATTCTCTAACAATTTTCCCAAAGTATAATAAAAATTCAATTTGAATAAACGAGAAAATTACATTCACGTACAGAATAATCTCAAGTGTAATACTGATTTATTGCAAACGCAATGAAATTTACGATGCGCAGTCGTACGGTTAAAGATACTCATTATTTCTGCGGGTTCACATCGCTTAGCAAACTCGTGTAACCGTTTGCCTCCATCTCTCCTCAACAAATTATCGAAATTACTCCGTACGATAAACTCGGCGACGATTTGCAAGGTAAAATGTACTGTTTCCGCGCCTAAAATTAGTATATTTAGTGTTTATTTCTATACAGATAAGGTAGGTTTTAGTATTGCAGCAATTTATTCAATAGAAGTGAATTTGCGAAGCGCGTATAAAACATGCTTGGTGAATTACTGTGTGTTTGCCGTCGTGTTTGCAGTTATTGGTGTAGGTCAAGCTTTCATTGAGATCATTGAATAAATGTATGCACAAGACGAATGTCAGCGTACATTGGAGAATGGTTTAAGTTGTTCGTAGAGTGGGTGTCATATATGACAGGTGAATTGAGGTGTCTTCATACATCTTCGGGACTAATGCTAGACAAACTTGAGTGTGTGTATGTTAGATTAAACGGGGGTATTGTTAAGATAATGGTGGCTCCGTGGCGCAATTGGTTAAGAAGCTGGATGTAAACTGGGAAGTCGCAGGTTTGATCCCCAAATCGAGTCAAAAAATATTGTGTTCTGTGAATATTTTTGTTTCCGTGCTGGATATTAACAAGTTTTTTTTAGTTCCTGATACTGTACAGGTTTTAGTTTGTAATTTTAGGGTCAGAACTGTGTTATTGTTTGCTGTATTCATAAGTAATGTGAATACAAACCAACCCGTATTTAACCAGGGTGGTAAACTAGGAAGTAGGAAGAAAAGTTTTGTCCGAAAAAAAAAGGACTTGTGTCTGACATTGAAGATTAATATTGTTGATGACAAGTGAAAATCTCGGTAAAGCTCTTAAAAAATTGTGCATTGGAACGAATTTTCTGATGCATTTATCTAGCTCGTCTGCAATAAATCTTGTTTGCGCCATTATTCACCAAAACCATTACTAACTTTGGTCGAGGATAGAATACATTTATCTGCTTTTACGGATTTTCTAGCTAAGGCAGCTTTAAATAGAGGTAACTATATTGCTGGGGGAATATTCGTAACCGCACAGATAACGACTACGATAGAGGAGGTATTTGCAATCAAATTACCTCGAAATAAAGCTGTAAAATATCTTACTACTAGCTTCTGCCCTCAAATTTCGTCTGCGTGATTAACTTTATTTGGAATTTCCCATTCCGTCTCGTCCCGTTATATCCCGGCCGTCCCGTTTCATTCTTACTCAAGCCATGTAATCCAGTCACATCCCTTCGCTTTGGGTATAAAAAAGTAACAAATATATCGGAATTCCTCCCTCATCCCACGGAAACACTAAAGTTTTCGAGATAAAAAGTAGCCTAAGTGTTAATCCAAGCTACCTCCATACCAAATTTCATCGAAATCCGTTTGGCCGTTTCTGAGTTCATCGCGCACAACCGCACAGACAATCAGACAAAAATTATAAAAATCATTATTTTGGGTTCCATTACGTTAATACAGACCCCCCATATTAGTTTTTCTCATTTATCTTCCTTGCACAAACATCGTTAGGTTACAAATTTATTATATGTATAGATTGAACTAATATGAATTAAAATAAATTGTTAAATATTATTTCAAGACAGCTTGTGCCAATACGGTGTGAATTACGAAACAACTTTTGCTACTGTAATAGTTTAAAATATGTTGCTTTTTATTGTTTTTATTATTGTTGACTTTTCCTTTCGTTTAATTTAGAGAATGTTTGAAGTAGTGCTGTGCTGACTTCGGCTTACTCACAACTCGGTTCAAATGAAATTTGTCGAAAGTACAATTTTGAACTTAAACTTTTACATTTTCGTTAAGGTTTGCGTAATCTTCTCAAATGTCAAAATGGAAACCATACACATATTTTCAAGTGGTTTTTGTCTATACAAAAATAAAGTACGTATAAGGAGAAATAACTCTTATTATCTTCAAATATTTATTAAAATGTGATTTTATGTCCAGTCGGTATTTTGGAATCAGGATTTTTGTTTCTTCTTGTTTTTTCGAATGCTTTCCCAAGTGGTTTACCTAATCAGGGATTCTAACGCGGGTTTACAGTTCATAACCATGTTTCTTGCTATTAGACCAACGGAGATACACTGCAGTCAATTCCATTAGTTGTTTGCTTATTGTTAATGAAAAAGTCCAAAATGATTGGCATTTAGTTTCTTGCAGTGTTGTTGCCAATGAATTGCTAATTGTTTTTACAATGACGTTAATGGTTTTGCTTAATGTTAATGCGTTGGTTTATTTCAACAAAATCTATGTTTTATTTCTCCATATTAGTGTGGAAATCATTTCAACAAATGTTTGTTGCTTCGTTTTGAAATGGTAACTGTAAAGTCTTATATTTTAAGAAAATTATTCCTTAGGAGTAATTGAATACTTCGATATTTGATTTTAACTTGATAAATTTATGGGCCGTCAATTAAAGTATTAGAATAAGTCAATTCCAAAGTTTTTTGATGAAACCCAAAATACCAGCGTAGTTAACCTTGCCCGAACATTTTCCGAAGGGTTAACCGCAGCCAGGTGGCCGGTTGTAAAAACAAAAGTTGAACTATTTTAGAAATATGTAAGTATAACTTTATTGTCAACTCAAGGTAAGGGCTAAAGGCAGACGAAAGGCCTCAAAGCAACAATATATGTACTGAATCTCATGAATTTATTATCCAAACAAGCGCTTTTAAATGTCCACTATAAATAACCCTTGCATTATAAATTCTCTGGATAAATCCGACGATATTAATGAATATTATGTACTGAAGCGAGTAAGACGAGATAGCACATGTAGCGGTATTTCACGGCGACGGATGAATAGTGTTTCCCGTCGTAATGAATAATATTTTCTACACTTCGACCATTACCTAAAAGCTATAATTTAACACACAGTTCCTTTATCCGGTCTCACACTTGGTTGGTTTTATTTCCCTTCGCGGTAGACGCAACGTCTGCCTTTCTATTCTTATCTGGACATACGTGTCGTGTGTCATTTGATTTATTCCTTTTTAATGACTATGATGTTCTTTGTAATCTTTTTACGCTTTAATAAAGTTTCACTTAGGAGTGATTGTTCATAAAAATATGCATTTTCCTAATTTGCTCCGTTATAATTACCACACGAATCTATCTATCTATCTATATCAGCCCATATACGTCCCACTGCAGGGCACGGGCCTACTCTACAATCGAGAGAATCGATTGAGAGTGGTTAGGCCATATAGTACACCACGCTGGCCTAGTGCGGGTTGGCGGACTTACATACCGTAGAAATTCTTTAAAATCGCTACGGTATGCAGGTTTCCTCACGATGTTTTCCTTCACCGTTACCACACGAATAACTTTATCTATTGTTTTGTAAGTAATCAAATATTTTGTGATGATTAAATATAAAGTTTTCATTGTGGCATTCCCCAAATAATTTTAATACTTTCGCAAAGGCTTTCTAGTATTTATTTTGTTTACATAATTTTTATAGATCAGAATTTCCACGGTTATAAAGTTACGACTAAATCAATAGCATAGACAGCGTAACACACTGCAGCCGTAATATATGAAATTACACCTCATTTTTACCGCTCACGAGGTATTGTTCTCTCGCGGGGGTATTTGACGTTATCTTGTTTAAATAATGACCCTCCACAACAACCGTTTCTTCTTTGTAAATGAGATTTGCTATGCATGTGTGCTGTGAAACTGTTGAATTGTATGTATTGGGAGAATCCGTAACCTTGCTGTTTGTATATGTGTTTCTCTTTTTTTTTCTTAGCCTATCTTCCCTTCTTTAACGCAATATCAGTCTTGTATCTGAAAAATAAAAATACCGATGGTTTTTCAATCTACATTTATATAAGGTGGCTGAAAATCAAATGAAGTAAAGGAAATTAAGCAGGAAGACGAACTCCGTCCGTTGCCTGCCGGAATAGTGCCAGCTAGAACGCGAGTTGATTTAATTGACATCTAGTGCAATAAATAACTAAATTTCCAATCAGGATCAGTAATTATTTTCCTGTATTATTAGAATTGAAGCTAAAAACATTAATAGTGCATTTTTTTTACCATATATTCTGAAATGAATACTTTAAGACGTATACTTAAAGTTAAATGATAATAATATTGATACGATGTTGAAAAGCATAGATGCTTGAAAACGTAAACTGATCAACAATCTGCCATTTGCCGCGAAAGTTTCAAGTTCACGCGACAAATGGCTTATTGAATACCAAATACGTCTCCAAAAGCCAATAAAGCACGCTGGAGATATGAATCTGAAATGGTAGCAAGGTTCATTAGCTAATTGGTCAGACGTGCCAACGTGGATGTACAGTTAATCTGAGGTAACAGCCGATGTTGCGTGTGCGAAACAGTTTGTTTTCGACAAATGACTGGCAAGCACGGCAGCTTCGCGTCCACAAGAACTTTTGACCTTGCCGGTGAAGTTATTGGCGCTCTTGGTGATTAACTGTTGGCGAATTATTGTTTGATTCCGTTAATGGTTGGGGAAATTGTGATTTAATTGTGGTTTGGATACGTAACTAGTACGTGGTTTGTGTATAATAAATCATCTTGTATTGTTTGGCATTAGGTTTGTTACGCGTATTTTAAAGTTGTACATTTTCAGTCATGAAATCTATGAACAAATTAGGTTAGTTTGGACTTCTGTACCATGTTCTTTTCTTATACCTACTTAGTTAACAATGTTATCTACCATATCCGTTTCTTATTTCACTTACTTACTTAACGATGTTATCCTGGTCAAAAAGGTCAACAGGTTCTAAATTAACTTCAAGCTCCCACATCTCATTCAAATTGATGCACTGGCAACACTAATGACATCAACACTTTCTAACGTTTGTTTTCGGACGATATGAGTTAGGAAATGGGCGTTTATCGTGCTGTTGGTCGGACGGTCGGTCGGACGCCTCGTGACGGTGATGTTTTTGCCCGACCCGATCTCACTTTCACGCCAGTGTCCTTATTTGAGGCTTGTATATTGTTCAAATTTCGTTTTCGTTGGTGCGCCGGCCGCCGGATGAGCTTTTACGGATTAGAGATGTTTTCGAGTAGGTTTCTAATTGATTTCCTTTTGACCCGGCCGTCGAGATGGGATCGCAGTTTATTATTTATGTTTGAGATTATTACTTTCATTTTAGATTGATATTGGACGTGGATGTGGCGCTCTACAGTGCCTGTTCACCTGAACGGGATATAGGTGCGATTTTACTGTTCTTTGTTCAGTATGTTTCGCTGACAAGTTTTGTTTTTGTTTTTTCTATTTATTGTTAGTTGTGTCCATCGCAAGTATTTGTTTTATAAGTACTCATCATCGTTAAACGATGCTAATGTAGTTGTTTATGAATACTTCTAACTATTATTATTTGATTTATTACATTTTTCGAATATACACTTGATAGGAAACGAAAAGGTAGTAAAATTCTTATCTTATTTCCTGTGTGTGGGAAACTGTGAGACGCTTGGTCACACAGCACCCGGTTCCGAAACAAATATTTGTTGATCACACACATTAGACTCGGTATGGGGACAAAAGATTTACGTATTGTTATAAGTATGGGATGCGTAACGTTGGAAAGAAGGATCTTAATTGCTTATAAATATATTAGACAGCTTTTGTACCGCAGTTGGCTGTGAAATGAGAGACCGCGGGTTCGATCCCAAAACCTGGATAAATGTTTGTGTGCTCGACAAGTGTTTGTATCTTGTCTAAGAGTTTGGGAGACCCAAAAAGTCTGTCGTAGTAGATAACCACGATACAAGACTGTCATTTTACAGTAGCGTTAGGAATATGTATGTAATTATCGGGTCTATTATTTATATTATATTATATAATTTAAAAAAAAATCCTGCTTATTTCTGGCTTTATTTAATAAGTAAATTATAAAATCAGTTTACAACATTGCCACCTGGAGAAAGGTCCAGCCTTACGTCTATGTCACCGTCACATCACAAATTAACTTTCGAAGATTCTGCCGCGCTAGCGTCGGGAAATGCAATCTCGCCGGTTTATGCCTCGTATCTGGAGCGGACGCCGAATGAGCCGCTCACTGTGTAGGGACATGGGGAAATTGTAGGTGAAATTGGTTAAGGTTGTTTATTTAAACCTAATAGGCTATTTCACTAAGGAGGTCGCCGTTGATTGAATTCTCACCCAAAAATATTTGAGAGTAGGAATAGCAGTGTCGGTGAATAAAATATTTTAAAGCTATGCTCACTATGTCGTAGCATACTATGTATGACTATGCTATGAACGTATCAAGCAAAAAATGCTACTCAATAGTTCCGGTCGCTTCACTGCACCGGTCGGTGTCGTGACATTAATGTGTGCTATTTCGCCGGTTACTTTCATAGCACGGTCGTGGTAGGTATCCTATATTTTGAACAGAGACCTTTTAAATGTAAGTGTGATTTTATGTTCATACATACATACATAAACTCACGCCTATGTCCCATTGGGGTAGGCAGAGACTATTGAGCGCCAAGTCCATACATACCTTTTTCGCTTCATCAAATGTCTATAATCTCTTAATACAAGATCGTCGGTTTCGAGGACTTCGTATTTTTCAATTTATATTTTTCTATTTTATGTTCATCTATAGTTAATTTGCTAGGGATAGCACTTGACAGGAGTGTCAACTGTTATATGGAAAGATAATAAAGTCTAGAATAATATTATATTTAATTATGCCTTATGACTTGGACCATTATGATACCAACTGGTGGATGAAAGCTTTGGATAGAGTCGGGTGGAAGAAGGATAGGGAGGCATTTGCCCTGCAGTGAGACAGTATAGGCTAGAAAAAAAATGCAGTATACACCATTTATCCAGACACATTGTGTTATTACATTTACACATGCCAAACCACCCCGTGGGTGTTATAGGTTATAGGTGAAGGTTGAAGCGAATTACCCCCGGGAACGCATTATAAATAAACATACCCTTTTTATGGTTCAATATATCATCAAAATGAGCATATTTGAGCTCGTTTACAAGGCTACTTAAACATCTTTTCTTGGCAAATGCCGATATAAAAATAAAAAGTAGCCACGTTTGTTTGCCAAAGTGAGTCATTAAGATTTATTAGGATATCTGCTGTAGCAATATCAGCAGTGATACATATAATACAGCCTCCGTGGCGCAGTTGGTTAGACGTCTCCTGTGAAACTAGAGGCCGCGGGTTCGACCCCCGCACCGAAACAAATATTTGTGTGATCCACAGGTATTTGTTTCGGGTCTGGGTGTTTGTGAGACCGAAAAGTCTCGTAGTTTCTGATACCCACGACACAAGACTCGATGTTAGTGTGGGGTCAGGAATATGTATGTGACTGTTGGGTGTATTTATTTATTTATTTATATATGAACGTGGTTGTGTTCTAATTCGTTATTGACATGATGAAGGTAGCTGTTAACTGTCGTGACAACTCGTAACTATGTTCCAAGTCGTTTCTTATTTATTCTTAAATATACATGTGTCTGTG
The DNA here is from genome assembly GCA_949752805.1 of Deilephila elpenor. Lineage (NCBI taxonomy): Eukaryota > Metazoa > Arthropoda > Insecta > Lepidoptera > Sphingidae > Deilephila > Deilephila elpenor. The sequence continues at coordinate 13,421,887 of OX457098.1, read as the reverse complement.
ATTTTAAATTACAACATATATAATTGTGGTGAATGATAGGCTATTGTAAAAAAATCGCGATAAAAGTGACTTTTATCGTATAAATAAGTATAACTTCTTACTTGCTTACGCTGTACATAATATGTAATTACACACATACGTTTTTTTAGATTCCGTTAAGTACGGAATAGAGACAGGTAAAAATATTGCTTTTCCTGGAATGAAATTTTACGGAAATAAAAATAATAGAAGATGGTCATTTTATTGCGCACCTATTTCATGTTTTTAATCATGTAGCTAACTATAATCTCTAGATACAGTATCAGTTATATCATAAACGACGATAATATTGCAAGCCTAGACGTGGCGAAACTGTGGAATCAACTTTATAGCATCTTCACTGATACAAGATAGATAAAAGGACCGGTGATTAAAATCGCGCGTTATCGCCTACACCGCGGTAGCGCGCTTCTATTTAATATTATGAACTACAAATCTAATATTATAAAATTATCTACTCGTATTACTATCTCGAAAAATGTGTAAAAAAATGAAACAAGAAACTAAGTTGAAGTTTTTAAAAGACAAAAGGTGTATTAAAGTATTTTTCAAGATTAATTGAGTAGTTAAACAATACCTCCACAGCTTCAGGATGCGTTACAGCTGTGAATAAGAAACATCGCTGAAAAATCTCTTAGCAATATCAACTATAATTTAATTTTCTATCTTTGCTTATTTGTGTATTTAAAATTAAACAAAAATACTAGTGACACGTTTAACATAATAGATACTATTTCGACAGTAATTGACGACACACCCAAGTTTAATAAATACGCATTTAGTATGGAAATTAATTAAATACCTTTTGTAAACATGACGGACGGATGACGTTATGAACTTCAGCGGGTAATGAAATGTAATGACTTGCGAAACTGTTTTTGTTAAAATAACGTGTGTGCAACATTCTAGACAAGGGTCAAGATTGTTGTGAAATTTGTTTGCCATTAGTGTTTATTTACTTCGCCATATTAGTGTACAGCGCTTATGGGTTATGAATCCTGAGGAAGTCAGTTCGATCCCTAGTTAATAGTTTTTTGTTGACGATTAATTAATAGTTTTTTATTTGTTTAACATCTCCTCCTATTATTAAAAATAAGGAACTTCGTTCCAATTATGTTTTTTTTCAGGTAAAGTTTTATTTTGAATGTAGCCGCCTACACCAATAATGATGATATTTACTAGTGTAAATTCAGATTCCCTAACATGGATTTGGTAAATAAATTAGTCGACCTTAATACTTGACCTTTAACTGTAATTACATTTCTTAAAATCATGTATTTCAGCGGTAATTCTGTAATACCGAGGATATTTTAAATTATCAGATAAATGCCAATAATATGTCAATATCAGATTTAATAATGCCACCTCAACAGATATCGGAAATATTGAGTAAAAGAGTTGACCGACAGAATGACATTGGTAACAGATAGAAACTTTTTCTACGTGATAGTAGTCCCATCTTAACTGAATCCTATTCATATTTACTATAGTCTACTGTCATTACTACAACGTCAAAACAACGACTTTAAACTGTCCACAGAACAATTATCACTCACAAAACAGACTCGCGGACGAAGCGTAACAAACTACGTGATCGGCCCGCGACTAATTGGTGGAAAAGCGAGCGGAAAAATCGATAGAGACTATTAGCGAGGTCGTCCGGCCTTGAGACTATCAGTATGGAGTCCACAGTGCCACCTTATCTAATCTCCATCATGCAATTGGGTCGGATGACGAAACAGACACATCACAGAAAGGCTGAATTGTTTGTGTACAGTGACAGTGATGCCGAGTTTGAGATGTTTTGTTTGGTTTCTGTTTGTTTGCTTATTAAGATAGATTTAGATGTAAAAGTTAGGTGTGTTAAATAACTGACTATGGAGACGGAATATTCCAAAGCGAGAACATGGGGTGAAATTATTTTTATGCATCATGCAGTATTTGGGTTAACACCGGTCTGACCTGAACTCTTACGGAAATTGAGATGGACGTTGGTCATTTACAGGGTCTAATATAGACAGCTAGACTTCACTTGCATTTACTTAAAAACTCTCGTGGGGAATTCGTACTTGTAGTGTGAGGTTTCCTTGTAGAGGTTCCCCGCCAGTTACGGTCTTCATTTGGGCATTTCACCCGGTTCCCATTACCCCGACACTCACTTCTAATTTAGCATAATGTAGTAATAATTATATAATACATAATTTTGATACATATGCAACTTTTACAGTATCTGGTTTCTAACAATAGCTTAGTGCAACTCTGAGAATTTTTGGTCACGTGACTCCGAAAACAACGCAGAAACAATGCATTGCAAATATTTGTAATTTACCAAGCGAGTGTTTTGCCAACGTGCCTACAAGTCTAGCCAAAACATAACCGATAAACCGTTTGGTTTTTTGCATAGCTTGTAATACGAGAAAAATATGAAAAGGAAATATTGGGCCTATTTCGAGAATTACCTATGAGTTGTTGAAGGGGCATATTGTGCTTTTATTGGGCCTATTTCGAGAATTGCCCATGAGTTGTTGTGAATGCTAAATGATTATTTTAATTGTTCATTGTTAAATGTTATTGTTTTATTTGTATTATGCATTACAGCGTTTCTGCCTTATCGCATAATTGTATGTGTTCGGAGTGTAGTGTAGTGTATTTGTATGAGGATTTGCCTTATTATTTTCACTTTTAGAAATAAATTAATCCGGGATAACTACGATTATTTAAATTGTGAAACTCTTACAATATACATTTAGAATATCCCTAAAAACCTAGGATTAAATGCTGTCAATATAATATTCAAATTATGTAAAGCCCCAAAGATTTTCCAGCCAATATTATGGAAAGTTTTAATGACACCGCTCCAAATTTTCACTAGCCAAAGTAACTGTTCTGGGTTATGTTTTGTTATAATTTGGTCCACATTACCCGCTCTCGTTGCATTCAGTTTGCGTTAGATAACACTTATCACTTATCTCCGCTTGTGTACATCTCGCGGTGTTTTTATGCGGTTTTATCTCGAGCTAAACAAATTCACGTCTGCATAATGAAGGACATTCTCGTAATTATTTCAGATAAAATTCATAATATTTTGGAGTAGTAAGTGGTTTCAAATAACATGAAATACATTGATAGATAAGGGAAAAATCTACTCTTATATTACTATAAGACTGGGTTTTTCATTTTAAGTAATAAATTGTACAGTAACACAAAAATTATAGCCATGAAATCCTGAGTTTGAGACCTGCCACAACAGTCAATATTATTGTATATACCCGGATCGAGAAATTTTTCCTAAGTGCTCGGTTGGACAGACGTAAAATTTGGTAACTTCTTCAGCAAAAATATAACAAGTGAAATTCCGACCTACCAGAACAACTAAGAGTGTATTAAAATAAACTCAGCAACCTTAATACATACGTAACGTGACACAAATAAAAACTAGAATAATAGAATTACATCACTTAAAATGTTTGTCATTGTTGAGTCTAATGTCGGCGCTAAGATTGCAGATCAGTCATAATTTATGAAGGCCAGTCTCCAACACAAAGCGGTCGTTAAACTAAGATTTAAAAAGGATGCAGGATGTTCGCGATAAAATCTTAAACTACACTTAAGCACCGCTTAAATGAGATAATAACGGATTACTATAAATGAAATCAAGATTGCATTACTCACTGTGCCTTATGGATGTTTTGGTTTATGTTGGAAGGAAAATGGCCAAAAAATAATAAATTACTGAAAAATGCCGATGAAATATACTGGCTGGGAACGTATTACTCGTAAAATTTAGTTTCGATACCCGCGCCGAGATACAAAGTCAAATTTGGAGTCGAATTTGTTTCGGGTCTGAATGTTATGAAAATTATCTCGTAGTTTCTGAAACTTATAAAAAAATATCTGTTTCTTATTGTGGTGTCAAGACTGTGACTTTTAAGTACGTATTATGTGTTGCTATTGAATTCAAAATGGGATAAGAATACGATTCGTAGCGAATAAAAATGCCAGTCATATAATATGCGAAGTCGTCTTTTGCCATAAACTTTATATTTATCTCTTTTCCTTTAAATGTATGCGTAATGATGAGTAATATCAATGTACGTTGCAGATTTTCCTTGAAATAGAATGTATTCCTGCTAAGAAAAGGATGACGAATATTAAAAATAAAAAAAAAATACTCTAGAAACTATAATAAAGTCAATTACAATGACAGAATTAGTTCAGATGATAAAATTAAAAAATAAATAGTGCAGTGAAATATTTCTTTTGCTTATCTCGTGAGTTAATATTTACAAACTTTGTTTAATGTTCATATCTGTGTTAAATTAAGTGCACTATTTATAAACATTAACCAAGAAAATGTTGAATTTATGATGTGAATGTTTTGTTAATTTTGCGACGATACTGCACTTTCTTGTAAATACATACATATTTTATTTTATTTTAAAAAAATGTTACGACTCACTTTGTCTTATGTAGGCGCTCATCTGGTATGAACCATGCGGTATCCGGTTCAATTCTTAATATGTAAGCAATAAGCAGAGTTAAAATGATTTATATGTATTTATTCGGATAATACTCTGGGTTCATTTCATTAAACCTATCGCTCTATGACCTTTATTATATTTACATACATACATAAACTCACGCCTTTATCCCCGAAGGGGTAGGCAGAGGCGCCACTAGGTCACTCACATTTCGCCTTGCATGTTCCGTCCCATGATGTGATAGGGGGCGAGCCTATCGCCATATCGGGCACAAATTCCTGACTCCTGGCTGATAATGAACAGAAAAAATCCAATATCACTTTGCCCGACCTGGGATTCGAGCCCGAGACCTCAGCTTTGTAGTCGTACCGCAGTACAACCACGCCACCGAGGCAGTCGTTTATTATATTTAACGTTATGTAAATGATCTTGACGATGTCTTACTCATAGAAGATGAATAATTTTAATAAATAAAATATGATTTTCCAATTCTCCCATATTCGGTACATTCAGTTAGTTTTTGTACCGTGGGTGAACCAGGAATTAATCCGGTTTCCTAATAAGTAATCTAACACCTAAACAAACAAAGCAATGACATCATAGATGTGGGCTGAAAAATACACTTGGTCACGCAAGCAGTTCCCCGAACAGATAGGCCGGCAGATCTGTTGCATTTCAGATAAAACTGTAAGTTAATAGGTGCATGTGTCATGTTTACGTACGAGTAGGGCTGGGAATAACATTCATACATAGAAGCTAGTTGAAAAGAGAGTCTGTGGAATTCTCCATACGGAGACAATTGTTTCAGGTCTGTGTTTCGAGACCAAAAAATTAAGAATTTAAGTTTTCAGCGTTGCTTCTGTTTAATATGTGCCTTAACATTACCCTTGCGATGTGCTCATTTCATCATTCTCTATAGTAATAAAATACTAATGAACAAAAAATACTGCAGCAGTGATATATGTTGCACATAATTCTTATATTTGCTGAAATTTATAGCAATTGTTGTAGAAGAGTTGAGTATGCGAAGACGAGCGCAGACGATCCCTCTTGCATACCAAGCAGCGGATTATTTTGATGCCCTCGCTCCTAGATACGATTTACAAGGCTTACCCACAACTCGCTTTGAAGTCTAGCAAATGTCTCAGAATTCCTTGATGTGTTTTAATGAAGCTTCGTGCTTGCAAATAAATCCAAATAAATATTCCTCGCTGAAGCATTTTCGTGACATTTTCCAATAAAATTTACTTCAGTAGAGGTTATAACATCGTATTGTTTTTTGGAAATTCGAATAGATTTTCCATTGAAATTATAAATAATATTAAAGAAGCAGTTTATTAAAAGCCCTTGAAAATAGTTGCAAATTGCATTATCATATGGTTATATCTTATTCTTGGTTAACAATACATCTCCGACGAAGTGCGTGTAGTTGTAAAAATAAACTAGTTTGTCGGCCGCGCCGGCAAATTGATTACGACAATCATTACGGCATCGCGTACGTGCCTCTGATACGCGCTTACGTGACGCCATCTCTGCTCATTGTGCATGTACCGCTACAGCACGTTTAATTTCAGATTCTTGTTACATTTTGAGTTTATAAGTCTATATACATCTGTTGGGAATTTTTCATTTGTTACTTAGTACATACATACATAAACTCACGCCTTTATTCCAGAAGGGTTAGGCAGAGGCGCCACCAGGACACCCACATTTCGCCTTGTATGTTCCGTCCCATGATGTGACAGATGGTGTGATTATCGCCATATCGGGCACAAATAGAAAAACCCAATCACTTTGCTCGACCCGGGAATCGAACCTGAGACCTCAGCTTTGTAATCGTACACTAGTAAAACTACGCCACCGAGGCAGTTACTTACATAAATAAACTCACGCCTTATCCCCGAAGGGGTAGGCGGAGGTGCCACTAGGACACCCACATTTCGCCTTGCATGTTCCGTCCCACGATGTGATAGGGGGCAGTTACTTATTTATTTTATTTATTTATTCAACATACTTACTAGTATTATGTGGTGAAGCTGAAACCTCAGTCTATTTTGCCGTCCTGATGTTGTGTCTATTGAGGGTATAATGTGATTTTATAGGTAAAATTCTAGCAATCTGACCGTTCTAGCGAAATGCTGCAAGGCTTGTATCAGTAAGAGAATCGATATCACTTCGGTAAGACATCATATTCGAGCTTTAGTAAAATCTAAGTACGGATATTCCTTTTAAACGCTGCCTATGTATTTAAAGTGTTATTGGATGTACTATTATGTCTCTACCTGCAGTTGTTTATTCCCTTAAAAGCACGAATACAAATTAATTACTAGACTTGCGAAAAACAATAAAATGACGTATATTATAAAGTTAAATTGCCTTTTTTGGACCCTTCTTGAAGCGGCATATACGATATATGTGTATGCGTTTATTATTAAAGAATTACCTACTTACAAGCTCACAAGTGTCGCATATTATGCGGTGATATGACTAGCTAAACCAGATATGTCATGGGAAGTGATAGTTTACGATTTGAATGACTTTCATGCGAGCATTACGTATGTAATGAGCATGAACGGGTTTTATGAATGACATGTTTTTAATCATTAACTTCGTGTTTTCTATTTACCTTTTCCCACAGTTACGTGGGCTCTGCGTAATATATCCCGTATTATTAAAAAAAAAATTGTTACGATTTTCTAAAAATTTTTCTCATTAATGACTACAGTCACCTAATAAAATGTGTATTGAAGTCTATATAGAGTATCCATCGACGCGAGATAATCGGCAAAGTTATGTCGGCCAAGTCGAAACTGCATACTCTCAGGCTGACCGAAACCGAAGCAATACTTGCGTGGGTCATTGATTTTCCAGGATTTTATACAGTACTTACTATGAGGCCGGAAATCGATACCCTACCATCACTATTAAGATAGATCTTAGCATATAACAATAGCTTTTGATAGTAAATAAATAAATAAAGGAATACACCCAACAGTCACATACATAGTCCTGACCCCACACTAAGACCGAGTCTTGTGTCGTGGGTATCAGAAACTACGAGAGACTTTTCGGTCTCACAAACACCCAAACCCAAAACAAATACCTGTGGATCACACAAATATTTGTTTCGGTGCGGGGATCGAACCCGCGGCCTCTCGTTTCATAGGCGGCGTCTAACCAACTGCGCTACGGAAGCTGGAATGTCTTCTCTAGTATTAAGTTTGTTATAGATCTGTTATTGAATCTGTGTGTATAATTTAGTATGGCGAAGTGCGCTCCCGTTAGTCGCTGGCTGTCCCAGTACCGTTCCGGGAGCGAGCGGCAATCACGCCTTTTGTTTTATTGTGTTCGGATTAGATCTTGGAGTAATCTGGTAGTATTGTTGTATATGGGCTGTTGTTAGGGAGGTTCTGAGTTCGAATTCCACGTGAGGTACTTTAATTCGTGTGAGTTTCAGTTGGAAAAAACTTATTTGAGTACTCCAAAGCTAGAATTCCTGGTGTAATGATCAGGTCGCCTCCTATCATATCTTGGGATGGAAATGAGCCCGCCGAATCCTGGATGGCATCAATTGTAACACCTACAATTCTACCCTTTATTTTCGTCCCAAGTATTATCCTTGTTGTAGTTTATATCGTATCGTATCGTATAATCTGTGTGTATAATAATTAGTGCAGTAAATAGTATTTGTTTCGGGTCTGGGTGTTTGTGAGACCGAAAAGACTCACGTTCCTGATACCCACGACACAAGTCTCGAACTTAAAGTGGGGTCTGGACTGTGTATGTGACTGTTGAGTTTATTTATTTATTATTTCGATCACGAAATTCTCACAGTATGATATTGGTTATGTGCCTTTTAGATCAGTAGTAATGCGTCACTTCTGTTCCCACGCCCAGTTGTGGGTGCTCTTAAATAAGTTTATAAATAGTGGGTATTTCAATGATATTATATTACTTTGTTTATTTTCTATTCATCATTTCGTTATCATCAGCCCGTTGCAGTCCACTGCTGGACATGGGCCTCTCCCAAGGTACGCCACAGAGCCCGGTCTGCTACTTTACGCATCCAGTCGCTGCCGGCCCTCTTTTGCAAGGCCATTTTCTATTGGTGGTAAATCAATTTCAAGGTTATCAATCTTTCATTTCATTTAGCATACACACACTTAATCAGTGGTTTTTATCATCCATCTATTGAACTCTATTAGTGGTATTCAATTTATTCCATTGAAAGTTGTAATTCAATTTATTTTCACATTTCATTTACTTCTACGTGATGTTCAGCGCTTTCAACCGTAAGTAGCATTTAATTAAATCAATTCGTAGAAATATTTTATGTACCTATTTGAATACGTGCGTTCCCTAAAGGTGAATACTAAAAGGTGTTACGGGGCTTCGGTCAATAAATATAACAAGAAGTTTTTATCAGATAGGAAAAAATAAATAAAAAAATGAACCAGACATCACCAGAAATCATTGGTGTCTTTGTCAATTTGATGTTAATTCTTATTAATGAAATATCTGATATTTAAGTTTTTCCTGTAGGAAAAAAAAAACCAAATCGGCCCGAAAGAAATGTAGAAGAGCATTTGAGTGTCACAATGATATTTTTAGTGCAGGACTATACTCAGCAGTGGGCATTCTGTGACTAAAAGCGATGATGAAACTACTATAGCCATTACTATTTTTACACAAATTAGATAAACTACATCATTTATTCCGTAATTAGAATTTTCCCATCACACAACCTTAAAGTGGTTTCAATGCGTTTGTCACGCACATTTCAGGGTGAATGCACTGCGCAAATACCGCGCTCGGTTAAAACATACCTCGGTATTCGCCCGTAATTATATCTATTGAATTATTTATTAACTGTAAGAGCAGAGCTTAATTAGGCTCGACTGTCCCCGAACGGGTTGCCCGTGTGAAAGGCTGTTTTTAGATGCATTGCTTTCTTCTTGTATTCTCCTTTTATTTTGTCTTCGTATCGTGTTTTTTTTTATTGCAATGAATGGCGAGACGACCATGCCATTCGCCTGATGGTAAGCGATACGACCGCTCATGGACAGTAGCAAAACCAAACAACACCATGAATAACAAGGCTTGGCATTCCACTGCTCACCATCCTGAGACATAAGATGTTAAGTCTCAATATATCCAGTAGTTACTCTGGCTACAATGTACTTCAAACCGGAACACAACAGTGCATTTACACTGCTGTTTGGCGGGAGAAATAGACGTTGCGGTGGTACCTACCCAGGCGGCCTCTCACATATGAGAGACCTACCACCAGTAAAAGTGTTTGGTGTAGATAGCGTGTTACATATTAATGGGTATATGATATCTGTGGTTTTATATTAAAAGGGAGTGGAGGTAAAGTTTTTTACTATAGATGTTGCGATAAGTACGTATTGTAAAAGATTTTTTTGGTAAATGAACGCCATGATGTTGTGAGAAGTTTTGAAATTTCATGTTGGTCTTATGAGGGTTGTTTTATGTCAATAACTGAAATCGACAACTAAAGTCTTGTTTAAATAAGTAAGGACAAGAGTTTCGACATAAAACGGGATCGCTCCAAGATTGATTTCTAATTCATGTTACGAGTGTGCCTTCCAAATATCATTTACAGTTTTTTTCTAGTAAACTTCATCTACTAGCATATTTAAATATTCATCATTCATTGATACAAACTTAAGTTTTTCTACGAACGTGAGTTACTTTGCATAACTCTTTGTTACCGAGTCTTCAGATACGTTAACTTAATATGTAATTTTCATACAATTTCGGTTTCCGCTACTTCATAAATTACAGTTATTGTGATTTTTATTGTCTTTATGTCTCCATTTTATTATTTCCTAGTCATCTAAAGAATAATCTTTATTAATTGTACCCTCTATGCTTCCGCCTATATTAATGGGCCGAGGTGGCAACAGCAGTTCAGCGAGTTCATGTCCGTCCCAAGATGTGATAGGGGACGACTCTTTGCCATATCGGGCAGACATTCCAGTCCTAAGTGACTCATATGTTAATTTTTCTAATCATAAGATCCCATAGTGAATAGCCCGATCTGGGATTCAAACATAGGACAGGATCTCGCTGGTTTCAACTCATGGAATTTTCAACTAAATGCTATTCATAATGTATATTATTTTAAACAGTCGACATGCATAAAGGGCATGTCGTTTTATAGTTTTAGTGAAACAGTTCCATCATTGTTCCGAGACGTTTATCAATGTGTATGTTTATTCTAAGATGCAAATATTTAAGAAGATATGCAGACGTTACCTTTATCTGCATTCATCTTGAATGAGACGTCTATAGACGTTCTTAGTTGATAGTTTTGTTATCAATATCATTATACGGTTGTTTCTTTTACGCCCTGCAACCAGGTGGAGTGACGATATTCGCAAGATGGTAGTAGTTGGAGACGATGGGCTGTAGAATGAGCCCAATGGCGTGCCATAGAAGTGGACGTGGAAGCGTTGATGATGTTGATGATAAATACGAGGTGGTTGAATATTTATCGGTTCACATTGCGACTGCCGTAGTAGATAGGTAATAAGTACACCCAACAGTCACATACATAGTCCTGACCCCACACTAAGTTCGAGTCTTGTGTCGTGGGTATAAGAAACTACGAGAGACATTTTGGTCTCTCAATCACCCCGACTTGGAACTGTCCCACTGCAAGGCAAGGGCCTACTCTACAATCGAGGGTACCATTGAGAGTGGTTAGGCCATACAGTCCTCCACGCTGGCCTAGTGTGGGGTGGCAGATTTTACGTACCATAGAAATTCTTAAAATCGCTATTGTATGCAGGTTTCCTCACGATGTTTTCCTTCACCGTTATAGTTTGTGGTGATAGACTATCAATGTACAGACTATGAAAAGTCAGAGGTGTGCGCTGGGATTTGAACCCGCGACCGCCGTGAACATAACATAAGATATACATAGGTTGAAAAGATTTCGGCTTATAAAATCTCTAACAGTTTTTCTGTCGAAGCTTTTATTCTTACGGTCCATGTATCCAAAACGAATGGTACAGCTACTAAAGGGTAACGTTATTGCGAAATTTTATGCGTGTTATTTTTTTACGACCGAATTTTACTAAATGTATGGAGCGTGACTGGCCGCCGTAAATATAAGAGGTCAATAGCATTCAGTACAGATATTTATTAGTGTGGCAAATTGCGAAAGAAATTCGTTCGAATTAGTGAAGATTTATTTATGAATTTGTATGAAATTATGAATTATGAGATCATTTTTTTTCTTTGTATGTGATAAATCTTGATAATGTTTAATTGTGTTTGTAAGCTCTATAACGTTTCAGTTAAGTTTGATCCAATGCTGAGTCCCATCACCAAATACTTGACCAAACATGAGTACAAAAATGCGTGATCTGTCATTCGAGATATTTTATGAACTACATACATCACGCCCATTTCCCAGAAGGGGAGGCAGAGGTGCTACTAGGACACCCATGTGTCGCGTTGTGTGTTTCGTCCCATGATGTGAAAGGTGGCGAGCCTATCACTATATCGGGTACAAATTCCTGACTCCGGCCCGATGATGAATAAAAAAACACTGCACGACCTGCGATTGGAACTTGAGACCTCAGCGTTTCAATCATTCATTCATTCATTCATAAACTCACGCCTTTATCCCCGAAGGGGTAGGCAGAGGCGCCACCAGGACACCCACATTTCGCCTTGTATGTTCCGTCCCACGATGTGATAGGGGGCGAGCCTATCGCCATATCGGGCACAAATTCCTGACTCCGGGCTGGTAATGAATAGAAATATCCAATATCACTTTGCCCGACCCGGGACTCGAACCCGAGACCTCAGCTTTGTAACCGTACCGTAATACAACTACGCCACCGAGGCAGTATGAACACTTCCAATATTCGGCAATTTGCTCACATTGTTCGTATATGGCACGTGTGCAGCCGTGAAATTGTCCGTGGCACAGGTCGTCGACCCGCGCCGGTGGCTCGTTGACAAGATCGAGAATGTTGAAGACCTGTCTTGCAGTTAGTAGAGTGTGGCGCTGTGCCGGCCGCGCTGTGATCGAGCTGCTGTTTTAGGGCGGAGATTATCTCGCTGATGGACCCGTTAGTAATCACTTTATTAGTGCTTCCATTTCTAGAACACACATGTTTAATCTTTACGTAATTATTCATAACGTAAAATGGATGTATACCTTGCACCGAGCCAATATAAAATGTAGGTAGTAGATGACGATTACAAAATAAACAAGAAAACCTTAAGAAGGTCACTAGGTAAAGGTTTCCAATAAGTCGCTTTGGAAAACTACCGGGAATAACACGGTCAGGTGACGATGATTACGTCATTAATAAGCTAGTCATGGTTGACTGTACAAATCTACAAAAAGTAACATAAGTAAGAAAGAAAGGCATATTTATTTGTCACACAAGACAACGGACATACTCACTTACCAAAAAATTTACAAATACAATGTACATACATAACAATAAAAAAAAAACAATAAAATTTTTTTACACTGCCCTCTCTTTCTCCTTCTCTTAAATCCATCCCATGGTTGTCTGTAAGACATTGCTTTATGCGATAAGACCGCCATTTGTACTTTTTTTTTTCTTCTGTTTCTGTATGTTAATTAACTGTGTACAATAAAGATTTAACTAAATAAATAAAATAAAATAAATAAATATTTACAATAAACGTCGCACGTCGCATTGCTGTGACAAAGTAGGTGACCACTCAGCTTAGATGTTGCACCAAGGCACGAGTCACAGCGCGACGCTGATTTACAGTGGTCACCTAAGTAAACAAAACATTATAAAAGATTTTCGAATAAACATTTGATTTAAGTTATTTGACCACTTACCATCAGGTGAACCGTATCCTCGTTGGCCTCCTATAACATAAAAAAATGCCGAACCATAGCTTGATCAGACACTAAACTCGAAACGATTATAAAAAAATCAAATACAAATCGCGACAACAATAAATTTACAGTTCTTAATATTCTCAGGATTATCTCCAAATATCCTAAAGCATTTCATAAAAATATGTGCGAAACGACAGACGTCTGATCCCGCATGCTAATCGAGGTATTTTAATTGAAATGTCTTGGTGGATGTTTACGCGCCACCGAGCTGATGACAAAAAACATATGTAGGCTACATGCACAAGTTTTCATTTCTATACGATCGGCTAACCAGAGACCGGGTTATCTGATCATGACAGACACTAGGAAATCTAAAGATTTGTAGCTGCGTTGGTACCTACCAAGAGATAGTTTAAGGGTGTTGGAGAGGAAAACCGTAAGGTTGTGGATTTCAAAACATGACTGACGGAACGAAATGAGATAGCAATTTTGTTGCGGTATGTCAGGTTTCTGTAAAGAAGTTTAGAGTGAGCATAATGAGGCTGTAGTGTTTATAATTTGGATCTTGTATGTATATGGTATAGTGCTAGTTTAATATTTATTTTGAATCATTTATTAATTGTTTTATCTTGTTTGTTACAGATGACAGCAGCAGACAGGAAGTCTCTTCTGAACAACAGGTGAGCTTTTGATGGAATAATTTTAATCAAACATTTTTATCTAGTATAAGAGATTTTATTGCAGTGTATTACGGCTACATTACAAATAAAACATAAATAAGTATCTACATAAAATTTTATACATAAGATCACAATGACGTCAGTAACCCTCAAATGCTAGCCTAATAATTTCTGAGCTAAAATTTTCATTACCACTACATGTTTCTTTGCTAACCAAAAACACTTGGTATTGAGTAACCCAAGAGTAAGGTTCTCAATATAATATCAAAATAATTACAATAATTGATGACCTAACACATAGTCACCTTACTAAACTGAATCGGCCACAAAATACACTTACGGCCCAAAAGTTCAATCACATCAAAAAATACACATCGATATATCATATTATTGATGTACCTATTAAGGGCGAGTCTATTGGTTTGATTAGATACTGTAATGTGAAATTTATTACGATACAAGTGACCTAGTTTCGTGTTATGGTGTATTCGTATGTGAAACTTATCGGTAAACTGTAGGCTAATTCACGTTATTTATTGACGCGCCGATCAAGTTTCGATGCAGTTTCGATTAGGTTTACGTCTTAATCGTACGTACGTCAAAATGGTATTCTTGTAATTGTTTAGCTGCGCGTAAGATATGCATAAACTGCGCATGTGCTGCACATTGGTGGGACTAAACTGTCATTGGAGACGTCAAATGAATAGGTAATTTACCAATCAGGTTGCGATCTGAATCACGCATGTATAAAACGCGCAGCCGTAGAATACGCTAAAGCGATCGCGTGACGCGAACTTGACGCGAGCGTATCTGACAGCGATTATTCTAAATTACGAGAATACAAAACGGGCTGTTTTGATCGAAACTTAACTGCAACTGCACTGCAACTGAACTTATTTAATTACGTGAATTGGCCTACTGATTACTGTGATTGATGCTACGGAAGCGGTGTATCGTCGTATATGTGTGAATGAATGTTTGGCTATAAAGACGATATGTTGGTCAATACTAGTATTGACACCAAGTGTGTATTCAGTTCTAGGTTTTGTTGATGCTTTCATTGATGTATTGATAATAAATCTTATTAAAAATAAATGTAATACGTTTGGAAGCGATTAAAATTATGATTTTAATTTTATTATGGTGGAAAGTAAGTTTATCAAGTTTTCTAGTAGGAAAGACAATTATATTTAATTACATTAACACGCTGCCTTCATGTAATAAAGTATACATTTCGTTACCATATAATACATATTACAGTTTTTAATCTCTACTTCTGCATAATATTTCTCTTATGTACGTTGATTTTATTTCACACGCATTATTTACCTCATGACGGTGAATAAAAACGCTGTAGTGTGGCATTATGTTCAATTAAATAATGACGCGTTCCGAAACGTTTGGCCCGTAATGTTTACGCACATTTTGTTTTTGTATGAAGCGCAAGAAGGAAATATGTTTTTAGAACGTCAAGCGTATTATATGTGCAATGTCATTAATGATATCTTGTGTGACCAAATAATTTCAATTAGTATTTTTCTTTGTAATATAAATATTTCATATATTACTAAATAAATAAATATTTATTTTTAGACGCTCTATGAGATGCGCCCTTGCTCAACAATGGAACCTCACAGGCTGTGAGTTCACATTATGATGATGATCAAACCTACTGATTTGGTATGAAATATCGCTTAATTAAACATTTTTGGAAAATATTAGGATTAGGCTGTATTTCAATAAAACTCTTGTTAGAATTCAAAGCCCAGTTGCATAAAAAAATATTACTTTGTGCAATTGGCTCTTAGTAAACACGATAAATATCTTTTCTCACAATTGACATTACATAAGACCAAAACAAGACAGTAGGCCAATTCACGTAATTAAATAAGTTCAGTTGCAGTGCAGTTGCAGTTAAGTTTCGATCAAAACAGCCCGTTTTGTATTCTCGTAATTTAGAATAACCGCTGTCAGATACGCTCGCGTCAAATTCGCGTCACGTGATCGCTTTAGCGTATTCTACGGCTGCGCGTTTTATACATGCGTGATTCAGATCGCAACCTGATTGGTAAATTACCTATTCATTTGACGTCTCCAATGACAGTTTAGTCCCACCAACGTGCAGCACATGCGCAGTATATGCATATCTTACGCGCAGCTAAACAATTACAAGAATACCATTTTGACGTACGTACGACTAAGACGTAAACCTAATCGAAACTGCATCGAAACTTGATCGGCGCGTCAATAAATTACGTGAATTAGCCTACTGATTGAAAACAAAGACGCCTCTAGCGGCAGAAAACAAAAACATAACACACGTTTATGAAGACAGTTCGCAATAAAACGTTTACAAAAACACCTTTGAATTACTTTGTAAATTTATATTTTATTCAACAGAAAATAATAATTTCCTGTTGAGAGTACTTAGAGAAAACAATATATTAGCTTCAATCGTTTTGAAGGTCGCATGGATTTCCATACTGGTCAATCTTTTAACTTTGCACGAGCTTAATTTACATCACGATTCAGTGTTTTTATCAGTAAACATTGACCCTTGCATTCAGGTCAAAATTCTCAATGTAGGTCAGGATTTGCACAAGTATTTTAATGATTGCACAAAGGATTAACTTTAAGAGCCGAATCCACGCTCGTTCATTATGCAAACGTGATAACACGGTATTGGTATGTGGACCATTATCCATGTGTATGTTATGATTTGAAGATGTTATTTTTTAACTTAGGGCTATTGAATTTCGGGGTAATAATTTTATTCAGAATAAAAATCGTCTCGTAATATGAAATCTAGAAACATTCTATATCAGCCCATATACGTCCCACTGCAGGGCACGGGCCTACTCTACAATCGAGAGGATCGATTGAGAGTGGTTAGGCCATATAGTCCACCACGCTGGCCTAGTGCGGGTTGGCGGACTTACATACCGTAGAAATTCTTTAAAATCGCTACGGTATGCAGGTTTCCTCACGATGTTTTCCTTCACCGTTAAAGTGCGTGGTGATTGACTATCAATACACACATAACTCCGAAAAGTCAGAGGTGTGCCCTGGGATTTGAACCCGCGACCACCGTGAACATGTAGGCAGCCGCGTCTGGTCCGTTACCAACAGGCCACCACGCACTATTACTAGAAACATTGCTAAAATAGTATTTGTATTTATTTATTTATTATTATTTATTTATAGCTTGGTGGGTCGGAGTGTGCGAATATTGTGATAAATCAAAATACGGAAATTACCTCATTATTTATGTGATAGGGAGCGAGCCTATCGCCATATCGGGCACAAATTCCTGTCTCCGGGCTGATAATAAATAGAAAAAGCTCACTTTGCCCGACCCGGGATTCGAACCTCAACCTCAACCTTCAGACCTCAGCTTTGTAGTCGAACTGCGCCACCGAGGTAGTCGGGATTAAAAGTCCACAGAGGGTCTGGATTAAATGTATAAAAAGGCATAAGACCAGTGTCAATAATGCGTGAGATGTGCGGGTGCAAGGCAACGGTACTGTTGAGTTACAGTGCCGCCGACACATCGACGTGATCAATGGAGCCGGCCTGCCCCCGCCGCGCTGGGCCGGTCGCGACGGGATTAGGAATATCTCCTGAACTGGGGGCCAGACCCATAAGGAAAATACAAAACTATTCTGGAACGCGAATGAGTTTGTAAAAATGAGATTAAGGAATGTGCACTGTGAAAAGTATCGTGATTTTTTATGTTACCGGTATTATTAGAGACATATTATTTATTAAACAATTTAAAGTTAGTTAGTTAACGCGTATGTATAGTAGAATCGTTGAATGTTTTTCCTCCAGTTTTGACTAATGTTTAATCATAATAAACAATACAAAAATACATTAACCCTTATCAATAAGATATAATATGTTTATTGGAAAGCATTATTTAAAGCGATGTCATTACATAATTATAGTGCAGGTGTCCTTAACTACGAGGGGGTCTCACCCACCTGTCTTTTTTACCTTGACTACACCACTCCGTTTGTTTACGGCCGATTCAAAACTTTATTGCCATATTTGTATCGTAAGTTATTTAGATAAGGCGAAAGCCGTGTTTGTTTATGTATGCCTAGTCTCGTGTGGGCCGGCTCAATTGGGATCATCCAGTTGTGATGGCCCAATAATGATAAGGCTCTGATGGGTATTAGTGCGGTGGATTAGGATGAGAGTGGAAATGCAATAATTAATGTTTTTATTATTAGAAAATAAATGTATTAGTGTTTTTTTCCTTGGGTACAGTTATAAGGGCTGTAACTTGTAAGGTTTTGGCTTGAAGTTATGTCTGACAATTAATTTTTATTTATTTTTGTGAAGACATAATTTCCTTATAATACAATAATAGAACTGTTTTTTTTATGAAAACGTAAAATGCATATATTATTGTTTAGCTATTAAAATCCTTAAAAACTTCAGTTATTAATAAAAATTAGTCAAAAATAATTCAAAATCTCTAGTCGTGTCTGAAATTTATTCAACTTACTTCGCTCTTGATTTAATATAGTTTCTCGTCGTAATATCTTATCCATTTCTAACACTCGAGGTGTTATTTCTAACATGCAATAAAGTTATGCGATTAAAATTTCTATTCACGTGCAAATGTATGTGGGAAAGATGTCTCAAAATTACATTGAAATTCCGCAATACACCAAAATTTCTTACCACTCTGCGCCAAAAATGAAACGTGTCTAGAAAACTAAGTGTACAAAGACATTTTTTTTTTCTGGGAAGTTCTTACGTAAATAATAAATTTAAAGCAGAAGATTTATTAATGTACAGATGGTGCAAGATCTTATACAGCTTGTTTGGATATTAACGACTTTTATAACATTTTATGATTAGAGGTTCCTTGCGCATTTGGAAAGCACCGGAATCGAATTCTCGGCTAATCTTTTCACAGCCTATGTTCGATTTACAGCACCAGTAGCCTGCGAGTGTGGACTATGTTCAGAGCAAAGTTTCTAATAACACTGACCTCAAAAAGGAACGAAGCAACTTAGAAAATTGCACTAATTTCTATCTATAATTAACGATTGTAAAAAAAGACTCGTAATGAAAGCTGCTCGAACAGTAGAATGCAACAAAACGACTTGTGGTCCAATGCCACTCATAAAAGATGTTCCTAGAAATTTCTAGATAAAAAGCTGCAAAAAATGCCACCGCGTACATTTGATTACGCGTGCATTGGAAAAGTATGAAGAATCTCACATTGCAAGTATAAAACAATATTCGATTGCGACCAGTTCTCAAGGATACCGGCGATCTGGGTTCAATCACATCCGATGCGGTGAATGAAATGCTAACCGACCGAATTGAATGTCACATCCTTACGCGTATTCAGCTTGCATGTACCGATATTTCCCTTGGCAGAATAATCAGGAACGTACAGGAGGAAATAATCGCCTAGTGCTGCCCGGCGTGTTTTTGCGATTGTAATCGATAGAACGAAAGTGAATAGTGTAATCGATGTTGGGTTATGAGCTGGTGTGCTTTTGTTGCTGGGCTGGGAATGGAATTTATAGCGTTTGCACGAGCAATTTGTGTTTGAATGTTTTGTTGTGCGATTTCTGTTAGCGGTTTGGCGGTCTGGCAAATGCGTGTGTTGTGGGTTTGTTATAATTTACAGAAGTGAAATAATTTATGTTTATCATTTTAAATGATGAACAATAACACGATAAGTAAGTTTAAGTAAATTCTATAGTCTGTGAAAATCATTTCAAGCTGGAATACCTAAATGAACAATAGGACACTCGTATAGGTGGTTGTACTTCTCAAGTTCCGCTACCAGACTAAGGCCTTTCTTTCTTTCGGAGGCAGTTAATCACAAAATCTTAATATAGATTGTCTCACTTCATCTACCTTTAAAATAATTTGAGGATCGAATGATAATGTATAGTATATTTCATCATAACATTTTTTTGTAATTTTCAGTATTTATATTAACAACCATAGTTCAAACTTTGTAACTCCACATATCATCACTATTAACTAGGCTTATTAATTGACACAATTGAATAGCTGGAATTTCATCTAATAAAACAGTGTTTAAACCACAGTATCATTTACTGAGCATGCAATGTATCTCCCAGGATAAGATTGCACAGTCGAGGTCCTGTCATCTGCTAATTAGGACTGGCAGATAATTGTACAGTCTCAAGAGTTGCGTAACCACGTCCTTGCGTCGTCTGGCAAGTTGCCAGGATATGGCACTACACTGCGGTTGGCATTTTGGAAAAAGTTTCTTTGTAAGATAAACTGTGAGCTCTTGAGAGTTGCGAGTTGTCTTTGCCAGACGTTTGAGGCAGTTCTGGCTTTTGTTCTGCAGCTGATTTTAAGAGTTATAAGAAGTAAAAAGGAACAGCAGAATAGACGGACCCTTTAAACAATCTAGAATCCTATCTGTTTTAAATTTTAAGGAGTGACTTGCCAAAAAATATATGCTTAATAATTTAAATATTTTTTAGGTTTGAAATACAAAATATAGTATTCGAAACCAAGTTCGATGTAACATATTCAAAAGCTACGATTAGAACTTTTACTTGAAGATTAAATGTATCATAAAAACATTTTGATTTCATCTTTAATCTGCCCGAAGAAATAAAAATTAATACGAACATTAACTCACAAATTGATACGAGCATTAAAAGTAAAGATGTACATGTAAATTCATAATAAATAACCATAATGGGTGGTGTCTTTCATCTTTTTGGACAATTATTTCCGAATGCACCTGGTGTAATAACTATAATGGATAGTATAATATAACTAGTATTTACAGATAATGAGGCGTCATTCTAATGAAATTCTATTTGGTTAGCGGACACCTGTGAAGGAACCCGTTTCTATTCACCTCGCATCTCGTTTATTTCAATGTTGCAGTATCAGTTATCTTGGACGGTTACCTTTTTTGCATCTTTTTATTATATTTTTATGAATTAGTTATTCTCGAATTCAAAAAGACGTTATTTATTCTTTATATGTGATTTAAATAGCTTGATAAACTGTTCAACCTTTAATCTAATTTATTCCTTACATATCTTGCAGTTTCTTTTTTGGCGACGTAATTAGATTTACATTGAAATCTCGCCAGCATTTCAGTGAAATCTAATCCTAGTGAAATTACTTTCAACGCTAACGAATCTGTTTTGATGAATATGATATCATTCATAATGTATTTTACTGGTATTCTATAAGGATAGATGAAATCACGTTTATCTACTTGTTTAATCATAACATCACTTCCGTTCATACATTTTCACCAATCTCTTCTTACATCCTTGAGATTTTTTTTTTTATTGCAATGAATGGCGAGGCGAGCATGCCATTCGCCTTATGGTAAGCGACAAGACCACTCATGGACAGTAGCAAAACCAAACAACACCATGAATTACAAGGCAATGCTTGGAATTCCACTGCGCTCGCCATCCTGAGACATAAGATATTAAGTCTCAATATGTCCAGTAGTTACTCTGGCTACAATGTCCTTCGAACCGGAACACAACAGTGCATTTACACTCCTGTTTGGCGGGAGAAATAGACGTTGCGGTGGTACCTACCCAGGCGGCCTCTCACATATGAGAGACCTACCACCAGTAATACCATAGTTATAAAAGTACCATAGTTATAAAAGTACCATAGTTATAAAATAAAACTTGCATTTGAATTCCTAAGCATTCACTTAATGAATTCTATTCAAAATGAAAAGATCCAAAAATAAACTGCACTAAACAAGTTTCAAAAACACACACTCCGTAATAAGATGGAAGTGTCATTGCAACGGTAAATGTTTATAGCATTATTTTTGGAGTTATGTCTTGTAATGTCTTTACTGACGGTAGTCTTATATAAATAAATAAATACACAGTCACTCACAGTCCTGACCCCACACTAAGACGGAATCTTGTGATGTTACCTGCAACAATTATGGAACATACAAAATTGTGTCTGTGCGGGGTTCGAACCGAGCCTTGTATTACGACTGGCGAAAATACTTTTGTCGGAATGATGGATGCATAATTGACACGGTCGATTAGTTTATGGGAAAAGAAATGATTGGTATGGGCTCTTCTGGGTACTGTGTGTGCGTAGTGTATCTCATTTATGATATTAAATTATTTGCAGATAATTTGTTATAATTACAATATATTACTTTAGTTTGGTGTTGGTAAAAAGTAAACGAGGCCTAGGCTTATGAACGGGTATTTATATAATATATTCCGTCATTATTGTATTTGATCTGTATATAAGAAACATAATCTGTAAAATATGCATGAAACGAATGAAACATAAGAATAGGGAAAGTAGTTGAATTTACATTAAAAAGGCTATAAATATCAGTAGCCTAGTATTTGAAGTATCGGACTCATAAATCTTACGCCAATTGATTGCTGTTTCGTACGGCATTTATCATGTCGGATATTTTTTGGCAAACGCATCTGAGATTCACTTATGTATTGCTCTGGTTTCATTAATTTTATGATGTTGACCTAGTTATTCATTTTGATTATATTTAGGTTTTAATTTATACTTTTAAATGACTTTTATTGCTCATCATCAAGAAGCAAATAGTTTTTTGCTCGTTATAAGTAAGATTAGAACAAAAGCTAAATGTAATTTCGTTAGAAGACATTTAGAACACCAACCATAATTTATTTCTTTACTTAATTCGGTAATAATTAATCAAGGTACACCGTTCTGATTGGGAATAAAGCACCAATTAAAATTGCTATAAAGGGTCATTAGTGTGCAACTTAAACAATAGAATTAATTAATAACTACTTTCAATACTTCCTGCGGCTATTTATAAATTTATTTAACTTTACTTACTCCAATTCCATAACTTAACTCTACCTTACTTTCTACCTGGAGTTATACTAATCCGTTTCTGTGTCTATATTCCTATTCAATCTTTATCACTTTCCTGATCTTTAGCATCATCTATTCCAAGATCAATATGACCCTCGATCGTAATTTCTTTACTCATGTTTCTTAAAATAACCATAACATTAAATTCTACTTCGTCCACATTCCATTTAGCCGAGTGCTCTCTAGATATTGCAATTAATAAACAATTTCGATCGTGTACATCGAATGCTACTTTAGCCCCAATATATCTTACGATTATTGGATGCTCTTATTTACGGGCGTTTACTACTAAACCTGTTCCACGATGCTCATTTACTGTAGGTCCGATAATTTCACCACTAAAAGATCTAACGGTTTGTGGTAGGGTTGCCGCTTGGATTTATGTCGATGTACCTGATAATTTATGGGATGGTGATGAATTTTCTAGAAAATATTTCAACGATTCGTTTCTATAGACTGATGGGTTTTGATTAGTTAGAGTTGCGGTATTAATTATGGTTTGTTATATATTGACATTCTTTTGTAGTAATTGTTACAATATTTTCATGTTACGGCAATGCATTAGAGATAAGTATTTTGGGCAATAGTAAATACTTTGTAACTTTCACCTGGTTAGATTTCTCTGTACAGGACTACTAATTGCGTTTTTTTTGGCTTTGCAACCTTTAGAGACTTCGCCACTTTACATATAGAAAATTATTCCAATGTCACTGCTTTTTAATCTTATTTAAGTTTCATTTCTGTAGCCGCAACAGAAACAAGATATCAATCAACATCTGGCAACCATACCGCAAACGGTAGCGGCGGTATAAAGCACATTTTCTCGAAACTTTTCTCCAATGAAACGGCTATTACGTAACTTCGTCTGTTGGGTTCCTGGTATCAATCACTCGCTGTCTAACAGATATTCAATGTTTTTATATAAGTTTCATTTGTTAAAACTGTGCTTTATCTTATTTTGTCTTGTGGAAACAGCTTTCCTGTTTTGTTATTTCCTGACCTTTGGTACTGAAGGACTTTCTACAGAAGAGTATGCCTATTTCGTAAAGACTTAATTGTTAGGCGAACTTTTAACGAGGAAATAAAAATGGTGAAGAAACCTGGATACTATGGAGGTTTTAATAATTTCTTTGGCATGTGAAGTTTGCTTATTCGTGGGCAGTGCAGTGGACTTTGGCCTAAGCCCTTATAATATGCTTCAATTTGGAAGAGTCTCGTGCTCCCACTGCTAGTGGGCGTATATGCGGTGATATGTTAAGTGAAATGTTTGCTTCTTTGTCTCTGCCCTTTCAAATCAGGTGAAATGTTTCTTATCATAGTTCAGGTGTGTAGCCGAATTATCAAATCATATCTATAAATACGCTCTTATGAAATTTTAATCTAACAAATGAATTTCCGATAACTGAGTGATGGATAAGTTTGCAATCTTCTTAAACCCCGAAACTGGTAAATCTTGTAGCATTTTTTATACATGTTTTATATTTTTTGTCTTTATAGGGAAAACTGACATTGTCTTTTAATATCCAATCACAGTGTTGAACGACATTAGATTACTATTTTTATATGCACTTCACTACATTGAATATCCTCATTTAATGCGCTACTTAACATGCATTTGTACTTGCATTTGTCAACTATACCAACGATAGGAATATATGTAAATTGCAGAGCATTATAATTCTGCTGGAATTATTTTCATAAACGTACTAGAGCTGCATCGGGCGGCTTACTATTGGTCGCAGTATAAAATTGGACACCAATCTGTGGATTGCCTCGCACTCGATGTCTCATAGAAAATGTATGAACGCGGAGGGGAATTTCGCTCACAAAGCATCAATATGTTTCGGAGAGCAAACACGGATTATTCCCGACTGTATCTGCGGTATTGCAACTTTGTTGTTGATATACGACTTTATAGAAGGTAGCAAAAACGAACAGTTGATTTAAGAGGAGATTCCGCAGATAAAATATTAAGAATTATAGATGTCGTAGTTCTTATGACAGTTTCTGAATCCTTGGATAACTTTACTATGAGGAAAGCAATATTAAAGCTGATGTTAAATTACAAAGTAATAGTAAAGCTAATGTTTTAAGCCGGTTAATAAATACATAATTAATGACTAATGAATATCAATGTAACACCGAGTTTATGCTCCTTTTCAAAAAGGCTTTGGTAAGGATTCTCTCAATATGGTCGTGAGAATTGATTAGATTGAACCTCGAAAAGAGTAGAAGAGATTTTCACCGGCCTTTTAGTTTGGGGCGACTGTTCCCTGCGCACACTTGCTGAGGCCAAGCTACTAAGGATTGATAAAGAGTATTAAATACATCCAAAGACTACTCAGATGGTGACTCATTCTCATAAATTTACAGCAATCCATATTCCATTGTAAGATTTACTAAGGTGACTTCAAGTCAATATCGGTTCGTAGTTTTTTCCACAAAACAAATTGAATGCTTCAGTGCGCACTCGTCTTTAAACATCTTTTTATTATATTGCCAGTGATACAGCTCGTAATGGGCAATTGTTTTAGTTTTTCAACTTGACATTGCGTTTAATGGTCGGATGATGAGGTTACATCAAACATTGGTCGCGTCCACCGTAACCATTTCCTCATTTAAATTGCTTCCGCCAAACTGTATAGTATTTTGTGTTGGAATTGTATTATAATTTTTAACTATTTTAGGAATGTTAATTAGCGTGCGTTTGTTATGTTTTGTTCTGGTATGTTTGTAAAAAATCCTGTCCTGCGTATTTTATTTAATATGTTTGTAATATCGACATTGCTGGAATAGTAAACTTTTAATAGAGTTTATAGAAGTTCAAGGTAATCTCAAACCTAAATTACAATAAAAATAAATTAAGATGCTGTTTTTTTATATGAATTAATTCTGTATGTGTGCACACCTTGAGTGAAAGTATTTTAAGAGCAAAAATAAATTTTCACATACATACATACATACATAAACTCACGCCTTTATCCCCGAATGGGTAGGCAGAGGCGCCACCAGGACATCCATATTTCGACTTGTATGCTCCGTCCCACGATGTGATATCGCCATATCGGGCACAAATTCCTGACTCCGGGCTGATAATGAATAGAAAAATCTAATACTACTTTACCCGGGACTCGAACCCGAGACCTCAGCTTTGTAACCCTACTGTAATACAACTACGCCACCGAGGCAGTCACAAATTTCCACATAAGTAAAATAATTTAAATTTAACCAAATAATAAACAAAATTGGAATGATAAAAAAACTGATTCACGGTTGCAAATTCAGTATTGACTACGTCACAATTTGGCTAATTGGACAGTGTCGGACACTGATTGACGTCCGATAGCAAAAGCAACAAAACAATTGGATATTTGTCTAAAAGATTGCGAGTTTGATGTTTGTAAGGATAAATATGTCTATGACATACAAATATTTATCATTGTTTAAGTGTTTGTGCATATGAAATTTGGGATTATACGAGTACTCGTAGATGCATTTCTCTATACTGTCTGTATATGTGTGTCAGCCCATATAAGGCCCATTGCAGGGAACGAGCCTCCTCTACAATCGAGAGTACGATTGAGAGGATTTAGGCCATTTAGTCCACCACCTTGGCCTAGTGCGGTTTGGCGGAATTTACATACGGAAATTTTTGCATATTGCTGGGGTATGCAGGTTTCCTCCCGATGATTTCCTTCACCGTTATAGTGCGTGGTGGTGGAAAAGTCAAAAGTGTGCACTGGGATTTGAACCCGCGACCACCGTGAACATGTAGGCAGGCGCTTCTGGTCCGTTAACGAACAGGCCACCACGCACTTCTCTCAAATCTAGATACTGTGGAAATAAATATTGTATTTGGCTGAGATCAATTAAGGAATAGTCCGGCTATCATATTAATTAACAAAAACATATTTTAATATGATTTAATGCAGTACGTGATGTATTAAGGTTCTATTACACTTGTATCAGACGCATACCAACAATATTTTCAATATGACGAACCCGTAGCGTTCATCGTTTAGAGTTAAACTGACTGATTTGCCTAAACAAAGTATTGGAATGCATGTCTCCTACTGTTTTGCATATAAATCAACACTGCACTCCCTGTTTCGACTGCTTAATGTTTTGTCTGAGAATTTTTACTGATTATTACTATGAAATTGCACGCGCATGCGCAGAATATTATGTGTATGATTTACAATGTTTGCGATTTATGTGTCGTTAAATTGGTCAGTGGGCTTGTCGGGTAAATTCCTAATGTATTGTTGAATGTTAGTTATGTGTGAATGGTAAATCTGTAGTAATTTATGTTGGTTTTTATGAAAAGTATAGGATTTTGGACTTTATAAGCTTGAGGTAGGTTCCTAATAATGTTAATCAAAAGTACGAAATGCAAACTGGCTAATGGATTTTGAAGTAGTGTTTTACGAACCAAGGCGGTAAAAAGTATCTTAGCTTTCGAAATCGAAACAAAATGGTTTGATGTAGGTAGAGAGCACGTAAAAGCAATTTCGCTTTTCAGTTTACACGCTGAACTGTCTCCGCAAACTCAAGCCTTATGCATATTGTTTTCTATTCTATTCAATTCTCTCGTGTTTTTATCTTGTTTCTAAAGAGGTTTTATACACTGATGTAATATTTTTTTATCATAATCTTTGATCCACTCGAGCCTCCTTATTGCTTTAAACATATACGATATAAGTGCCTTTGCTTGGCTCTTAATAAAAAAGTAGAAACATATTGGCTATTATCTAAATCATTTGAATTTACAAATCTACTTCAACAGTGTTCCAATTTCAATTTTAACTATAATTTCAATTTAATTCTCGATTTCCATCGCCATAAAATCGAATTGTGGTTGAAGTTATGCTCATACAACAAATCATTTGACAGTTATAGTAATAAACATAAGTAATTGAGAACCTGTCGTGTCGGTCTGTTTCGAGGCCGACTAAAATCCTATTAAGCGTTGGGGTAATGGTGTTAACACATGAATTTCTACGTTCAAAGTTAACTTTGCGGTTGAAAAGATATTGCTGTTTTAGAGGTTAGGGTCCGTCTCTGATATTATAGTAATGTTGTGTACATCTTTATTCATGTTCATAGATATTTGAAAAACTAGGTTAGTAATTGCTTGAGACTTTGCTCAAATTATATTCATCTTCATCTTCACCTTAAATACCGACTGGATTGTTTTTAACTTTTAAAACACTATATCAATAACGTTCTTTATACTTCCTTTTATTTTGTCAATTGAAGAGAGAGAAAATGAGCAACTTACGGGGAGACCTAATTCAGCAGTGGACTTTCTGTGGCTGAAACGAAAAAGAAGAAATAAGCAATTTTCTCACCATTTGCATTAATCATGTTTGAACCTATACGACGTAAAACACTTTTGCGAAAATATACAGGGAAAATACTGCCATAAAACGTAAGCTTGCATCCATTACTCTGATATTATTACGTCGGATAATCATAATGGCGAGATGCAACAGCACCGATAGTACGGTGCCTGATAAGATGATGGCGCCGACACCGTTACAAAATCATAACTCCTAATGGACGCAGGGTGTATGTAATTACGTGTACTGTTAGATGCTTTTTACCTGCACTCCATCAGCTAGGTGGGCTTAAAGGTTTTTAAAAAGTCTTTGGGATTGAGCAGAAGTCCATCATTCCTAAATTATGTAAGATAGTCGAGTATCCAGTGAGGATTCTCGGAGGAGGATGAAGAAATTCTATTTGGAAAAATAAAATTATTGCATTGTACTATTCAGTATAAAACAAATGTAGGCTGATACCCCATTATTGCGGGTCTAAAGGCTTATTTTTATTTTAATAATAAACAACCTACAATCTGAATTCGGAAATATAGTTCAATCGGTACCAAAAAAATATTGACCGAATTTGAAATGCTAGTTATTATAAAGATTGTTGTTGATGCAGCATGAAACTAACGTAAAAATCTATAATGGCAAACGAGGCTTCCTAGCGATACAAGCCACATAATGCTACAGAAAAAGCCATAACAAACAGCGCGTACAATCAATTATTCAGCTTCGTTGGCTTTTTACTCCGTTTGTCTTAAAAGAATCGTTTCTGGCAAAACCAATCCATAAATTTCTTTTTAGCAATGCTATAAAAATGTTACGGTGATTATGTCCAAACCAGAAGATCCGCTACTCATTATAATCAAAGCAGAAAAATGCAAACTGACTGCTATACACACAGAATCGGGGCCAACGATTCCTGCACACGGTTAATCAATTCTGTTTATATGACTAGATGATTTATGATAGAATTCGTCTTTAACGATGTCTTTTATGAGAACAGACATGACTGATCGATCACCAAAATCATCGGACACGACAATCGTATTGTTCGTTGTGCTCTATCGATTGTACTAATTGACAAATGATACACGTATTTTGGCATTTACATTCACTACAGATCTATGTTATTCATTGATCAGTATTTCAATTCCACACTCAAATGCAGTCAGAGAACTTTATATGGACGTGAAGCTACTAAATATTGATCAGATTTAATATTGTTGATGCTTCATATATTGTAATTTGTAATATCATCATTAACTGTTATTATAGTTTGACGTTTTCTCACAAACACCGTTAGGTGCTAACAGTTGCAGAGAGGCTACCAATCTCGTTAGTATGACTCATAGTCTTCATAAGTATCACCAAAATTTAAAATCTCAACATTACAGTGACTGATATCGTGTGTTAGTGTAACAATTGTGGTTCATACTTTTGTCTATAACTCCCAAGATCCCACGGTGCCACCGAAGCACTATTGTCCGTTCCAAAAATCCCCTGAGACAATTCTTGACCCTGATCTAAATGTTCATGTAACACGTTATTAGTATCTTGATTATGCACCGCGTTCTCTGCTTTATTTTTATGACTAGTTCATATGTGTTAATTAATTTTACGGGTGTTGTTTGTTTGTTAACTAATTTTTATTTCGTGCTCGTTTGTTGTCCTAATGATCTCCGCGGGAATGTTGTTTTTTATGTTGAATTCGCGACCTACTTCTAGTCTCTAATGTTGTTTTGATTCGTCTTCATACACGACTGTGTCTATCAGCGAATTGCTAGCCATTATTTTAGAATCTAGTTTTGTGAGCGGAGACAAATTTCCTTAATTCATTTGAATATTACTCATTGCAACTGCATCTAGAAGATTCTGAATCTTGTACGTGACTGTTTTAAATGAAACTGGAATATTTAAATGCCCGAGAGCTGCAATAAATTGAGTGGTTTGTAGAAGATTGAATGCCGGCGGGTTGTGCGTTAGATGGCGGGTAGAGAGCGCTGAACTTTCGCGCCTCTTGATAAAAAGCGAGGGCAGCCTTGACCGAGCGCACATGCCTCAGCTGTGACTTGCTATTTGCTTCCCAGCGTTACGTTACGACTTTACTTGCGCTGGATGTTTTTATTTTGTGAAATTACGTGAACACACTCAAGCTTGTATTCTCGATTGGTTTGGTACAGTTCCAAGGAGTAATTTGGAAGATTACGAAGCATGGATGTGAATAAAAATCCAAACAAATTATCGTCAATATACAAAACGATCTTACGATATTGTATTCTTCAAGATTCCATGTTTTACTAAACATATAAATAATTTAATAAAATACAGTTCCTAGTGAATTTTGCCGGGAGCAGCTCTATTTTCTATAATAATTTGTATGTTATGTCTAGTACAAAAGTCCATAGTTTTATACACATGTTTAATATTGATAAGCTTAGCTTCTACACATGGAATAGTATTATAAAGTCCGTCTGATTATACAAGCGTAGTGATATTGAATAAATCGCGGAGTGAGGTCGACGACCGACTGTTGGAAGCATTACATGTTTATGAGGTCAACATTTTCCCCCATTTTTAACATAAATAGCAATTTGGTCGATATTAAAGTTGCATCATAAAAGAAAGCCACGGAAACTGAATAAAAACAATTAGGGGAAATATTAAGAGAGCTTTTATCTTCACTTGTCACTGAAATAAGTCTTCTCCATGCATAAAGGTTGATAGTTTTTAGTGCAAAATAAAGAAATTATTTGAAAGTCATGTTGCTGTCTAATAAAATGACCTGACGAACAACTTTGCTGTTGGGTCTCGAATGAATGAAATGGCCGGACGTTCGACAACCACGTCCACGTTGACAACCTTCATAGCACACTTTTAAGATATTTTTAGAGTTGTGATCCGCAAGTGACATGCTTGCTCATTGTCAAATTTTTTGATTCAATTCAATTCAATTTTTCAAAATGTATGGCCCTGTCGCAATTGCGACAACTACGCCAATGTCAAGTGTTGGAAAACACAGATTATGCAAAAAAAAAACGTTTACAACAAAACAAAAAAAATACTGGATTATTATTGAGAATTCAAAAAGTATAACATTTATGAAATTAAGGCAAATATATTTATATACATTAAACATTTAATTAAAAGGATAAAACTAAATTAAACACACATAGGCAACAAGTTCAAAAAAATACTGAACCTTGAAAAGTTCTTTGAAATGAAACAGAATGAACTGACAGTTTTACGTTCCGATTTTCAATATTGGAAGTGAAGAGCGGTAGATGGCGATGGTAGTGAATTGAGTGGATGGTAAAGAGGACATAAATAATGATGACAATTATACTTATGCCAATGATATAAAATATGATGATGAAAACCATCGTAAACAGCAGACAGTCCGAAGAACGAAACACCCAATCATAATAAGTTTTGTAATATGCTTCATTCCGTAAACAAAAATTCATAAAAATGTGCTAAACTGTGCTTAAATACCTGTGTTACATATCAAAATGTGCGCGCTGCGACGCCCGAACTAGTGGTGAAATCAGTTTTTCCAATCGGACAATTTTGCAGTGAGTTTTCGCGGAAAAACTGCAAAATTGCGCTATCCAGAGACACAAAAGTGCGTACGCTGCTGCAAACAGATCTGCAACACCCGATTTTTCTAGTGCAGTTAGTTGCGTAAGGATCCTCTCTACATCGTGCCAAAGTTTTAGAAGTTTCCGATGGAAAATGAGTGAGATAGTGACTCTTAAACTTTCAAAACAGTGAACTTTTTCGCGATTATCTGACTAATTCAATTATAACGAATATCTCCGTGAAAACATCTGCAACTCATACTTTTTTGACCCCACGTTGGTAGTCCAGGACCGAGGCCACAACAATACGCAAAGTGTTCTTGTGTACCCCTCAAGACCTTCATTTGAGCGGTGCTTTTCTAGTGGAAAATACCAGTCACATTTGGAGGGCTCCCTCTCATCCACGCATGGGACATCTGCGTGTAGAATAAAGTATTCTGATGCCCCAAACCTTCACTCGTCCGGAGACACCTCGTTCAACAGGATCTGACATCTGAAAGTGGGTGAAAAGCTGGCATAACTGAAGCAAGGATTGTGTGTCAACTTTGTAACGTGATATACCAGCGACCATCAACTGCAGCACTGGGCAACCGCATCAGGGAACATTTTCTGGATCCCCCCAAGCCATCTTCAAAAAATCACCAGCAACGATCGAAAGACCAGGAAGTCGATTTCTGGAAAACCCTTCTTCAGATCATATCCCGCACGGGTTTCGGTACGATCTCTGTCCGGGATAATAATCCTATAGAGGACCACTTCCCGCATCGTTAGACACCACATACACCCAGGTCCGACACTCTGGGAGGAGTTGAGCGGCGCTTTTCCTTCGAAAAGAAAATGCTCATTTAACATGGGCAGGACAAAGGATTCTGAAGATGTACCCCTGCCGGTTACCGCCGGCAGCGTCGACACAAACAACGCGGACAACATATGTGATGCTATTAAGGAGCTCGCTACCATGATTCCGGATATACTGTCCACCAACGGCAATAGAGTCACCGCCGCCAACAGGAAACGTTCTATCAGCGCCTGTGACGAGATTCTAGCACTGGTCGAATGTATCAGGAGCCTTAAAGTAGTGCGCTCCAACGACTCGGCCCCTAATCAATCAACTCTTAAACAGGACATAGTAACTTGTGTCCGCGATGAAATTGCGAAGCAACTTAATGCCTTCTCAGCACGTCAGGCGAAAACGAATACATACGCCAGTGTCGCCTCCACCACCCGCTCCCGTGACATCGCCGGCAAACCACAGACCTCGGCCTCTGCCGCGCTCAGTGCGCCAACCAAGACTCGCCCCGCTTTGATCATCACTCCCAAGGTAGCTGTGAAAACCAAGCAGGAAGCCATTAACGCGATGAAGAAATCCATCTCGTTTCGCGACTGCAACTACGCCCCGGCTCGTGTTCAATCTGTGTCACACAACAAGCTGAGGGTGGAATTTGACTCTGCGGACCAGAGGGACGATGCACTCAGGCGACTGCAGGCTGCTGAGACGTCTCAGGTAAGCGCTGAACCTGCTCGTAAGCTCAGACCAATGCTCATTTTAAAAGGCATATCCAATGATGTTCAGGCTGAAGAACTTGTAGATTTAATTAAGTCCCAAAACACGGAGATAGGCCATATGGTGTCCGACCCAGAGGACCTGAAATTTAGGTTCAAAAGATCGAATCGCAACGCCAATCTATATAACGCGGTCTTAATTGCTAACCCCAACATCTGGCGCAAAATCACTGAGACGGGGAGAGTCTCCATCGAGTACCAAAGGGTGCACGCGGAGGACTTCTCTCCGTTTCTGCAATGCTTTAAGTGCCTACAATTCGGACATACTAAAGGTAAATGTACAGCGTCCACCACCACTTGTGCACATTGCGCCGATGAGAATCACGGCACAGACAGCTGCCCACTCAAAGCGAAACAGGGCGCACCAGTGTGTGCAAACTGCCTCGCCCACAACACCAAATTCAACTCCAAGATCGACACAGCGCATAAGGCTACCTCACACAACTGCCCACGCCTGCGAGCCATGAAGGAAAAGATAAATAATAGAGTCGATTATGGATAATAACACTCTACCCATTGTACAGTGTAACTTGGATCGCTCTAAAAGTTGTTTACAGGAATTTATCTCCTCCTTCGTGGCTAGCCGTAATAAAATTGCACTCGTCTCGGAGCCGTACGTCGGCTCCGGTAAGGAGCTAAGGCCGCAACCTGGCGTAAATATTTTTCAATTTTGCACCGGGGAGCGAGTCAAGGCTTGCGTACTTGTTAAGGCCAACTTCGGTGCGGTGCTGGGCATGACACAACACTCTACATCGAATTTAAGCGTGGTTAGGCTTGATCTAGGTCACCGCCGCATTTATGTTGCATCGGCCTATGTTGAGCCTTACCACGACAAACACGACACTATACAACACATTGACACTTTTCTGAAGTCGGCCCGGGGCGGCTCCGTAATACTCGGCGGGGATTTTAACGGGTGGCACCCGTTATGGGGCGGCCGCGTTGCTAATCCCCGCGGAAACAGTGTTGTAGAGCTGGCCTGTGCAAACGACTTGCACATTTGCAACACGGGCACAACCCCCACTTTCGAGACTGTCGCACTCGGACGTGTACGCTCGTCCATTATTGACATCACGTTAGCGTCATACGACATCTTTGACGCGGTCCGACAGTGGCGGGTTGACCTTTCATTCTGTCCGCACGCACAACACAATGCCATTGCGTTCTGTGTCGATGTTGGAGTTATAACTCAAACACTTATATCACACACCACATCTTCCACCTTTAAATATAAAAGTGCCAAAGCCAACTGGGCACTTTTTCAGGACTCCCTACACACACAGTTCACGGAGTCGGACGTATTAGAGATGGACATACACTCACAAGACATACAACAACTCGAACACACCATCGACACCATTACACAAATCATACACACAGCTTGCATCAAATCTATGCCTGTCAAAAAGGGCGGCGGGAAATTTAGGCCTCCGTGGTGGACGGAGGCACTCGAGTCGCGTAAGCGCGAGGTTATTGGCATACACCGCCGTTTGCACGCCGCCGTGAAATGCGGGCGGCCGCCAGAATCCCTGGTTGAAGAGCTACGCAAAACAAAAACATTATACTCACAGGAACTCAGAGCCGCGTCAACAAATAACTTTCGCGAGTTTTGCGAACTCCAAACCAGGGAGAACGTGTGGTCGCTCACAAATCGTCTTCTCAAGGAGACCGCGCCTCGTCGACCGCCGGCGACATTGAGGATCGGGGACCGTTTTACCGTCGGAGGGGAGGAAACAGCCGCAGCCCTGTTGCGACATTTCTACCCTGATGACGGTCCGGATACCGAACCAAGTCATTGTCGCTTGCGGGCGCGGAGCGGTCTCACTCCCGACACGTCGGACGACCCTCCTTTCACTGTTGGGGAGGTGCTGGAACACATCAGCTCCATGAACCCCAAGAAAGCCCCAGGACTAGACGGACTTACTGCCGACATATGTCATAACTTCATAAAATCATATCCCGATCTCATGACTAACATTTTTAATCGATGCCTCTCCTTACAACACTTTCCCCGGCAGTGGAAGGAAGCGTACGTCCGGATCATACCTAAGCCCGGCAAGCCAGATTATAACATAATCAGCGCATTCCGGCCAATCGGCCTTATACCAGTCTTCGGGAAACTTCTCGAAAAACTTTTTATCAAGAGGGTGACGTACAAGGCGGCAAAACATGGCAAGGCGAACAAGTATCAGTTTGGCTTTCGCGAGCAAACAAATACGACCGCCGCCATCAACACTGCCCTGAAGTTTGTCAAGGAAGCCAAAGCACAGAAACACCTGGTCGCTGCGGTATCATTAGATATCAAAGCGGCCTTTGACAACGCTTGGTGGCCCGCGCTCTTGCATAGGCTCAGAGCTATCGAATGCCCACTTAACATCTTTGGGCTTATTCGGAGTTACATTACCGACCGCAGCGTAACTCTGGACCATGCGGGGTCGCGGGTTACCAAGAGTGTGTCCAAAGGGTGCATACAAGGGTCCACTTGTGGGCCTGTGCTCTGGAATATTATCCTCGACGAACTTCTGGACAGACCTTTGCCGCCGGGTTGTCACCTGCAAGCGTACGCGGACGACGTGATTCTCGTTGCATCCGCTGGGGAAATCAGCACGCTCGAGCGCACTATAAATAGCGCACTAACGGATATCGCCGCGTGGGGTAGGGGCGTAAAACTTGTGTTCGGCGCCGATAAGACACAGGCTATCGCGTTCACGCCGAAAGCCAAAGCCGCGCAGCTCAGCATGGACGGGCATCCTGTCACCTTCTCGCCGAGCATCAAGCTCCTTGGAGTTGTGCTTGACGAGAGGTTGACGTTTCGCGGTCACGTGCGACACACCATAGACAAGGCTACACGCATTTTCAATAAACTATGTCTGTACGCGAAACCCCTTTGGGGAATGCACACAGATAACGTACAAATTATTCACGATCACGTAATTGTGCCTATCATAACATACGCAGCTGGCGTGTGGGGGCACGTGGCCGCGAAAAAGTATGTTCGCCGTATGTTGTTGAGCATGCAACGCGGTTTTGCCATTAAAGCCATTCGAGCATACTGCACAGTATCGACTTCTGCCGCCCTGGCACTTGCACATTTCATTCCAATGGACCTACGCGTCCTTGAAACACACAAAGTGGAGGTTGCCCGATTGACCGGAACCACCGAATATCTTTCCGAAGACGTCCCTCTTGAGCGGCCTACACCCGTCCACCACTTGCTACACCCTGCAGAAAGAATCACTTTACCGCTCGTTACCTCATCTAATAAGGACGAGGTAAATAAGATTATACGTAGCACAGCAGTGCATATTTACACTGATGGGAGTAAGCAAGAAAACGATGAGGTCGGGGCCGCTTTTGTTTGCTTTGACCCAGGCGGGGGGAAAACTACAATCACCACACATAAACTTAAATTACACAACTGTTGCACGGTTTTTCAAGCCGAATTACTAGCAATTTTACATGCATGTATGTGGGCTTCTGACCAGAAATATCCCGATGTACAAATATTTACTGACTCACTCTCTTCCCTTATAGCTATACAAAATCGAAGCAATACCCATTCGCTAGTGTCCCATATCCACAAAATACTCTATGAACACAAAACGGTTGGCAACATCGAGATATCTTGGGTCAGAAGCCACGTAGGCATAGACGGCAACGAGCTTGCCGATCAAGCAGCGAACTCCGCCGCGTCGCTACACCGCACGCCGGACTACCATTATGTCCCGGAATCGTACATAAAAAAATGCGCTCGCAGATCTACTTTGAACATCTGGCAATCACGATACGCAAGCGCAGAACAAGGCCTTAGAACCAGGACGATGTTCCCCAACCTCGGTGATATCCGAGCGTTGTGGAAGAAAATAACCCCAAACTTCTATCTTACGCAGTTCCTCACCGGGCACGGCGCTCATAGGGCCTATCTCCATCGTTTCCATATAGTGTCAAATAACACGTGTCCTTGCGACGACACCACTATCCAAACCCCGGACCATTTACTAGAGGAATGCCCGCGTTTTGGAGCGTTGCGCCTTAGACACGAGATGGTCTGCAGTCGCTTCAGTGTTTCGCCATATAATATCGCTGAGCTTGCTCGGAAGGAAAAAGCTCTCAGTTCCTTTTTGGAACTGGTTGAGTCCATTTATAGCAGGCTAAAGGCTTTCAATAACAATTAAAAAACTGTATCGTTACTTACTTTAGACTGTTTGATTAATTATTGTAATCGAATCTAGTGTAGCTTTATATAACTTATACAATTCATATCTCTGTTAATAAGTGTTTATTGTAGTCTTGGCGCCTCAATGGTCAGCACCTATGTATAAATTAATTGAATCAATGTAACCTAACCCTAATGGCGTCATTATGTAGCAAATAAGCAACATTTACTTTAATTTAGTTTTTGTCCGTTTCTATATAATAGGAAGGACCTAACTCTCGCGACCACACACTCAACTCACAACATTTACACACACCTCAATTCTTCTACACTTCCCAGGGGGCCGATGAGGGGCGGACGAAGGCATTGCTATGCCGTAGTCCTGCTCCTCCGGAAAATTCCCCTACACCTACATTTAAAACTGACAAAGGGAGATCCACCGTATCAAATAGCGAGGCGTCTCTCCTTTGTCAGTTAAATCATCCCACATACTAAAACACAACACTTTACAGTGATATAGACAATTCCCCTACAGAACAAAACACAGAAAAAAAAAAAAAAAAAAAAAAAAAATCGGTATCATAGCTATGCGGAGTGCCTAATAGCCGTTGCGTTATGTCTTATTTGTCAGCTTTATGTTAATAAGTTAGTTAACATGCAACCGTTTATGAATATGCATAGGAATTTGATATTGATATGAAATTGCCGTGGCTAATAATTATTTAGGAATCATATTTAGACTCTTGTGCGTTTTGCATTGCTAAAGTGTGATATGTTTATAATGGGTTTAAATTAACTGATCTTTGGTTCCTAAACCGTACCACTTGGTCTATGATGACTTTTGAGGAGATTTCAAAAACGAGTAAATCGTATAGGGCTTTGATGAACCTTTACTGTAAAAACAGAGTCCCTAATGCTAGTTTCGTGATAAGAAATTATTTGATAAATAAATTATTTATTTCAGAACTTATGATGACTTTGTCGCTTCATACATTAATAATGTCATTGGATTTTCATGTTGTGATTATGTTTATCGAAAACACAGTTCCTGTCGTGCAAAAATGATAAACATAAAAATGCGATGTTTTTTTAATTAAATGAACTGCGTTTAGATTATAAAATTTACTATTGTTGATAATGACATTTAGAACCCGCTTTATTAGGGAGGGAAGTGGATAATAATTTATTTCCAACTCCTCCTATTAATTTAACTTTTTGATTGATTTCGTTGCGGATTAAAGACAAGTTAGACATTCCCGGAGACGCGCTGAGCTTCAATGCTCAGTGTCATTAAAATGCGTGCCACTGTTGATCCTGGCTTGCACGAGTTGCAGTGGCGGGTGTGAGGGCGGGACAGTCTCCATAAAAAATGACATTTAGATTAAATCTCCCTGTATTTTAATAGTCCTTCCCCGATTTGGTTCGCACAGTTTCGATGAAGTCCACAGCTTTCATTCACACGCGCGTAATGTGTTATGTTATTTTTTAAATGTAGAAATATTTTGATGATGATAAGATTTCTCACCGCAGACATAGAAATAGACAATATGTTTTCGGGTTTAATAACTACTATAAATAAATACACCCAACAGTCACATACATAGTCCTGAACCCACACTAAGATCTAATCTTGTGTCGTGGGTATCAGGAATTACGATAGACTTTTCGGTCTCGACAAACACTCAGACCCGAAACACCCAGTGGTTAACACAAAAATTTGTATCGGTGCGGAGAGCGAACCCGCAGTCTCACATTTCGCAGCCGGCGTCTAACCAATAGACCCAAGGAGGCTGTCTGATTTCTGTATAATTTAATTACAATTTCTCGACCACAAACCAATCAAGACAGAAACCAGACAAACCAATATTTTTATTGGTTTTGTTGTTTGTACAACTAAACCTCCCAATTACAAGCAAAGGCCACCCAAAGCAGCAGAAACATTAGCAAGATGAAGCAAGCCGAGACCGTAGCATTCCTCGCGCCACTTACACACTTGCGCTTGATTTAGGTACCGATCGGACCGGTCCGGGTGCTCGTCTGCTTTCAATGGACCTGCTGTGGGTTAGTGGTGTTAAAACGATACGCGATTATATGGAGGATTATTAGAACATGTAATTGCTGATTAAAATAAAACTATTCTTTCCGATTTTATCGCGGAACTATAATTTTTAAATTAACTTTTTAATTTTAATAATTGTAAAATGAAGGTTGTTTTGGTAACATTGACTAAGCGGAGTTATTCAGTCCGCCCCGTGAACACGAAAGCTGCAAAATAATCGAAAAGTTAAGAAAAGAAATAATTTTACCAAATCCGCAATAAAATCCATGAAAACTAGTTTTGATTCAATGTGTAACATTCGCGTAAATCCAAGAAACAATTATGTATGTAATTGCTGGTTATGGGTTTTGTGCTCTGAAAGGTCTGTGAATGGTAATTTATTTGACGGAAAGTACCGTAAATATTGGCAAAGTAATCGATGATCAGCAATTAATTTGACAAAAAAATGCGTGAAATATGACTGAGGAAATCGATGATCGAAAGAATTGAGTGATAGACAGAATGTTAAGGAAGAGGAGAAAGATCGGGGTAGATAAATGGACAAAAATTATGAGGTCAAAATGTGGATCTAAATTTTTTTTTATAACCGCGGCACGGCATAATGACTGCATTTCACCCGATGGTAAGTGCTAATGCCGTCCAGATAGAGTATTGAATGGTATCAGACGGTAGTCTCATAATATTGTACATACATACATACATAAACTCACGCCTTTATCCCCGAAGGGGTAGGCAGAGGCGCCACCAGGACACCCGCATTTCGCCTTGCATGTTCCGTTCCATGATGTGATAGCGGGTGAGCCCATCGCCATATCGGGCACAAATTCCTGACTCCGGGCTGATAATGAATAGAAAAATCCAATACCACTTTGCCCGACCCGGGATTCGAACCTGAGACCTCAGCATTGTAGTTTTACCATAGTACAACTACGCCACCGAGGCAGTTAAGTTAGTTAATATTGTATAGTCTCATAATTGGCATAGAAAATGTTTTTGGCGCAAAATTAACCACTGTGCCATTGAGTCTGTCGTGTAATACAAGCACGGCAAAATAATAATATTACAGAGCTTCTTAGCATTATATTAAGCCTTATCTTATCCATGTATTTATTTCTTATATTTTCTTTTTTAAATTTTTTAGTATTTACTAATAATCTAATAAATAATAGACCAGAGAGTAAGGGGGACAGACACGAAGTCGATATCACTCTCAACAATATTATATTGATCGTAAAGATATGACGCTGTTTAATGATGGACCACGCAGGTTCACAACCATTAATACAGGTAATTAAAGTTATAGGAAGTATTTAATAAAACGTCCGAGAGAAATATTATATGAATTAATTTATTCTGTTGGTTTTCTAAATTCCTCTACGAATGAGGACTGGACACAATTATTAGATCGAAACCTTTATTACAATATGTGTTGTTCTATTAAATTGAGAAATATGACTATAATTATTTTCCCTATGTCTCAATCGACAAATAAAATTCATTAACCGAATAAATACAGGGTATCTCAAGACCACGACCGAAAACGAAGCCAGGTGGTATTATTAGTGACTTCAAACACAATGCAACTAAAATTTTCGCAAACAAAATTGGGATCTTTTTTTTTTATTTTTTTACTGATCATAGTTTTCGGGTGATAAATACATAATTTTACTAAAATAATAATGTAAACCTGTTTATTTTTAAAGACGCACTGGTACACAAAGGTTTAAATTACCTACTAATTTCGCAAAAACTAGGTATCCAAACACGATAATGTTTAAAAAATTGCAAAAAAAAAACTGTCGCTTTTTTTGCGAAATTTTTCATTGCATTGTGTCTGTTACCACTAAAACTAACACCTGGCTTCGTTTTCGGTTGCAGTCTTGATATACCCGATATAATAT
This sequence comes from Deilephila elpenor, assembly GCA_949752805.1. Lineage (NCBI taxonomy): Eukaryota > Metazoa > Arthropoda > Insecta > Lepidoptera > Sphingidae > Deilephila > Deilephila elpenor. The sequence continues at coordinate 13,380,336 of OX457098.1, read as the reverse complement.
GACCAAACAAAAAATTACAGTTGCAATAAAGAGTTGTCCTACTGTGTTAATACTTTATTATCAGCAAGGTTATAACTTATTGACGGATGGAGGCGGAATAGGTAATACACTTCTGCTTACCCTGAGATTAAAGGCGTGAATATAAGTAGTAGTTTATTGAACACAGAAGCGGCATGTTTAGTTTGCAAAGACGTTTAATTACGTTATTACAGAGTAATAATCATTAATGTAAACATAGATATTGAGTACGGGTTAAGTGCCATTAAAATTGTTGTGGGTTGAGAAGTCGTGTTAAAATATATCTTACTTTATTCTGTGCATATGAACTATGAGCGGGGCATTGGCAATACTTTATGACTACCGAAAAATAGTAAATTTAATATAACAAATATTTTGTAAATAGAGAATAAGTACTATGTGTAGATAGCGATAGAGACTTATTAATTAATGTAATATTTAAGTCAACAATTTCTATTTTAGTTATGTTTACGGTAGCATGAACAAAACGCATTAAAAATATAAAACAAAGGAAACAAAACCATACAGCCTACGCGAATTATGTCAATTGGGTATTTGACTATCATCGAATTTTTGTATTATTTTGCAGACAAGCAGAAGTGCCATTAAAACAAAACATTTTTGTGAAAACAGTGATAAAGTAGCTTGTAACATGAGGCAAATATTAGTATTTTAAATGAAAGAGTGGGGACGTAGAGGGGACATATTGCCGTCTCTTTCACACCCGCACACTATAATGCATATTAAGAATAGTGACGTCACAAATTTTGTTTTGCATCCCTTTTCTTTTACCCCCACTACAATATTTAAAACGTTTCTAACTTTTTAAATTCTGAATGGATTTACAAAATTCTTTGTTTGTTAGATTTTGGTTATGGATACTTTTTGACGAATACAATAAAAAAAAATGAGTCAAATACCCAATTGTAACAAACAAGACGATCACATGAAACTGTCAGAGCACAATAATTCTCCATAGTCTAATGGGTAGCTAGGCTAGCCATTTCTTCACATTTCACTAAGTAAATTGAGAATACGACGGCACAAATTCAATCCGTATCGGGGACGCACATTCCGAAGCCACGTTCGTTAAAACCACTATTTTGCATATAATTATATTTTTTCCATAATATATTATGTGTTTGTAATTCAAAGTTTCGTGTTAATGAATTAATTTGCATGGTTGCGTGTGGAGACGAGATTTTTTTATGTTATGATATAATTATGTTATTAATATTGCATTTTAATTTGTCTGGTTAAGTTAGCGGTTGATAAGTCGAATTTTTAATTTGGGTTATGGTGTTATCAAGGGCATCAAATACATTATGTGTGTATCGTTTATTTTTTTTAATTCTTATAGAAAAGTGACTGCACTACATCCATCTGTTGATAAATGCAATCCTGACCAGATAAACATCGTCTAGCCAACGATAATAATTATCTCTCGACGATCGACATTATTATGACGGCCTGTTCCATTTTTTTTTACTCTTCCTAAATGGCCGTTAGGTCATTACTCAGATAAATTCACAAGCAGATGTAGGAACGCATGTCTTATTTATGGGTATGAGAAACATTCACGATCTTTTCGGTCGCACAAAACCTTGTTTTGTAGCAAATATAGGGTACAAACATTTATTTTGGTACAGAGCTTGAAGCTGCGGTCTCTCGTGGTCAAAGGAGGTGTCAATAGTGAAAAGTAATATTTATTTCTGTTGCTATAGACAAATGAAGGTATAATTACAATGGCGACGCAAGCAACGTTTTAGTCACACGTGTTAATATTTGTTTAGTGTCTGCGATTGCGGAAATGTACCCTAAAGACCTCTTAAACATTTAACACAATTAAAAAGATATGCTGGCATAAAACCAATGCCATTTTCAGATATTTCTTCAATAAAAACAAAACTATAAGTAACTTTAATAATTTTGGACAGTTTCTGATCAATGCAGTATTATCCGAACCCAAAACTATCAAAATCTATAAAACTAGAGGTCGTAGAATAGTTTTTAGTAAAGGGATAATTGCAAGTAGCCTAGTGACAGCTTGGCTTTGATTGTTTAATTCATATAACTTTATGTATTAGCCTAGTAGTACGTGTATTCTGGGTGTGTTTTTGACACATCTCTACCCTATCAAAATATTAATCCCTGCGAAGATCGCACTAACACAAACCATGAACTTCGATATAGAAAAGCTAGCCTTTAAATTACTAATTAGATCATTAGATACCATCCCTACACTTTTAACACCTCAATCTATCCATCCACACATGTCCGCAAGACGCGTGAATCTACACGCGTAACACAATAACAGTGTTAACAGCCAGTTAGCTACCGTCCACGTTGAAAGTGAGGAATCTTCCACGTCGCCTGGTGGTGACCACGCGACCACACCGTCACCACCACCATATCGAGTGACCACCGCCGCATTACACACTACCATCTCAGTTTCAACGTTTGATATTAATCGCACTCCTGGCTTTGAGTGGTTATGGTTGTATAACCGGTTTGTTTGTTTTTATTTGCAATATCTTATTTGTAAAAGTTAGGGATATTTTAGTATTAAAGACAGTCTGAAAAGAATCAAATGCGTTATTAACAGAATTTGGAATGGCTGGAATAATGAGCGATGAAAATATCCTTTATTTTTCGATTGTCACTTACTTACCTTGTGTTCGGGAGTATGTGGATGCCTCTTAAATTAATTTAAGTTTATTTATCTAAGGCAGTTAACATTTTAAAGCCTTGGCTGCTTTAGTTTATTTGGAAAGATAGACTTTGTGATATTTAGGAATGATAAGTAGGTACAGATTTTGGTACCAATTTATAAATTGCTTTGGTGTTCATCGATAGAGGTAACCTCTCCTTATCTTTCCGTCTTCCGCCTCATTCGTCTTTTATTCTTCTCTTACATCCGTCTCATACTGCCTAATAAAATAAAACATTTTACATAAGAATAATCTCCGTCTGGTCGCATCATGACCGAGTTTGAACGTCTCCATTAACCCCCATGTTCTGAATACACGACCGGACGGAACCTGTTCCGATACCTCTCGGCTACCGGAATGCGATGAAACTATGTCCGCGGTTTTACTCCAACGGACGATTTCGGCCATTGACGTATGAATGACCGAATTGTACGCGGATTGTTCACACGATTGGAATTTTAGATGGTCCTTACTGATGCTTTTAGGAGCAAAGCATTATGCTGAACTGGGGCCCAATTTCGGCTGCAATGTATTGCATTAGACTAATTAGTTCATAGTGTTTTCGTTTTTAATTGTTGTAAGTTTTACTGTTGTGTAAATTGTTGCCAAAATAATCTATGATGATGATCCTATCTATCTATGATGGATATTTGTTTGGAATTTTTTCGCATCCTAATTATCTGTTATAATTCTATTGAAATTTGGCAGATGGGTGCGTTAATGTGTCAAGAAAGACAAGGTTTTCTTAATGTGGTTCTCTAATGCTAATTGATTTCAAAATGAGTTTAATAAATGCATAGTCTGGTAGAGTTCGGAGATGAGTGATCCTTTATTGTACAAAACATTTTGACTTAGTTTTCAATAGTCAATTGTCTCATATATTTAACATCTTTGTCAACAAATTTGTATATCGATATGATAGCCCCCAAAATCACTTGTATCTGATGCTTTGCGCCTTGTATATGTAGCTATGTGTCACGTGTGACACTAAATATTTAAAAAACGTCCGATCCACAAATCCAAAATCCAAGCCACTCTGACATCATAATCCGATTGGTCATAAAAACGCAATCGGTCGTCGCGACCGTTAAAGTTCGTTTTCGATCATAAATATTCGATAGATTTTCGCGTGTGTTCGATAATTGACGTATTCGCCTTGCCAAATGTCGTTTATTTGCAGTGTACATTCAATTGTTTAATGTGCAATGCAAACACATTTGTAACTGTGTGTCATTTGGATAACTGAATGTTGTTGTTCTCGGAAGAATTCTGTTGGTTTAGCTTTGTGTCGCGTTTTTCGAATTGGATAATTGGTCATCTTTTGGTGGTATTGTTTTGTTGTTAATGATTTTTTTTAAATAACCGGTAATTGTACGTGATGGTAAGTAAAGGACAATCTTAATATAGCATCGACCAGCGAGATATTACCATTTCGATTCACCATGACGGTGGACACAATTATGTCGGCCGGCACAAAAAGACAATATATAAAATAATACAAATGTATACTGCCTCGGTGGCGTAGTTGTATTACGGTACGGTTACAAAGCTGAGGTCTCGGGTTCGAATCCCGGGTCGGGCAAAGTGATATTGGATTTTCTATTCATTATCAGCCCGGAGTCAGAAATTTGTGCTCGATATGGCGATAGGCTCGCCCCCTATCACATCATGGGACGGAACATGCAAGGCGAAATGTGGGTGTCCTAGTGGCGCCTCTGCCTACCCCTTCGGGGATAAAGGCGTGAGTTTATGTATGTATGTATGTACAAATGTATAAAATAAACCAAATCCACATTAAAATTCGTAAAAAGAAAGAAAGAAAATAATAGGTTTTGTTCCAACGATTATGATGTTCTAAGCAAGCAGTATTATATCGTTCCATCGACCCAATATAAAAAGTAAACAAATTTTGTTGGCTTTCCATCAAGTGTTTTGCATTGAAGGTCCGACGTTCATACTTTCTATCGAATTATCGCTGTTTGCATCGGTCGTATCTCGCTCGTATCTTTATTGTGTCGAGTCGGGGTTCGGATCCGCGGCTATCTTGCTATCTCCGCGATTTACTTGTGCTGGTCATGTTGCGTGTTATTAAACGTGTATTGTTGTGCTGATGTTTAAAGATTATTTTGACTGACTTGAGGAATTAATAAGCATTAGTTTTTCTAGTTAGTTTTTTCTAGTAATTAATTATATTGATTCTCCCTAGTTTTAACCGACATATATCAGGCTCCTTACGCATGGGTAATATTTTTCACGTCACCCGATCGGAAGTAAGCTAATAAATAACAGTGAGTCATATCAAGTTAGTAAAGATAGAATTGAACCCACTATTTCTCATTGCAAAGCCCACCTTGTGCTCCATTTCACACATTAACAAAAATAATGATACCCTATTTAGCCACTTGGCCTATAAAGAGGAATGCAAACAATGCAAGTACTAAAATAGACTTCGCTAATTATAGCAACATTTCATATTGTCACATAATGAACGACACAGTACGGCAACGAAGCATGCACCCCTGTAATTGCTATGGCGCTTATCCATTATTACATATTGTACGCTACATTATCGGTGTAGCCTTGGTAATATGCTGTAATTTGTCACAATGCTGAAGAATGTTTATTGCAATGTGCCTTTTTACAGGTTATAAAAATTTCTTTATATTTTTAGTATTATAAAATTTTCTTTATATTTTTAGTATCTTGTTTGTAAACAGGGCGGCTATTTTAACATTCGTCTCACAGGAATTGCTCTTTAAATAATTACTGTCGAGTTCCTGCTCGCACTGTTACGTACCTGAGCGATTTAAAAGATTTTGGTCGCGGAGTACCTTTTGTACTGTAACATAGCAATTCTCTTTTAATTCCATCAGTTACGAAAAAATACCGGGTAGCTCTATAAAATCAAAATATTCTTAATATAAACAGTAATTCAGAAGATCTTTTAAATAGCTAATAAACTGATAACCGCTTCGGAACCTTTTACAGCTATGCAAAAATGAAAAAACGATACTATAATCCCGGAATAACACGGAATACCTTTTCTTTCTCTGTAAATGTCATAAACAAACATACCGCACTATCCAATACTTTTCCTCATCATCAGACCATTCTCCAAACACCAATCATTCCCGTCATACAATTTGTCACCAGCTATTTTATAAGTGGGCGCAAATTACGGCGGCTCGGCGCGTGCCTAGCATGACGTAAGGTGGTGCACTTTTTGCACCGGCAGATGGCGCGGTAGGAATGTGGGCACTCAGGCGCACCTGCTCGCTTTGAAAGGTGCAGTGCAGCGGGGCTTTTGATACTATAATGGACCTGTGTTTTAATTGGCTAAAGTATCAGTCTAGTAGGGTGAAAAAGCTGAATGCTGCGTTGTGAGTCCGGTTTTTTAAGGGTATTTGCTATTTGTTTGGTTATTTCAAGGTTATTTTTGGCGTGCGATAAATTGGTTATTATGTGAGCTGTTTTGATGCTGGCGGCAGTTCTTAATTCACGGTAGAAAGGTCGTTCATTTAGTTTGTGAATCGATAATTGTGGAATTCTTATAGGCTAACAAACTTACATAGATGAACTATTATAAGACTCACCATAAATATTCCCCTCTCCAATAAAATCGATCGTTTACGGAACACTTTTATATATTTTTAAAAAATACATTTCAAATATTGCATAAAATTCTCACCACTACCAACGTTCAAGTACAACTTTCCCTCAAAGTGCGACATTGAAATACAACATTTAATTCACAATTTAATTCAATTCAGCAACATTGAAACGCACTTTCCTATTTATGACATTAAAATGGTTTTCTCCGGAATATTCTCCCACTATTGTGATGTTTAAGGAATTTAATTAGCATATCTCTCATTTTCCGCGTCATTCCACTCTCCTGGCTGCGTCTAATGTCTATTAACAATTACAAACAATAGTGAGCGCACGCTTTGTTCATACTTGGATAGTGACTGGGACAGTAACTTGCCTGGCAAGTGCAATAACAATCAATGAATATGGGTTTTAATCCTGGCTGTAGAAAGACTTAGATTTAATTTAACTACCCGGTCCGAATGCGGAATTATCAGGGTGTTTTGTTTCTGGGATAAAGTAAGACGTATTAATATATGATTAATATACAGTTAGTTACTAAAACTTGGAAACTCTACTTTATTTAGTGAATTTATTTTTTATAAGTTATCTAATATTAATGTTTTTTATTTCAGGTAATTCATGCGTCTAATTCAAATAATATCACTGAATCACTTTACGGTTAGTAAACATTTTAATTCAAGAGTGTTTTTAAATCGCTTGTTATTTACCCAGGCTGGCGATGAAATATTTCTATACCGTAATATATTTTGGGAGATATAAACATATCACAGATATAACAACAACTTCATTTCTTCTCCCTATATTACCACACTACGCTAAAATTATTCTTGTCGCGTTTAACATCTAAAAGATAAATTAATTATTTGTAGCTGTTTTATTGTAGTGATAATTGGATTTAATCCTCTACTCGTATATATTTAGGTATGCTGTTCATTTTGATAATATGTTGACGTCGCTTGGACTTTCCAAATAGCGATAATAAAAGGACAGTCATTACTCATTAGCTACAGGCTTTTTCGCTTGTTATTGTTTCACCACATTTATCAATAATAAACATAATAAATACACCTAACAGTCACATACATAGTCCTGACCCCACTTTAAGATCAATTAAGTCTTGTGTCGTGGGTGTCAGAAGCTACGACAGACTTTTCGGTCTCACAAACACCCAGACCCGAGACAAATGCTTGTGGGCCTCACAAACATTTGCCTCGGTACGGGGATCGAACCTGCGGCCTCTCGTTTCTCAGCCGGCGTCTAACCAACTGCGCCACGGAAGCTGTAAAAAAAAACAATGCAAAGAGACATTTTAATTTTTTGTTTTAGCATTATATAAGAATTATAATTTTATTTAAATAAAACTATTCAGAGCTTTTGTAGCAAAAACAAATATAAACATAAATAATATTTTAATTATTGGGGTTTTAGAATCTTTGTGTATTGTATTTATTTTTTGGTAGGTACTGGTAGGTAAAATATACGGAATGTGTAGTGGAAAACAGCACAGAGGTATTTTAGGAGAAAATATAAAATCACACCATTTGCACCTCAATACTTTATTAAGTCAAAGATCTCAAACAAGAACAAGATAGAAAACAAATAAACACCAAAACTGTCAATACAATATTCTATATATAAATAAAACATTCTAAGAAACGACCAGCTTCAATTTATAGTTTTCATTCTTTAACAGAATGTTGGTGTCTGATATGATTATTTGTATGAATTACAAAGTACTTTTAGCGTAATTATTGTACAAACCTTGATTTTGGGGTCTATAAAAACAAGACTTGCCTTGATACTATCATACTATGAAATAACCATAATATAATAGAGTTAAAGTGTACAACTATTGACAGTTCACCATTTAGTTAGCAATGAATCCGCCGGTTGTGTTTACGGATACGATTGGGTGCTTTTAAGCATCGCCCGAACGGTAGTTACGTAAACCTTCGAGTTAACTTTAACTAACGGTTAAGTTAACGCTGATGGCTTTCTTTGATTGTTAAATACTGTTATAAATATGTTTTATAATGCTATGTAATGGCTTGAAGTGTTAGGTAAGTTTATTATCACATAAAACCTGGAAGGACGAAAACTATTTTATAATAAAAAAGAAAAAGTTTTGAAAGAAGATTTTAATAATACGATAGTTTTGTTGCAGTTTTTATTTTTTCCTTTTTACTTTATAAAGTTTTAACAAAGTATATAAAAATTATGGTTCCTACTGCTAGTGTCATATTTATTTTAATAGTCTACTTGGTGAGATAAGATTAATAATTTGAAAGCCTCAATGTAAGTAATTAACGAATTAAGCATTTCTTTAAAATCAGCATTTATTATTTAAAAAAACCAAATAATTGTTTATTAAAATAGTTTAATTCGTGGTCAAATAATACTTTTACTTATTGGATCTTGTTAAAACCCCAGCCTGACCCAAATCAACCCTCTTCGAAATTTTTCTCGCAAACGTCAAAAGCTTTCTCGCGTTTATAACTGCGAGCTTCGCCAGCTTTCCTAAGCTTCCCTGTTAATTGTGGCCATTCACCAGACGGCGTAGAAACTCGGGGCGTGTTTGGAAAACCGTAAATATAGTATAAACATAACTATTTCGTACCGCCTGTCGAGCTCGGCAGTTACAGGTGATAATCATTGGACAACTCATTCTGCGCCTAATGCCTGGGTAATTGAATGTCACCTACTTTCAGCGATGGTGTGGTGGTAGCTGTATAAGGTTTATAGGGTGCTGATTTTTTTAATAATAAAGTATTTGAGTCTCATAGTGTGTACAGGGTTATAATGCCTCCGTGACGCAGTTGGTCAGACGTCAGTTGTGAAACGAGAGGCCGCGGGTTCGATCCGCATCGAGACAACTGTTTGTGTGAACCTCTGTCTGGGTGTTTGTGAGACCGAAAAGTCTCTCGTACTTTCTGGTACCCACGGCACATGATTCGATATTAGTGTGGGTTCAGGACTATGTACGAGACTGTTGAGTGTATTTACTTGTTTATTTATGAAATAGTGTATCCACGAACGAGAAATTGTTATCTCTTGTCGGTTGATGTAATTATGCCGCACTCATTGTGCCCGGATATAAACAGACTGGAAGCGCAACACATTTACATATCACTTCAGGTGTGCATGTATAGACAATAGACTTTTGACAGATGCGCACAATGGGGAACAATTGGAGAACAATGGAGAACGTCACATAAATCTTGAAAGGGAGCCCGAAAACAGTTTCTTGGACACCGGAAGGGATATTATAGAAGTAGTAGTCGCTCTTTAATGGATAAGAATATTACTAATAAATTTTAAATATTAACTAATAGCTGATATTGTTGGGTGTATTTAATTTGATCTCAATTTTGATAAACTAATAATTTATTTTCTGTTGCTTGAGCATTCTAAAATTGTTATGTTCTGTGTAAACCCATATCAGGAATTAACGACGTGTTAAATATCAAATGAAATTTTAATTAGTTTGTCGGAAATGCGAAAGAAGTTACAGAAAATTTGTATTTTTAATTCAAAAAACCGTCGTGTTTTTATGTTAAACGGCAGTTATTTATTGCGCGTAATGTATGCAAGTCTGCATAGCTATCAATATTCGGTAAAGTGGAACCGTTACTTCTCGGCAGTGGTCCGACCCCTACCATCAAACTGTGTTGAGATGAATTTCTCGATCGGTGTTTTCGATATTGTATTTTTTGGATATATGTACGCGAATAATTTATCATTTACAGCCTTAGTAAGTTCTTCGACCATTGGACGCCCTAAAACAACCAGCGTTAATTCGGGGTGATACATATATGACGCTATGGAGACATACATACATACATAGTAAATTGGCAAATAATATGTATATAAAAATGTATATTATTTAGTGAGAATAGAAGACATATCCATAACATGTAGTATATCATGCAACACAGTGTAGTTATATGCGCTGTTTGAAGCATTTGCAATGTGATAATATTTTGAATAAAAACCTAATTTAACAATTATTATCTACCTGAGTATCAGAGCTTACAAACATGTTGCGTTTTTAACAAATACGGCACCATTACTGCATTACACAAGAAGTCTTTGTTGAAAGGCAAATTAAAATTAGCACAAACGCGCAATGTACTTTAAAATTCCACATACCTCATTAATAATTGAAAAAGTTCAGTCAGCACTACATTTATCGCGCTATTAATAAAGTTAATAGGCGTGTAAAGTTAAGTAATACTTAGCCAACACCCTGGCACCGGCTTACATTATGACTTAATTCAATCGCCGATAAGTGCTCATTAATTTTGCGTTTATTTCACATAGCTATTATTCGCATACCGAGGCGAAATGCCTGCATTATGTTGGCTGTTATGTAAACTAGATCATGTGCTGTTTTGTTGGGTTGGTAACATGTTCACATTGTAATTGTCGGACCATGCAGTGTTTTCTAATAGCATCGAATGGCGAAAGGTACGAGTACCTCATCCCAGCCGAAATAAAGACAGTTTTGCTCGAGAGCCAATAAATAAATAACTAAATAAATACACCCAACAGTCACATACGTAGTCCTTACCCCACATTAAGATCGAGTCTTGTGTCGTGGGTATCAGGAACTACGAGAGACTTTTCCGGTCTCACAAAGACCCAGACCCGTAACAAATACCTATAGATCACACAAATATTTGTTTCGGTGCGGGGATCGAACCCGCGGCCTCTCTACAGCCGGCGTCTAACCAACCGCGCCACGGAGGCTGTCAATAACAACTGCTTGATTTAAGTACACAACGTGTGGCATATCTGCTGATAGTAGAGCTTACCAGCAAAGTTACATAAACTGACAACATTCAGTCAAATATTTTATCTTTTTTAAATGACAAAGAGCCAATTCATTCTGTTAAAGTTTAGTTGCTATAATTTTTAATTCATTAATAAAGTGACGGCAGATCAACCCCAACTCGAATCACTTACACTCGACACTCACTCAATACTCGCATAATTCACGTCTATCTCACAAATACGAGGGTACATCCGAGAACGAAACTGCAGCATCAAATTTTGCTACCGTAGTAGGGGCGCGGCAAGCTCACTCGCTCAAAAGATCGTATTGAAATGAGAATTTATGGCATAATTAAGCGTTCGATGTGTGTCATTGTGCTGATGTGCGGTTTAAAAAATATTTCGTGTAAATGTACGCTAAAGAACTACTCGGTGTCGCCGCGCCAATGGAAGCAAGCTGTTGGCCCTATCGAGCGTCGTTTTTATTGTATTGGTGAGATACTTGTGCAAGTTTTTGACTAAAAGATAAATCAAATTACATTAGAAAATCGCGAACATACAGAATGCGTTTCGTGTCATTGGTAAGAGTACTCAACTACGAGGAGTCTCTTTTTCCGAGACGGCTCTTCGCGCATTGAGCACGCACTATACAAATCTGTTATTTTTTTAGTATAAATAATAAATATTATGTACATCTTAGAAAACAATTTTAATAAATTAAAACTTATAAACTCGCGGCCACATTATTAAATATTTGTTCCCATCCTAATCAAGTTGTACCACGACATTCACTTAGAATTAGGATATTAAAAAAAGGTTAATCGTGTCCAAAGCTCACAAAATTAATCTAACGACCCATAAATATACATTTTTCAAAACAACGACCGGAACAATTTGATTAGGCCGACAAAAAAAAATCAAAACATGGACCGAAAATTCCCGACAAAAGACCCGTGTCTAAACTCAAACCTACTTGGTGGAATAATGTCGTGGGAACGTGTGTTTAAATTGAATCAAGTTCACCCACATTTCATTCGTATCTCACATTTATTAAATACAAATCATCCAGATTTAATTCGTATCCTTATTAATTACAAAATATCGTGTAGTTAATGTTGTTTTATTTTTGTGGAAGTTTTGACGTGTTAATTGTATGGTGTGTGAAATTAAATATTTTCTAGCCATTTAATAGTAACATTAATTTCGATTCAAAATATCTATCAACATACTTTAATCAACCTTCAAACGGAATTGTCAGATTTCGCACAAATATCGTTTCAGTATCGCAAAGCTCGCGTCGCGTATATTTTTTACTTTGAGGAATTGAGCTTTTAGATTCACGTTTTATCAAAGTTGCTGTTGACCCTCCGGCATAACTACGTAGCTGGTAGGGCTTCACTGATGTCACTTTACATCGGCATCCGGCTTAACTCCAGTGCGTCCATAAAGGCATCATGGTCTTCCAAAGAACTGACATGCAATTTCAGTCCAGCTTTGGGTGTTAGAGCTGTTATCCTAATCCAACAATCCTTTCGACCTCCCTTCATCCTCCTCCCTTTTACCCATTTAAACAACGGTACATTTCACTATAAAAGTACATATTTATGATAATGCTGCTGCAAACTGGCTGCGAGAAGAAAGAAACAAACATGCTTCCAATTCACAATAAAAAGTACCAGGAGAACAGAAAACACGAGAGAATATTTCACTATAACTGGCTAGACCGTTGCCGAGTCGTCACGCCCCGGCAACCTCATGATTGACACATTTAGCATAATGATATTCGCTTTAAAATTAAGTCGTCCGTCGCTTTGCAGACTTACAATTATGCTTTTTTATACCGGCTAATTAATGTCTTGAAAGTGGTTTGCTTTATGTTTCTCAACGTGTAATTTGAAGTTTCGTACGCATATGTGTATTAAGTTTTTAAATTGTAACATGCAGTAGCTTAATTTGGTGATGAGCATTAGTGCAGAATAGGAAGTAGTACTCGCATGTTCCGTGAGAGATCAATGTTATAAAATAGATGATTCCTTTAACGCCTTTTGTTAGAATACTAACAGCCGTAGTAAATTTTAAGCCTTACTTACCTGTTTTAACCCAAAATAGTTATTTGTTGACATTAAAAACGTGCGCAAAAAGCTTCCGAATAATTCGGACAAGTGAATCCATATTTATTCTGCAATCACCGTCAAATTAAAAGCACACAAACATGATAAATACCGTACGGTGTAAAAATGCAAATTGTTTTCCTTGCGCATATAGCCCGAGGTCGGTCGACGCCCAACAACCCAGTGACCGGGTGCCCAAACCACGACATACAGGTTGTCGGGCCGGCTCGATGGACCACTTGTCTCAACTCATATCTCGATTGAGAGTCTTGGGAGATAGTTTGGTGATGATGCCTACTTGATTTGGCTTTGTGTGCAAACGCGGATCCAGCTTTCAAGTCAGGGGCGGGGTCATATAGTTCTAGTTTGTTACACCTGTGATTAGTGAATATGTTTCAGATTTTTTAATGTGAAAATTAACGATACATTTTAAAAGTCTGTCAATCTGGAGTCAGCCCGGGGGGAGGGGGGGGGGGTCATGACCCCCATGTGTGGGGTTTGTTAGGCAAAGACTTCAGGATTAAATCAGGAAGCGTACATTTAAAAGTGTAGCATGCATGTAGATATTCGATTGTGGAATTAAAAGCATGGGTATCGACAAATATTCATTTTGGGTCAGAGTTTTTGGGAGTAAATGGTCCTGCGTAGCTCCTGATGTTTAAAAGACAAGACATGTGTACTAATGTGAATATGTACAATCAGAATTATGAACATGTGTACAAATGCGGAAATGAACATTCAGAATTATGAATGTTAATATAAGGTAGTAATATTTATTAGTTAAACTACACTTTTTCCTACGAGATAGTATCAGAAACACCGGCAATCGCAGCGTAGAACGTCCTTCTCTTCAATAGATGGACCGACGCCGCGGGCTGATGAAAGCCGACTGTTGCTTTGGTCTACATTACCTTCGTTACCACACCACCAACAGCTATTTCATCAATAATTGTCCACAAAGGAGTATTAAACGGCACTACCTTTCCGCGTTTACGTTCGGTTCGGCTTGAAACTCTCACCGAATGGAATCCGACGTCACAACTGGGTCACCGGGCCGCGCGAGCTTCTGCGAGGATATTTAATTCGATAATGTCCACTCATATTTTTGTGTACTTGTGGGTTCAATCGAGATTTTTAAGGCGATAAAGTTTTATTGTCCGATTTCTCCAATATATTTGGAATCGAAGAGGATCCTTAATCGTTTTAAGGCATTGATTGTTGCGTGAATTTTACCTTTGCTGCAATTAAATGTTTTTTAAGGATTAGATTCCCTGAGGTGCTAGGGTCATCTATGATGAGTTGAACTACATCTATGATGAGTTGTTCTACCTTTGCGTTCTTATTGAAGTATGAAAATTCGCTTTCTCACACAACCTCTTTTGCCTGTATGCTCGAAATGAATAAAATCTAATTATTATGTTCATAATCAAATTGTAGGTCCCAATATAGCCATTTCCTGGGTTTTATAAAAAAACTATCACAAAAAACAAACAATTTTCGACTTCACTGTACTTACTGATAAACGAATGGGTGACCACGAGCCAAATTAAAGTGTGCGCACAATAATTGTCACCAATGCGGAACTGGAATGCACTTGCAAACGAGATGATCCGTGGAAAGTGCTCGCTGATAACTGCAAGATTAACTTTCGCTGCTATATGCTATAGGTACTCAGTATTGTATTGTATTGTATGAATGTTGTATACTACACTCTTTATTGTATAGAATAAACGGCGGTTCGGATTTCTGCTAATGAGGCTTTTAGAATGAGAGTTACTTGGTCATGCTGGGTGTGAAGTTTTGAATAAAAATGGATAGGTCTGACAAGCGATCTAGCGGGTTGCATGATGAAGAATTGCACTCGAGACTCGTATGGATTATGTTATTTTGACGGCAGCCCAACTAGTTTTCCAGAATGCTTGGCTGTTTCATGGTAGGATGGCATCCCCTCGGATAGCAAATATCGTAGGGCGTAACCTCATAGTGACCTTCAAAAGCGCATGATCACCCAGTGTATACTCGATTCCAGAAAGGAATAACTATGTCACCCGACACGAGATAATTAACAAAGCTGTTATTAGGTCTTTTGTAGGATAGTGGTCCGTCTCAATTCGATATGGAATACATTGTAGCTCGGCTACCCGGAAATCAGTCATAGCTTTAATAGTAGTTTCTATAACCTAATTGATCTAATAACCGCTATATAATTATGTTTGAGTAAACAAAGTTGAGGCCACGGGCAAGCAGGCGAAGTGTCGGACGCCCGCCAACAAGGTGGACGGAGGACCTGGTTAAGGTTGCAGGAAGTTGCTGGATCCAGGCTGCTTCCAACAGGGCTATGTCTCCACATAGCCCTGTTGGAAGCATGGTCCGGATCTCCATCCGGAGGCCTATGTTCAGCAGCGATCTTCCTGTGGCTAAATAGATAGATAGATAGATAAACAAACCGAACGGTACGTTTTCAGCGTTCTTTCTTACCACGCACGTGCAAGCTCGGGAATGAACTCCCTGCACCGGTGTTTCCTGAGCGCTATGACCTGTCCTTCTTCAAACGAGGCTTAAAGACAGTAATTTCCATTAGGTATGCAGCAGAAGGTCTATGGGCAGCGGTAGCCGCTTACCATAAAGCGGGCCGCTAGCTCGTCTGACTACAAAGGCAATAAAAAAAAAGTGGACAGCATTACCCATATAAGAGTTACATACAGAAATCGAAGGTTTCTTCTCCGTACAAAATTCAGATAGACAATTGAGTTAAGTAAAGTATCAATATCCTAGAGTTATATCATAATAAAGTCTTTATAACCTACGCTTCTGCCACGAGTTCGCATCAATACGTCCCCTACTCACATCCGAATCGATATTAAAATAACTCGGCGCCTTTTATCTCTTGCCTCCATGAGTAATATTTTGCGGTGGGCGTAATTACATGTGAATACGTCTGGTATTGATGAACAATGATAAACACACAATAGAGTAATAAAGTATACAGTAATTCGATGATTAATCGCCGATGGAAACTTTGTTGGTGCAACTGATCCACTCTTAATTAAATTGCGAATGAATGTATGATATGTGAAGTCTGACAACCTTGACCAGGGTAGCATGGATTGTGACCATACCGTGTGGCAACTATTAGTTAATTTTGAACATAAAAGCCACTGGTTTAATGGTAAATCTGACCAATTACCAAAGTGTTTCATTAGATGAATTGATCACAATTTGGCAAAATCAGAATGGAGAGTGCCCATTTTATTATGAAACTTGGTATCAGTGCGAAGATTTTTGTCCCTCGATAAAACTTACTTTTTTGTGTAGGGAATATAATTGCGACCCAGCCTCGTAGTTCTTGGAGAAATGAACTTGAAGTTCTGTCACTCTGGTAGCCCCATTTGTAGTAGGTAATGGCTGACGTACCGTAAATAGTGATGACAATTACTTTATTTTGTAAAACTATTGCCCGGGATAAAACAGGAAAAAGGTTTTAAGAACAAAGCATAAAAAATGCTATAATTAATTTGAAGCAGTATCAGTATGAGGGTCAACGATATTTTTTACCGATACCATGAATTCTCGGCATTCTCCGTTAAAAAGCAATGGATTTTATAAATAATGTATATTTAATGCAACAAGCATGTCGAGTGTGTGGAACAAATAGCATGGTGGGTCACAAATGGCTGAGCATTGGGACCTTGGGAGCATCCTCTGCATTGTCACAAAACGCGACGTAGTGTTGCAGTTGTGCATTTAACACTAATTACTGGTGTACGGCGAATGGTGTTCGATATTTGGTAGATTAGGTGGCAGGTCTCTTATAATATGTGAGAGGCCGCCTGGGTAGGTACCACCGCAATGTCTATTTCGCCCGCCAAACAGCAGTGTAAATGCACTGTTGTGTCCGGTTCGAAGGACATTGTAGCCAGAGTAACTACTGGACATAATGAGACTTAACATCAGATGGCTATTAACAGTAGCATGCCAAGCATTGCCTTGTAACTCATGGTGTTGTTTTGTTTTGCTACTGTTCATGAGCTGTCGTATCGCTTACCATCAGGCGAATTGCAAAAAAAAGATGGCGGAATAAGAGTGTTTCCGATAAACAATGACAAAGAGTCAACAAAGTTTTAATAGGTGTTTACTTAGCAGTGCAATTTATATTATAGTCAAATAACACAGTTGTGACTTTCATGCTTGAACCCACCTATAAATAATAATAAATAAATACACCCAACAGTCACATACATAGTCCTGACCCCACACTAAGATCAAGTCTTGTGTCGTGGGTATCAGAAGCTACGAGAGACTTTTCGGTCTCACAAACACCCAGACCCGAAACAAATACCTGTGGATCACACAAATATTTGTTTCAGTGCGGGGATCGAACCCGCGGCATCTCGTTTCACAGGCGGCGTCTAACCAACTGCGCCACGGAGGCTGTCCGATAAATTGAAGAAAAATCCTCTGCTGCCTCGGTGGCGCA
Source organism: Deilephila elpenor (assembly GCA_949752805.1). Taxonomy (NCBI): domain Eukaryota; kingdom Metazoa; phylum Arthropoda; class Insecta; order Lepidoptera; family Sphingidae; genus Deilephila; species Deilephila elpenor. The sequence goes on along the minus strand of OX457098.1, from coordinate 13,362,634 downwards.
GTTGTACTGCGGTACGATTATGAAGCTGAAGTCTCCGTTCGAATGCCGGATCGGGCAAAGTGATATTGGATTTTTCTATTTATAATCAGCCCGGAGTCAGGAATTTGTGCCGATAAGGCGTTAGGCTCGCTCCCTATCACATCGTGGAATCCACATGGTGAAACGTGGGTGTCCTGGTAGCACCTCTGCCTACCCATTCTGAGAAAAAGGCGTGCGTTTATGTAAGTTGAAGAAAAAAACAATTTCACCAACCACTTCGAAACTTTTCCAAAGTAAAAATAGCAGTGTAATTATTTTAACACAATTAACTTGATATAACGTGTGTAACTATTATGAACGGCTGATTATAATCGCAGCAACGAGAATTCTTTTTTTCAGGAAACTGGAAAACGTTTTAAAAACAAAATGAAAAGAAAGTTTGAGTGTTCTTAAAATAAATAATTTAACTTGTTATACCGCACAACCTTAAAAAAACTTGTATGTTTTTTTTAAACACAATCCACAAAAGTACCAAATGAGAAACAATGTTAGAGAAATCAACAAAAAACATAACAATCGCACAGTCACCGCAACTGCGATCAGATAAACGATAGACGATGGAAGATAAACGATTAGAGGCGATGACCCGGCGAAACCGATCAACTTGACATTGAACAGGTGAAATGGCCCACTGCCGTGTCAATATCTCGGTGTTTTTGCAAATCATTGGAACGCTTCGCGGTTGTCATCAATCATTTAAATGAGGATATGTATATTTATCTATTATTATGCATATATGAAGAGGTAATTGCTCGGTAAATCGCTTCGAGATACCACAATGCTAAAGTGTTTAAGGTCCGAATCTAAGATCGTAATTTGTAATCAATCATGTATGATGACAAAAATTTGGTTTGCCCTATGACTAGAAACATCTATCTCGGAAAGTATTTCTTTTATATTATAATGTTTGTGGTAATAAGAGACTTCATAAAGAAAGCCGCTGACCGCCGACTGCCTCTAACAACTCACTTTTAAGATCCTTGGCTGTTCAACAGTTATTTCCTGTGCCTGAAAAGGAGGAATAAAAAGTAATATTCTTGTATAAAAAAATATCCCATAACAGGTTAAAATCAATCTAAATGTAAAACAAGGCGCGGGTTCCTCCAACGCTCGCCCGCCGCACGAAAGCGAACTCAATCACTTTCATTTCTATCCGTTTTTATGTACGTAATGAACACAAAAAGCCATTTGCATCTATGTGGCACATCTTTTTTTACCGTAATGAATTTGGGCACCTTGAAAACGATAAGGATTGTTGTATAGTGAAAGATATGCGATATACTGAGATATTTAAGCAATGTTTATTGAGACTTCAATTGTGATAACATTGTGTTGTTACCTTTCATGAGTTTAGCATGATTTAGCCGGATTTACGATACTGATGAAGTAACATATTGGCTGACGCTTGTTCGGTTCTGTAGGCATTTCTCAACAATTCTATAAAAGCTTTCGCAGAACGCAACGCTTCATTACTAAATAGATGCTTCACAAAAAGCTTTTGAGAACTATCTATCTATCTATATCAGCCCATATACGTCCCACTGCAGGGCACGGGCCTACTCTTCAATCGAGAGAATCGATTGAGAGTGGTTAGGCCATATAGTCCACCACTATTTGAGAACTACATACATAATATTTTTATGATCTTACAATCATTTCTTGCTAGCTTTATCGACCCGTCTCTTCAATAACTGCCCCATTGGCCATGTTATGGTCGTCCCAAAACAGCCCACCAATACCACAACTAGCACAGAATAGTCGCCCGCGAAAGTTTCGCTGCAAGTAGGGTGTAATGGACTACAATAACAAGCAGAACCTGTTTTCACCGACCTGCCGCAGCCATCAATCACGATGAATAAAAACATATGATTTTATTACTCATCATATTGTGGGCTCGAGTTTCCTTTGTGGGCCAAGTTTATGCGATGATACATTCGGATTTGTACTATTTTGAGTACTATATATGGTGCTAGTAATTGTTGTTTTCTATGCTTTTGATTGCGGGTTGAGTTGTTTTTTTAATTGTAGTATTCCTAACAATGTGTGTGATGTTATTGTTTTATAATTAATAAGTAGGAGTTTAAGTTAAAAGAGAGACATAACTTCAAAAGTAATTGCTGAGTGGCCTGCGTTGAAATCAGGACTTCCGGGTTAGGTAATTAGCGTCAAACATTTTAGAATATGGACAGTCCTTACGCTACGCTAACAAAATGTGAGTTTGTAGACATATCTTCAAAACTCTATGCCCCATCCAGGCCCTAATAAAAACAAATGAAAATCTTCATTAGAAATGCACAAGGAAAAGTCATTGTGAAAGCTTTAGCATCTATTTGTACAACTTGCGTTTATTTCTTCCCAGCGAGCTGTTGATAATGCGATAACGTTACACCAATTCTTATTATAGCAACTCGAAAGTTTTTAATTATCACTTACCATCTTTGGTGTGTTTGAATATCGACTCTACTATATTAATGATAGGGTTTGGAATCGATTTCTAATGCACCGTGTATTGTCATACGTAATATTACGAATTCGCTTTGTAAGATAACTTTCTTCATGTTGTGATTAAATATGAGATAATTAGTATGGCGACGCCTGAGGGCATTCGCTGTTAGGTTCGGTACATACTGTTGACTGTGGAGGTACTTTCTTCTTGAATATTGGCATTTTATTTCATTTAATTATGAGGCTTTGTCAGGAGTTGAATGCTGTTTAGTTAGGTTTTTTTGGTATTTATTATATTTCAATAAAAAATATATATAATTAAAATATTGAATATCTATTTGATTTCATTGTTTATTTAATTGGTAATTGGCGGGATTTTTGAAATTTTGAACTTGTACAAATAAAAACTAAATTAAAATGTTCTTTCTATTATATATCATCTTTGGATTGTCCAATATAGATTTTTAATCCCGCCTTTTAAAATATAATATTCTCGTCAAGACTAATTTTGCTCTACTTACACTTGTATTTATAATGTGTGTTTTCGCATAATGAGATATATTTTACCGGACTACAAAATCGCATTGGCGACAAATACCTTTTCCTAAATAAATATATTGATCCCAATAAAACCACTGTAATTCAAGAAGCAAATATATGAAAGTCTGTATACAAACACAAACTTCCGAGTCGTGAGTGCGCAGCCTTACCCTCTGCTAATACCTAATTAAAACTGAAAGTTTAGCTATATCGATTAATCGTTTGTAAAGGTCATCCGATGCCGGCGTAATTGTTATGCGGGGGCGTCGACCTCTTACAATAATTACGTACAAAACCTGCACCCGGGGGCATTGTGCTTATTTGTTTTGTTAACACCGCTGCACTAACAGATAAAAAGGTATAGCTTAGAGAGTGGATCGGAGTGACTGGAGGTGACAGGTTTGAATCCTAGTCACGCGGACTTTTCGATGAAACTAGGATATAAGGTATGTCAGTGATTACCTACTGGTGGTAGGTTTCTAATATGTGAGAGGCCGCCTGGGTAGGCACCACCGCAAAGTCTATTTCTCTCGCCAAACAGCAGTGCAAACGCACTGTTGTTTTCCGGTTTGAAGGACATTGTAGCCAGAGTAACTACTGGACATAATGCGACTTAACATCTTATGTCTCAGGATGGCGAACGCAGTGGAGTACCAAGCATTGTCTTGCCCATCATAAATAATACGATACCATTATTTAGTTGTATTAATTTTAAAATTGTATTGCGCAGTTTAACAGTGTAGGAAAGCTTCGTGAGAAAATTTGCATACTTCAGAATTCTGCAATGGAAAAATTAACGTTTTCGTTCGCCAACCCACACTTCCCAACGTGATGGATCAAGATTGGAGGAGGCCTTTTTCCATGCTTTTTAGTAAGATTTATACAGCGTGATATTACATTGCTTTTCATATATTTGTTTCGTCAAATATTTGTAAAATTTAAGGGTTATATGCTAGGAGTTTATGTGAACTTGCAAAGTATTAATGTTGGGTCGTAAATCCCGAGATATGAAGAAAGTTGTCAATGTCGTGGCTGGATGTAATCTGCAGCTTGTTGGTTCAGTCGCGTGTTACTCCGATATTAACTGATGCGAAATGATGGGAAGGTTTTATATAAATGGGGATTCATTATTTACTCGATAGGATTGTTTGATATGAACTATGGCGGAATTTTGGTGGAGTGAGTTGTAAATGGATGAATAAAGCAGCAGACCGGGCTCTGTGGATTACCTTGGGATAGGCCTATGTCCAGCAGTGGACTGCAACGGGCTGATGATGATTAGTTTTAAATTGATGCTCATGGCAATAAACTGTTTTTATTTGTATTATCAAGTACTTGGCGTAGTGCGGATCGCTGGGCTTACATAGGTACTTTAGGAATTATTCGATGAACTCTCAAGTCCGCAGCTTTCCCACTGTGTTTTTCACCTTCAACGGTTTTATTTTAACCATGAATATCAATCAAATATATAATAATGACTGCCTCGGTAGCGTAGATGCACTACGGTACGACTACAAAGCTGAGGTCTCGGGTTCGAATCCCGGATCGGGCAAAGTGATATTGGGTTTTTCTATTCATTATCATTATCATGTGACGGAACATACAAGGTGAAATGTGGGTGTCCTGGTGGTGCCTCTGCCTACCCCTTCTGAGATAAAAGCGTGAGTTTATGTATGTATTTAAATATATAATAAATCAAAGATGCTTTGGGTTCAAATCTACGATTTGACAATCTAATCAGCTACCACAGGATATGTTTTTCAAAAATGGATCCAAAAAAGGACAGTTTATTTACACGTCTCATATTCTTTCATTACAAACAAAGACCTCACTACATCGCATCCAGCTCTTTTGTTATCAGAACAATCGAGGAGAGAGCTGTGAATGTGGACCGCAGCCGCAGTAACTAGTTCAAGGGCGCCTCGGATCTCGGTTGGGGACGATGTCAAGGAGACCAATTAATAACCCGGCCGGATGGAATAATGGGTTGTGGTGGGCAATATTGAGGGTTTGTTTTAAATTTGACAGCCTCCGTGGCGCAGTTGGTTAAACGCCGGCTGTGAGAGGCCGCGGGTTCGATCCCCGCACCGAGACAAATGTTTGTGTGAACCACAAATATTTGTTTCGGGTCTGGGTGTTTGTGAGACCGAAAAGTCTCTCGTAGTTTCTGATACCCACGACACAGGACTCGATCTTAGTATGGGATCAGGACTATGTATGTGACTGTGGGATGTATGTATTTATTTATTTATTTAAATGTTGCTGGTGTTTTAATTTGGGCGGGTTTTAATTCGGTGTTTTAAGAGTGGTACTGGCGACCTTACTGAAAACACTCTAAGGTATGGCATAGGAGACTGTCCCGCCCTCACACCCGCCACTGCAACTCCTGTAAGCCAGGATCAACAGTGGCACGCATTTTAATGACACTGAGCATTGAAGCTCAGCGCGTCTCCGGGAATGTCTAACTTGTCTTTAACCCGCAACGAAATCAATCAAAAAGTTAAATTAATAGGAGGAGTTGGAAATAAATTATTGTCCACTTCCCTCCCTAATAAAGCGGGTGACAAAACAATGAACTAAAGAGGCAAACAACCTCGCATAAAGACATTTACAGCCAGAGAAGCCAGCTGTAAAGCACCACGGAATAGTGATTATTACATTTAAATGGGACCTAATATGTAAGCTGTTATACTTGATTCCAATAATAGGTATGGCAAAATCGCCGGAAAGCACGGAAATTCTTCCTAGTCTCCACAAGGTCCATGTAGTATACAACACCAGATGTTATTTGCATACTATCTAGCATGGTTTTACGCTCATTCTGCCAAAGACTACACTCCCAAAGTACATGATGCGCGGACTGCTCATATTCGCAATAAGGTGTTGAACATGAGCACGCAGGCGAATCAACGAGCTTAAATGAGTACAGTTTAGACTTAAAGTTACCATGGCCCGTAAGAAACTGTGATACGTAATAATCGATATCTAGCCAAGTCTTTGTCAAACGATCACGCACGCATGGAAAATATTGGTATAGATGCCGACCCTTCAAAGATACATCCCATCTATTCTGCCATTCATCTATTAATTCGTTATATACAACTGAGAGCGGCTTAAATAATCTGTCTACTTTTACAAGTTCACGTGAATTTAAGAATCTTTTGTCCATATTCTCTCTAGTTGAGTAATACATCGCGGCGCGACGTTGTACCTCCAGGTCAACTGGAAGTACACCCGCAAGGACAGGCAACGCTTCGGTACTAACAGTCCTATATGCCTTACACAAGAATATCAACGCCAAACGTTGGCTCTGGAGCAATTTCCTTCGCACAGCACCGACAGTAGCCCTATCGGCCCATACGGGGGATCCGTAAGTAATACATCCTAAGTAAGTAGCTCCATAGATGGTTTTTAATGTATTGAAAGAAAGCCCCCACGTTGATTTTGATATTCTTGTCAAAGCAAAAAAGTTATTTTTCGATTTTTCCCCGACTTTCTTAATATGTTCAAGAAAGGAAAAATTCCTTTCCAAAATTAGACCAAGATAACAAACTGATTCTTTTTTCTTTACGGTAATATTATTAAATTTAATTCGCGGCGGTGATTTTAGAATTCCTTTTAGAAGTAATTGGAACGTTTTATGTGGTGCGAACTGTAAGCGATTTCGATCCCCCCAATCAGATATTAAATTTAAACACGTGTCGGCCATATTTTCGAGTCCCGACCTACTGTTTGACTCAATAAGCAAGAGGCCATCGTCCGCATATCCAATCAAAGAACACCCTGACGGTAAGGGAATTGTAAGAAAATCGTCGAAGCCCAAATTCCATAAATAAGGACCCAAGACCGAGCCTTGTGGACAGCCCATCGTCAGTGGCTTCGACACGGCATGGTGTCCAAGTTTAAGTTTTGTTGTTCCGTGCGAGAAATACGAGTATATAAGTGAATATATGTTTTTAAAGCAACCTCGCAATTTCAACTTAAGAAGCAGCATTGGCCACCAAGCATTGTCGAAAGCACCGGAGATGTCCAGGAAAATACCGAGTACATATTTGCGTATCGATGTACTTACTCTTCTCCTAACCGAAATTGCCGCATCAATAGTCGACCTACCCATAGTAAAACCGAACTGTTTTTCATGGAATTTTGGTCCACCTGGTAGCAATCGAGGGACGGTAAGACGTTCTAAAAGTTTACCTAGCGACGGCAAGAGTGTAATGGGTCTGTAAGACTTAGGATCTTGAGGAGATTTATCGCCACTCTTGGGTATTATCCGAATGAAACCGGTACGCCAGACTCGCGGAAATACCCCTTCAGCAATACATCGATTAAAAACAGTTAGTACTGCATTGCCGGCCGATTTACACGCTTCTTTGATCATTTTGTTGGATATTTTATCATCACCGGAAGCCTTGTTTAGGGGCAAAGATCGAACTATTTCACTAAATTCATCAAATGATGAGAGATTTGAATCGCAAGAGTTTGGCAGTTCCGCGGCCCACATCCTAATCTGCTTGTGGTATTCCGTGTCATTCCCAACATTATCGTCCGGTATTAACGATTGTAACAAAGCTTCCGTTGTCTCCTCAATGCCAGTTGTGTAGTTGTTATTAATTTTTATATTCTCAATATAAGCCAAATTGATTGACCTGTTTGCTTTAAACTCATGGTATAAAGGAGACCACGGACCTTCACTATCTAACCGGGCTACAATTTTTCGTAATAAATTGCCTTTCGATTTTTGTACAGCCGCTCTATAATGTGATCTGGCAACTTTCAGTTCATTAAAAGCAGATGTAATTGGTTCCCCTGTAATACGGCGTTTTTTAAGCCCGTTAAACCGCCGACGCGCTCTGCGAAAAGTTCGCCGTAGTTGGACTAGTAAGTCATTCCACCAATCACACCTCCGAGTCTTTGTGATGGGACCTCGACCAATGGTAACGTCCGCGCAATACGTAAACGTGTCCGACATAATCTCGGCACAAGTCTCAGCTGACAGATCATCGCGAGTGAAGTCCCTGGCATGCTGAGCAAATAAAGAGCTAAATAAATCCCAGTTGGCACCTATAGACTTATATCTAAAATTACAATTTATATGTACCGGACCCTGTGTCACTCTAGGCAAGAACTCGTACACAATCAGGCGATGGTCACTACACGACGCGTCCGGCAGGACGCGCCACCTATCAATACGGACGTCTCCACTAGAAAGTGTGACGTCAATAGAGGATTCGCCCATAGGGCTGCTATAAGTAGGTGGTGCATCGGGGGTGTTATGTACTTCGAGGTTCATCTCTGCAATGAAATCTTCTACAGCGCAACGTCGCTCGGTATCGGTGGAGCGATATTTTCCATACCAAAGGATTGAAGACGCATTAACGTCAGCACCTATAATAATTTTATGTCCAGCGAGGGACCGCAAGACATAACGGAGGTGATGCAAGTGGGGACCCACAGGGTCGGAGTATTGAAAATAACAGCTCACAAGAAAAACCTTACAGATCGGACTCGACACCTCTGCGACAGCACAGTGTGACGTCATAAGATTACGTACTGAGGTAACGGTAAGATTTGAACCCGACACGAAAATACCTGCTCGTGAGTTGTTATCGAGTTGTATCACCCTACTACGTAATCGCGCATGTTGGTATTGCTCTTGAACCAGAACGACATTCAGCTTATAATCGCGAATTAACGTGTCTAATTCTGACGTCGCTACCCTATCGTTATGAAGATTTAACTGACCGATTGTAAAGTTATCCATATTTAATTAGTATTGGGTCGACAAAACTAATTGCTCGAGCTTATTTTTGTATGTTGGGCACTCCTGAGACCCACAACGATGATCGTGTTTTTTTTTAAATCGTTTGCAAGGCGCACATACAGGCTTAAACTCCGGGTTCGATTTTTGCGGGCACGCCTTAGTTTCATGTGACTCAGCACAGATGGCGCACGTTGGTGTTTTTACTGTACAAAACTTTTGTACATGCCCGTAATACTGACAATTTAAACAACGGACTACATCAATGTCATCGATAAAACGGCAGGTGGCCCAATCAATGAAAAGTTTGTCCTTTGTATTCATCAAGTGTTTACGAACCTCTGAATCTAATTCTAAGCCTATCCATTTCCGACCGTTATCTAAAATTCGTCTGCGGGTTATTTTAACGGACTTTGAAAAGTCATCCTCCTTTATAGGCATTTCGTCCTTGATATTTTGACGATATAATGCGGTTAAGAAAGCGCGGTCTTCCATGGAGGATGGCACATCTTTAACTAGAATACGGGGGCGGCGGCCCTTCGGTTTTTCGAGACGCAACCCCGCCGATTTTATCGCGGCGACGGATTCTAATTTTTTTATTTGTGACTCGTTAGCGAGGCGCAGAGCAACACCGGACTTAGAAGTTTTTTTAACGCCCACGATTTGGAATCCATCATCACTAGGCTTAATTGCCTTAAAGAGCGCCTGTTTAGTCGCGGATGATGTCGGTAGATCAGCTGACCGTTCACTTGTCGGGTAAGCTATTACGCACGGGAGGGGGGCGCGCGGCTCCACTACCGGAGTGGGTTTCGCTAAACGCAGTTTTAAATTATCGGCTAAAGTCTTATTGGAATCTGCGGTGGAAATGTTAACGCGTTTATATTGATCTAACTCGCGTTGCATATTAGCCAACTTGGTTTCATTGCACGAAGATTTTAACGCGAGTAACGAAACAATCGAAGTTACTCGTTGTGTAATGTCTAAAACCGCCGATCTATTTGCAATATTCATGCGCGAGCCCTGGTCATTAACGAGTTCGTTTATCTTCGACAAATAGCTCGATACTTCCGACACCATATCGCAATAGTCCGCGCGGCTCACATCGCTGCCGTTGTCTACAGACAAAGTATCCGCCGATTCCGACAATTGTAGACGTTTTGATTTAACGGGGGAAACATATGATGGCGAATTAACGTCGCTGAATAGCCGTTTTGCCGAACTTGGTGACCGAGGCGTGAGCCTACGTTGAACAAAAGGGTCTGGCCCAGGGTCGGGCGGATCGTTACTGTGGGTCGACATTGTCTTTACAGAAGTAAATTCAATTAATTTATAATGTTTATTGACACTTACAAGAACTAATTAATGTTAAACAAACAGCTGACTGACCGGCCGGACGATATTTTATTTCGCGGTACCCACTATAGAAAAATAAAAGTACTTACCGAGAATAAATTCGAATAAATCCACGAAATAAACGAAATAAAACTTTAAAAACTTACGAATCCTTGCGTACAATACGATACCAAACAACAATAAACAACTCACGAACCGATAATCGTCTTCAAAACACACAAAATACAATTATTATTGAGGAGCACGTAAACACGTCACTGTACTGTGCCCCCGCGGGAGGGGAAGCTGAAGGAAGGAAGGAAGGTATGGCATAAGCAGCGATCAATTAATTGAAGGTGCAAAGGCTTAGTGCAGTTGTTAAAGCGCCGGCTGTGTAATGTGAGGTCGCGGGTTTGAATCCCGAGACAAATGACTGTGTGATCTTCAAGTATTTGTCTCATGTCTGGGTGTTGTGCGACCACAAAGTCTCAATGTTTCTGAAACCCACGAAATAAGCTGATTTTAAATTGGTTTCATAAATATGTATGGTGTGTGTACTTATTTATTTAATGAGCCAACAATATCCATACTTGCAACACTGTTAATATGCACAACAAACATAATCCTTACTCCACTATTGACATTATTACTTAGCGATGCAAGTAATTTAATGAACATTCGAGCCACCTACTTATGTAAAAAAAATACATTTTGCATAATTGGTCAGCGGTGGTCACCGTCAGTTTCCGTGTTGCGAGTGTGGGCGATTCGCCATCCGACATGCCTGCCATCCACCCACTGATACCATTTTAGAATTGCACCTACCATTTGCTTGCTGGCGCGGACGTGAATATACGTTAACTATTGTAGTAAACTGGTTTCGTAAGTACATACATACATAAACTCACGCCTTTATCCCAGAAGGGGTAGGCAGAGGCGGCACACCAGGACACCCACATTTCGCCTTGTAATTTCCGTCCCACGATGTGATAAGGAGCCTCTTGCCATTTCGGGCACAAATATCTGACTCCGCGCTGATAATGAATAGAAAAATCCAATATCATTTTGCCCGACCCGGGATTCGAACCCGAGCCCTCAGCTTTGTCATCTACTCTGATTACTATTTTGAGCAAACTAACCGTGGTTTCGGTTTTTCATATGGATTTGAAGTGGAATTTGTACCATTTTGGCGATACGCTTTTTGTGTAATATTTTTGAACTGAAATAATTTCAGGGAAGTTCACCTGACACTGAGGATAACTCTACGTAACAGACATGAGCTTATTTCTCTTAAAGCTTTGTAACAATGTTAATATCTACTTGTAGAGTCTACCTTTCTTTGTTTCTACGTGGTGTTTTCTCAGTCATAGGCAGTGTCTATTTTCTCTTTCAATATTCATCTCGTAGTCAAACCTTTAAATTATAAAACCATAAACTATGTAGTTATTATTTTTTTCTTTCCTTCGTTTTAATTTTTATATGTTAAATAAATTTATGATTTGTAAAACTTTATCAGCTTCGTAACTATATTAGTTTATAATTATTGTTATTCTCGGTCTTTTAGGTAAACTACACATGACACAGTTACCTTCCGCTTTCAAAGAACTCGTTAGTAGTGGTACAGTTCCTCATTTTCATTACGTTTTGGAGCACCTAACAAGATTCCACTTTCCCCTTCAGCCAGATTTGTAAAATCATATTCGACCATAAATAAGTCGTTAGCGGACGGGTAGACAATGCAATCGATATATTTTAATTTGTTGCGTGTCGATTTACGATTCAAATTTATTCGGATAATAAAACGAAATATCGATATTTCATTCACTTTGTTATGTTAAATCAGACTATAAAGTTTCTTGATAAATGGCTTGTTACAAATAATTAAACATTAATTTTATTGATCTAAACGGTGTGAAAGATTTTAATATAGTTAGATGTTATTCATGTCGGTTTCGTTGAAATCTTTAAACTTTCCAAAATGTAGGTTGTGTTAGTAATCAAATTAGAACGTATGTAGGATGTGAAAAGAGAGGGTTTAAATTTATTTCATTTTAATTTGGAATAAATCAAAAATAACAATAGAATTCGATTTAGTTTCATTTGAAATACCTACGTACGTTGACTGTGATATTTTTAAAGCTGCATGACCTCATTCAGATAGTTGTTAGATGCAGGCTATTTTTTTTAATGCAGAGGGCAGGCAAATGATCAAACAGGTCACCCTGATGGTAAATGATCACCGCCGCCCATGAACATCCACATCGCTTGTACCATGAATGGTTGCCGGCCCATGAAATTAAATAAATACACCCAACAGTCACATACATAGTCCTGACCCCACACTAAGATCGAGTCTTGTGTCATGGGTATCAGAAATTACGAGAGACTTTTCGGTCTCACACACACCCAGACCCGAAACAAAAGCCTGAGGATCACACAAATATTTGTTTCGGTGCGGGGATCGAACTCGCAGCCTCGTCTCACAGGTGGTGTCGAACCAACTGCGCCACGGAGGCTGTCAAATTGTCTGGAGAGTGGGAAGCAAAAAGGATGCGAAGAGGAAAGGGGCGTGGGGCAGGTCGCTGTGTTAATCTTGGACTTATTATTGTTACGAACCTAATGACATGTCCATATTTAATTAAGACCTCATCAAGTATGAACATTATCTCTTAAAGTACGTACTAAAGAGTTAGCGATGTGTGTCACACCGTCCTGACCTCTTACGTCACATCCAATGAGTACAGAAGCGTTTGCATAACAACATTATCTTCAGTTTGAGAACAATTTCGAAATACTCTGGTTTAACGCGTTCGTACTATGTCGACCGATTATGTGACGAATCCTTTCATTTGGATTTAATTATGATATTTCCTATATAGCTTGATCGATTGGTGCAACGAATAAGTAGCTAGTGGTCTTCATTTCAGTATGGTATGTTTTTCATATCCTTGTCCAGGGACAATTATATGTATATACTATATAATCATCCGGTTAATGTCGATTTGTTTTTTTTATTGTAAACTTATGTATTATTGTTTACTCTAGTGCACGACAGTGTTATTAATTAATTATGCGGGGGGGGGGGGGGGGGGGAGAAGTGTTTGTGTGTTGCTTAGTACCAATTAATACGAATTTAGAGGATAACACTACACTATTATTATCTTTCTTTGTATATTTACCCCTATCGAATTTGATGTGGTCCCACAGCAAAATCTTTTATAAATGTGCTCATGATTGCGTCCCTCAGTCGCCTGGAAAAATTGGTTCAAAGAATTTATCAATTCTAGTGTCAAAGTCAAATCAGCGCTTACGTTACAGTTAGCAATTTTGTGTTCATGACCGATGTGTTAAGAGATTGTAGGGCTTCGTTCTCGACCTAATATTGTACAAATTAGTTTACTACAGACTACATTCATTCATTGATTCTGTCTGAGCTATGATTGAAACATTTTCATGGCTTCTATCTTGACCTTGTGATGTTGTTTCTTAGATAATTGTCGTCAGTAATTCGTGTAAAAAAAAGAGTTGTTGCCTATGAAAATGCTTTGCTGAAATTGAACTTTGAGAAAAATATATTAAGCTCCCCTTTCCGTACACCGGGGGTGGTTGAAAGGGGTATGTCAGTGTCACTGGGACACTCCAGTCCGGCACGTTGCGGATGCTGTGGCCGAGTCGGATACCTAACAATACATATGCCAGCATACTGACTAAAAACCCCTCGATGACCGTCACACTCATTATGGGCAGCACCGGACATCCCAGTGCGAAGAGCGCCCCGATTTACGTCCGCGTTTGCTGAAATCCAACTGAAGTATTGCTTTCGTTACAGTAAAATTTTTATACTCTCTCTACACACCCGTTTCAATCATTTTCCTAATAACGAGACTCAAGATTGTTTAGTTGTTAATTATATATTTAAGCAGCATACCTACTCATAACTACACACATTATTTATACATTTATTTATTTATTTAAATCTTTATTGTACACAATTACAAATTAAAATACACAATACAGAAAAAACAAAAAAAAAAAAGTACAAATGGCGGTCTTATCGCTCTACAGCAATGTCTTACAGACAACCATGGGATGGATTTAAAAGAAGGAGAGAGAGAGGGCAGTGTAACAAATAAATAATTTAAGCTTAATAAGTGAAATTAAACATATAACATAAATACACAAACATAATATACATACATAACATATAATCATAAATACATATATATAAATAAATAAATAAATATATATCTGAATATATACATATATATTTAGTTATGAATAATAACAAATATACTATACATAGCCAAATGATTTAGTTTAAGAGAATAGTACTAAGGTCTAGTTAAGGAGAAAGGTAGTGCTCTTTAATCAACCTCTTAAATGACGACAGCGTTTGAGCCTGTCTCACCACAACAGGAAGCGCGTTCCACAATCGAACTGCTTTGACCGTAAAAGAATTGTCCATAAATGTCGTGGTGTGCACAGGCATTCTCAGCTTAAGATTCTCAGACGACCTCAAGGATCTCGAATGTGAGTCATGAAGAAAAATAAATCGTTCTTTAAGATAAGAAGGGGTGAGAGGATTAAACAAAATATTGTAAAGAAGAGAAAGAATGTGAGTATTCCGACGAAGTCGTATAGGTAACCACTTGAGCTTAGCACGAAACTCAGAAACATGGTCATACTTGCGAAGACCAAATATGAATCTTATGCAGAAATTTTGAAGGCGCTCAAGTTTATTAAGTTGGTCTTCGGTGATATCAAGATAGCTGACATCGGCATAATCAAGGATGGGGAGAAGGAGGGATTGCGCAAGCGTAATCTTCGTGGAAACGGGTAGAAAGTTGCGTAACCTTCGCAAGGACCTTGCGGAAACAAACAGCTTCCGGCTTAATTCCGAGAGCTGTGGACCCCAGGTGAAAGATTTGTCAATGTGTATGCCCAGATTGCGGACGGAGTCACTGAATGGAATCGCGATACCATCACAATAGACACTTGGTAGTTGGGACAAGTCAAGCTTCGAAATCATCCTGGGGCTGCCGACAACAATGACTTGGGTTTTAGAAGGGTTAATCTTTAAACCGTGAGCTTTACTCCAACCACAGATATGTTGAACGTCTGTATTGATTAACGCAATCGCATCTGTCATCCTGTCTAAAGGAGCTTGAGTATAAATCTGGAGATCATCAGCGTAGAGGTGGTAGGAGGAGCGAAGAAGATTGGTAATGGAGTTTATAAAGATAGCGAAGAGAAGAGGAGATAGCACGCCGCCCTGAGGTACGCCAGCAGATACGGGGCACCAGGAAGAAAAACTTTCCTCCACACGGATGCGTTGCCGGCGTCCATACAGGTAACTACGAAACCAATCAACTGCCATTGGAGATATGTTAAGAGAACGTAGCATGGTAAGTAATACGTCATAGTCGACGGTATTAAAGGCATTGCTGAATTCCAGCAGAGCTAGAACAGTCAGCTTGCCTTCCTCCATGCCTGATCTGATGAACATTATTCTGAAATATTAATTCCGTCCACTATAAAATTGAACTGTACAACATTTCTTTTAATTTTTATAGGCTTTAAGACATGACGTATTTGCATGTAAACAATTACATTGATAAAGTGATAGTTTCCTCGAAACACAAATAAATGCACGGTTAACGCAAGTAACAATAAAATTGAGTACACCGTTGATAATTACAAACATAACTACTTAATTTAATCGTGTTTTTATTTGCATTGCGCAATTTTTTATAGCGCTAATAAAAAGACCCTTTCATGGAAGTTTACGACGCACGCTGGGTCACATCGCGACGTTATACAATTATTGAGCAGTGTTGCTAATTAATTGGTGATTGATTGGGTTAAGTGAACAGGGATATAGATTTTCAGAGCATGTTTATATTATCATTTATGATCATCTATATCGTCTTCAGCCGTACGTCCATTGCATAACATGGGCCTATCCTACGGATTTTTACAGTGACAGGTCACTGAAAACGGAAACGGCTTGCGTCCGGCAACTTGCTGTGATTTTGAAGGTCGTTTTGTTTTGCTAGCAACAAGCCGTACTTGTGTTATATAACTTTAAGCAATGTTTAGAGACTTAAAGACTCTATTTGATGTCGACATTATCCTTTAATTTTTTTGGTTAAAATCGTAATTTTTGGGTTCATTTTGAATGCTGATTCATTGCTAGATGCATCTCGGTATTTAAAGATGTTCAAAATTGGTAATAATTTACTAACAACTGAGCCGATTGCTTTGCCATTTCTGCTACCAAATTTTGTATTACATACTCGGCCGTCGCTTACAAATTCATACTAAAACGTCGAAGTTTAATTAATTAAAGAAAGTATATTTTAATTAATACGCTTATCAGTATTTAAACGGTTCTCGTATTACGTGTCAATCATTTTTTATTGTATATTTTTATATAAACCATTGGTAGTTAATGGCTACTTTCTTTGGAGAAATGCGTTTTTTCTTGTTAAGGTATCTTAATTAATCCCTTCTCGTCTAACTGAGTGAAAGGAGAATTATTTATGCGTATGTAGGCAGGCAGGCATGTAACTTTAAACATTACCAATTATTTTATAAGGTGAAGTAGTAATAGTACTATCCTTTTAATTAACTTTTCCATTGTTTTGTATGGCGGTGTTATTCGCTAACTATGAAGTGAGTCGTTTGTTAATTTGCTGGATCAAAACAATAACAAAACATCCAGGCGAAAATTAAATTAGAGAAAATTAAGTATGCTCTAATGAATCTGCTCCGATTGGGAGTAATACATTTTGAGCAATATTTGTTTAGGTCTGTCCTTTCCCGAATCGGACAATTCTAAAAAGTGTTCACGTTAAGCAGACAGCCAGGCCGTGAAATAAATAAGGGTTTATTTTTGCAACACATATAAAAATGTATTTGCCCCAAGCTCAACTATATTTTAATTTCGAATGGTTAAAATATGATGACGATTACTTAGTGATAGTGTGTCGATGCGGGTTTAATACAAGCTAGTGTCCTTAAAGGTGGGTACTGACTGGTGGTATGCGGTGTAATATAACATTTGCAGCGAGCATTTATGTTACGCCGTGTGTTAAAATCGTTAATAAAACAATGTCCGTGCTCGATTCCACGTACTGACTGCATGAATGCTCGCTTTGTAACGTGTTACATTACGTCCCGTAACACCGGTCAGTACCAACCTTAAGAGACCCGTCTGGCTCCGGCGCTCGGTCCTTTTTCTTTGCATGCAACTGTTGATCCTGGCTGACAGGAGTACCAGTGGTGGGTGTGTGGGCGGGAGAGTCTCTATACTTATCTATTTCACAAAAAGTAAAATAATGAAGTGACTGTCTCGGTGGCGTAGTTGTACTAAGGTACGATAACAAAGCTGAGGTCTCGGGTTCGAATCCCGGGTCGGGCAAAATATTGGGTTTTTCTATTCATTATCAGCCCGGAGTCAGAAATTTGTGCTCGATATGGCGGTAGGCTCGCCCCCTATCACGTCATGGAACGGAATATACAAGGCGAAATGTGGGTGTCCTGGTGGAGCCTCTGCCTACCCCTTCTGGGATAAAGGCGCGAGTTTATGTATGTAAAATAATGAAGTGTTACTAATACGTTAATGTTTATTGCGGTGTCGTACGCTAAAGATTTCTATTTGTTAATACCTCGCCGCTTTTCTGACTATACAAGACGAAAGTTACGTTTTGTGAAAACATTTCGTGCTTACGTATTTGCACAGTTTATTGTTATTAGTTCGACCCCGAGTCACGTACATGACTCATATGACTTTTAAGGTTGTATGTATTTGTAGACAATTATCTTTCACTTTAATGATCAAGGAAAACATCACGAGGACCGGCACACGAGTTCCAAAAAAATATTTCAATGGTGTGGAGGTTATCGATCCGTTATAGGCCAGTGTGGTGGACTTCAGCTTAAATCAGTCATAATATTGTAGGATACTAGGTGTAGTTTTTATACGGTTATGTACATTAAGTTACGAAAAGACATATCTTTACAAATTCTTTCTTCTTTTTTAATGACGTAAACTTTTAATCAATCATTACAGAGGGGTATCACTGATTATAGAGCTGTTATCAGTTAAATTATTCCTTTAATCCACATAATCAGAAAAAATACTTATGTTTCTCTTTCATTGTTGATAATGAAATAATAATATTATGGTGCACATCCATAGCTTGATTTTTAAAATTTTATCATGTTCATGTTTTTATCTATTTAATAAGAATATTATTGAAGATGTCGCTGGATAGGTCGCGGATAAAGTGGACTTCGTAATGAGAGAAGATTATGGTTATACTTCACAAAATTATTAAATAACAATGAAATAAATAAGGGCATTAAAAGAATTCTCGCAACGCATACCTAATTAACTAATTCGAGAGTTCATTAACCTATTGTAATAAAAACTGTCTCAAAACAAACAGAAAACACAAAACTATGAGTTATAAATAAATAATTTTAAAACTGTACCCGATGCGGCGTATAATTAACTGTAACGGCTAGCTGTTTTTAATAGAACAAATTTATAAGCGAACGTCTTTTTGTCTGACATAATAATGGATTGATAATTTTCGGTAATATCGCTTCGTTTGAAACGATGTTATCTGATAATAATTGATCTTATTAATTAATCTACTTTTTGTGTTTGACATTCCGCTAGATAATTTGTCATTTCTATTATTAAATACTGGATTAAACCTTTAATTTGCAAGATGTTTATAAGGAAATGCAAGGTTTGTAAAGTCTACTAATCGATGCTTTGTCAGCATGGTAGACCAACGTGTACTCATTGTCCCAAAAAAATTACAGTAGAAACGGGACCGGTCGTGGGCTTATCATTACCATAATTTCGTTGCAGTTCAATGCTGGACATAGGCCTCTCCCAAGGTACGCCATAGACCCCGGTTTGCAGCGTGGAGTCATAATTCAATTAATTACAACATACATACATACATAGACTCACGCCTTTATCCCAGAAGGGATAGGCAGAGGCGCCACCAGGACACCCACATTTCACCTCGTATGTTCCGTCCCATGATGTGACAGGGGACGAGCCTATTGCCATATCGGGCACAAATTCCTGACTTCGGGCTGATAATGAATAGAAATACCCAATATCACTTTGCCCGACCCGGGATTCGAACCTGAGACCTCAGCTTTGTAGTCGTACCGTAGTACAACTACGCCACCGAGGCAGTCGAATAATTACAAGCATATAAATAACTGAGATCTCAGTGATGTAAGGACGGATGAAATAGAAGACATTATTTATTATTACGACACAACAAATTGTTTATGTAGAAACCAGCGATGTTTGAAAACAGATGTTCTCACACATAATAGTCCACGTAACTGCAGTGAGTGAAATTAACGCGGGAGCACACGCACTAGCCACTACATTGTCGCTTGAGACGTTCTGTTCCGTAAGTACTGTGTACTAGGCGATGGGAGGCAGCGGTATTTTATTAGAAAATTATTATTAACGGTCTCCTCGGGGAATAAGGGAAGATATGATTAAATGGATAAAAAAAGACAAATTGTGCTGGGTTATCTATAGGAAGCATTAAGCACTGGCGTCGGATACTCGCAGATGAGGTAGAAATACGACTTAATAATGGTTAAAGAAAGTCGCTTGATGCAAGCGACATTTTCCAATGTGTTGTTTGGTTTTGCTACTGTCCATGAGCCTTCGTATTGCTTACCATCAGGCGAATGGCATACTCGTTTCGCCATCAATTCCCTCAGAAGAACGATAACCTGAACAAAAACCTAAGCTGGTATAGAATTAACAGGTTCCCGTACAACCGCTCCTACTTTGTAACATTAGGTGCCGAACCAAAGTTTGCACTGATTTGCATCAGGAAACGTCTCGAGCGGCGACACTCGGCCTATCCGCGTGCATTTTGTTGTCGCATTTGCATGCCACTTTCTATTTCCGATAGATGGAGCTGAATTAGGGATGCCAGGTATCAACGTCTTAATTCTGAGATAATTGATAATGCTGTTTTAGCTGTGGAAACAGGTAATAAATTAACTGGAGAATGTTTAGTATCTAAAATTACGAAGGGTATTTTGAGGTTCTTAATATGATTTCTTGATACCATGTTGATTGTGACATAATAATTAGCTACAAGTCGGGTATGTAACTTACGTCGACTAAATTAGACTCGGAATTATGGTTGATACGCTTATAACCGTTTTATTTTTGGAAAGGTTCAATCGGTTCTGTTTTTGATAAATTTTTTCATTAATTTTCCACCGAACGATGCTCTTTTCTTGTTTATAGAGATACATCAACAGTAATTTTTAATCATGTCTTACATCCTATTGAATCTGAACAGAATAGTGCTTCCTGTATCTTCAATGTACATTGATTGTAATACTATGTAAAGCTTTAAAACAATTCCCACAACCCAGTTCCTCTCAACCCTGAACTGTCAGTAAATCGGTTATGCAATTCCGTGAATACCTGCGTTACAGTTATTGTTTTCTGTTGACAATAACAAGACTCTAGTGCTGAGTGCGTCGGACTTGTTCCCATCGTGTTCAACTTGTTTCCTATGAAGTGAATAGTTCTGTCAACTTCACTGAGATGTTCCGGTCCGTTGGGAGTGATTCTGTGGTAGGTACATCATTGCCATATTTGCATGTACGTTTAAGAGTTTACCAGCGGGGAATTTCAGTAAGTCAATTTTTTTTCAACACTGCGCTGGCAGCTGGCTAAATGATTGAGAGCCAAACATTTTAAAAAATTTAAATTCTTTGTTCGACCACCTTGTTTCCGCACCCAAATTCAGTGCTCATTGGTGTCACGTAACTCATCACCGTTAACAGTTTCAACAGAAAAAATAGGTAACCAACAAAAATACATCACGTTAAAACAACAAAGAGATAGAAAAATACATCTCTCGAATTCAAGGCCTCCCACGCATCGATCCAATCCGCACAATACAACTCAATTTTTCATGCTGCATTCAGACTGCGCTTGCCATCCGAGTCAACGATGCCCTCTTAAATTTCCCTCCCGACTCCCGTCACTCCCGCCTCCGCAAACATATTCCCCATTCAATCATTGACTATTGTATAAAACATTAGCTTCCTAGTGCAGGGCTGTCGGTAGCAATTTACGCCTCCTTGAATATTTAATGTGGCTTCCACTGATTTGTTTGTGGTGTCATTGTTTGTATTCTAAATGATGGGACGTTTTGTCGATTTATTGTAGGGTTTGTTTAATTTGCTATCATGCGGTTATTGGTCCATATTTCAGACCGGTTATTAAATGGGTTTAAGGTTATAAAGAAGTGTACGGTCTCTTCTTGATGTTAGATTGATGTAGTTGTCCATTAATTCCAACCATCCCCTTCGCGCACCCCTTTTTCTGTAAAAATTTTGGTCGGCCATTGTCAGTTTTTGTTGCAGGAGCCGGTAGTGAACTTATCTTCAAAAAAAAAAAGCCATGTATAGAATAACAAACCTCTGAATTCCCCACCTACCATAATTTTAATTTTTCAAAAACCAAACAATTGACCCTTTGTCTAATATCCAGTGCATAGTCACAATAAAATGAGTCACGGTAACGAGTCACCGCGGTGCAAACAGAGCAACGGGACACATGCGTCGGTAATTGTTTGCTGTGACTCGCCGTGAGATCTGTGAGCGCCGTCTTGAGCTACTGTTGCGAGTGCTCTGTGGCGATACCGGTAGGGCTGCTACAGTTGTAGTAAATATTTTTTTTAATTGTTTGTTAATTTAATATTAGTTTTTCAAGTTGATGGATAACTTAATAAAGATATATATTTTGATTTATAATATTTTTGTTAACCGTTGGTATTCTGTTTTTTGTTGCCCGTTGGTATTAAATTACTAAATAGATTTTTGTCACAAGTTTGTGACTAGATTAAACTTAATTTTCTTTGATGGAAACTCACTGGTGAAACAAAATATATAACAAAACAGCAAAACTGTTACTGCACAAGTAATCTAGTTTCTTGTCCGCTCTTCTCTAGCGAAAACCGCTTTCCGAACCGGGCGGTAGTTGACCCTTCAGGTGTCCATGTATAGGCAATAGACTTTTTGACAGTTCTACATAATAGAGAATAATGGGAGCACAATGGAGGATGTCACATAAATCATGACATGAAGCTCATTTGTAGCCTGATGGACACCGGAAGGCCTAGTTCAAAAATGACTGTTTTAAATAATGTTGTACATTGTTATGAATTCAATAAATTATTTTCATTTTCATTTTTAATCCTTCTAGACTACATCTAGAAAACATCGTGATGAGACCTGCATACCGTAGCGATGTTAAAGCATTTCTACGGTATGTAAGTCCATAAACCCGCACTAGGCCAGTGTGGTGGACTATATAGCCTTACCACTTTCAATCGATTCTCTCGATTGTAGAGTAGGCCCGTGCCCTGCAGTGGGACGTATATGGGCTGATATAGATATTATATATAGACCTTTATACAGAACATACTACTACAGTCTTCTTTTAGTCCATTTCTTTTGTTTATACTTTTGTATATGTTTATAATGTAATTACTTACATAAACCCACCAGCCCTGTAAGAAACGGGACATTTGCATAACAAAGCCGCGGTTAAGATGAAAGCCGCTCGAACTCAAGCCTCGTACAAGAGTGGCGTGTTATTGTAACGCTTGCTAATAAACGTGTAGGTAATTATGCAGATGAGCTTCAGACAACACCGATGGACTCTTAATTGCCGAGTAATGTACGCGTAATTCGCGCCATCTTGTGTAAAATTGATGCGTGAATGTTAATTTTTAGTACAATGCGGGCTGCAATAAATGTTTTTTTTTTGTTGTAAGTTGATGTTTTCTCAATAGTTGCGAAATGTGATATTTTGCCTGTATATTATAGTCTTTCGTTTCTGAAATTTACAATAAATATATTATTAGAAATAAATATATAATAAACTGGCCGTTAATATAATTAAATTCATCTATCCATCACCAGTTCATCCTCATTCCATCATCGCGTTAGTCCCGCTAAGTTAAATCGCACACTTCTTTACATATTTATGTGCAAGAAAGCTGGCAACAATACCCAAAATTGTTTGATAAAATAGCTCAACGATGTCATATTGAAAGAGCAAGTTAATGTCGATAACGAGGCATGTGGGCGTGATGCTGCACTCGGATTATTAAATTAGTTAACTGATCGCGCCTGTTACGTACCAAACAATTGATGCGGTATACAGCTTGATGTTTTTATTGCAGTAAATGGCGAGACGAACATGCCATAGTAAGCGATACGTCCGCACATGGACAGTAGAAAACCAAACACCATGAATTACAAAATAATGCTTGGCATTCCACTGCGCTCGCCATCCTGAGACATAAGATGTTAAGTCTCATGATGTCCAGTGGCTCTGGCTACAATGTTCTTCAAACCGGAACACAACAGTGCATTTACACTGCTGTTTGGCGGGAGAAATAGACATTGCGGTGGTACCTGCCCAGACAGCCTCTCACATATGAGAGACCTACCACCAGTATATGTAGTTTTGATTGAATCGCAGATATTAAAATAAATGGGTTTCTTTTTTTCTCTCTCTCTCTCTTCTTCAGGAAGTCCATTGCTGAACGTGATGGGTATAGTTTGCCTCAATTGTATGATATTGATATTTTAAACGATTCAGTAGCGCAGTTTGTTAAAGCCACGGGTGAAATGAAAGGTTGGAGTTTTGATCCCCACACTGAGACAAATGTGTGTGTGATCCGCAGATATTTGATTCGGGCCTAGGTGTTGGAGAGATCGGAAAATATACTAACATAGTTATTATTTTGAAGTCTACAAAAAATGAAATGGGCCGGGGGAAGACTAAAGCGGTTGTTAATTCACATACATACATACATAAATTCACGCCTTTATCCCCGAAGGGGTAGGCAGAGGCGCCACTAGGACACCCACATTTCGCCTTGCTTGTTCCGTCCCATGATGTGATAGGGGGCGAGCCTATCGCCATATCGGGCACAAATTCCTGACTCCGGGCTGATAATGAACAGAAAAATCCAATATCACTTTGCCCGACCTGGGATTCGAACCCGAGACCTCAGCTTTGTAGTCGTACCGCAATACAACCACGCCACCGAGGCAGTCGTTAATTAATATTTATATAAACTTCGAATATCATACGAATCATATTCAATTACAACAAAATGTTCATTAATAAACAGTCAACAGAAACGCGACAATTGCGCAAGATTGCCTCCACGTTCTCAGCAATAAGAACATTAGAAAGAAACGCAAGGGAAATTGCAGATAATCAGGCGGGACGAGGAAACCTCGGAACAAATATATTAAACTTGTATAACTGTCCACGTAACGTTGTGTAATCGTTGTGTTAGTCGCGGCTCCAGTTATGGACACTAAATTGACTGTAGGGAGCTGTGGGTGAAGTCACTTAAGATGGGCAAATTGATGCTGATGTTGTAGATGAGAAAGTAAGTGTATTTATTTGTTAATTTTTTACAAATAAATCTCTGAAATGTTGTGATAATTGGCAAAAAGATGGGCTGACTTGGGGAAGGACATTGGTAACTAAGCTTTGTGAAATATACTTATCAAGATCGGGTAGGGGTTATTTAGTTAGGGAAATCAATATGTCGGGACTATCTTATGTACATTAGCAGATCCCCAAAACTCTGTTGACGGGTGATAGGTAACAGTTTCAAGACAACACTACATTTACCACCCTTTCCACCATTACTCATCTAATATTTACCTCCTTATCAGTAGCCACCTTATTGGTTTCTTAGATTTACGCGAATGTTACACATTGAAATAAAACACATTGATTTTTACAGATTTTATCGCGGATTTGGTTTACTTTTAACATTTTTAAAACTTCCCGGCGTTTCGATTGTTTTGCAGCTTTCGTGGTCACGACGCGGACGCTCCGACGCGACGACGCGATAGAATCCGTAAAAATTAGGTTTATTTCAATCAGTAGCCGCCACATCAAATAAAGCTATTCTCCACTTCATCCTGTACACAATGTTTGTACAGCAATTGTGTCAGCTGACAGGCGACAAATCAAATTAATTGTGCGTCCGATGGTTGCGTGGCGCGAGCCGATTATATTAGCCGAATGTGACCCCGGGATTGGGCAAATGTTTATTAACAGATGTTTTGTTGGCGTTGGGTAAGAGTTTTGATGTTTGATCGTGAATTTTATAGACAGTGTCGGATAGTGTTAAAACACAGCATGTTATTATCAGATTTGAGTGTCCCATTGCTGTGCGTAAGGCTCTAGCCCGTGTTCGTTCTGCCCAATCCGTGCGACTAAACATTTGGAGAGACAAAAAAAAATAACGCCAATCTAGGGTAGATTATTATTAGTAAGAATTTCCACTCACTGTTGCATGTTTCATATGGTTTTGTCAGCTTAAAAACTTGTATAATTGTATAATCACGGATAAATCCGATTTTTCAATCTATAAACTTATAAATTGCATTGCTTCACTAACAAATCAAACTCGGAACCTCAATTCGCGCATACTATTCGTTACTGTTGAACCAACCATCGCGTTTCCATTTCACATTCATGACCACGCATTACTATTGATTTTTTCGCCCGCTCGCTCGATCCAAGATCGCCCTTAGTGCATTAACATGCACTTTCTCTAATCCAAATAAGGTCTGCGGAGCTTGTACCAAGACACTGACCTACTGAACCCTTAAGTAGAGAGTAATGGGTTATCAGGGGTCATC
Source organism: Deilephila elpenor (assembly GCA_949752805.1). Lineage (NCBI taxonomy): Eukaryota > Metazoa > Arthropoda > Insecta > Lepidoptera > Sphingidae > Deilephila > Deilephila elpenor. The sequence goes on along the minus strand of OX457098.1, from coordinate 13,336,746 downwards.
ACATCACGGGCCAAAGGTCCTTTATTAGAATACAATGTTATACTAACAAGTGTATAGTAAATATGGGAACCAATTTACTAGTGTAGGGAAATAATGCTATACTAGATCATTTACCGATCGTTGGGAGTGAATTTATTGGTCAAATAATTTATTACTGGAAATGTTTGTGAACGCTAGTTTAGTTGAACCAAAATTTTTGAATTTATTTTGACGCTGGATTTTCGAGTAAAATTGAATGAGGAAAGAACATTAACTAATTTAGGCAAAATAAAATGCTGCAGACTTTGGTGGACTAAATACCTACATCTAAAAGAGTTCATGTCGTAGATGTAACTGATTCTAAAATTTTATATCAAATCAATCTGCAACACGGTTAATAAGTCATTTCGCTCCGAACCCACCGAACTATTTTAATAAGTAAAAAAACGCCAGAAATAGAAGAAATTATGTCGTTTTCTCATAGTTAACTATCACGATCCCTCATAAAAAACCCCTAAATAATAGCTTAATGTAATAATTCAAATTAAAGCACATATTGAAATAAAACTATTTTATACGAATTTTAGCGCGATTTGATTTAATTTTTAAATTTTTTAACTTCCCGACGTTTCGATTACTTTACAGCTTTCATGGTCACGGGGCGGACTCAACAGTGACCACTCCAGACAACTCCAGTCCGCCCCGTGACCACGAAAGCTGTAAAGTAATCGAAACGTCGGGAAGTTAAAAAATGTAAAAATTTAACCAAATCGCGATAAAATCCGTATAAAATAGTTTTATTTCAATGTGTAACATTCGCGTAAATCTAAGAAACCATTATAAAGCACATATTCTCGTACACAAGATTGTCGTGAATGAATATGCGAGCGTCACGCGTGGCGCAGTCGTGCGTGCCCGCGACCCCGATACCTTGATATTGGACACCAGCACGACTGTTTATTCAATCTTCAGGAAAATTTAGATTAGTAAATATATCAATATTGAGAGCTAATTATAGCTTTAGCGGTCAAGGATAGCAAGAGAGAACTTGCGTATTTGGGAGGTTTCGATGAGATTCTATCATTTGGCGTTAGCTTACGTGGACTAACATCTTTTCATTTTCTAGAGTTGTTTATTTCTGAGTACCAATAAGCTTGGGATTATTTGCAAATGATTTCTTGTCCTCCGAAATTTGATAGAGTTCATATTAAGAAAAATAATATTAGGAAGCAACTTAAAAAAAACACATATTTTAGGTTTTTGCAAACCTGCCACATAATGAGCGACTAACGATCAAATGATTGCATCCTTGCGCATAACACTGGTAATAGCTGCTAGGGGAACATCAGGCTGACGGTCGACGGTCGATAGTAATGCCTCGTAAAAAACGCATTGCATGCGTAATTGTCGGGCATCCGTAGCGGAGCACACGCCTCGTGTGACATCGCCCTTAGATTCTCACGATCGTGCACTAGGGATGGTATTTGCGTTGATAGCTGCCGGTATTTGAGATCGAATTTTATCGATTTCAAATATGCTCGTACCTTTGGAAAGAGTTGCGGAATGGAAAATGGTATTCGCTTGTTACCTATTTTATTTGCTTTCCAGTCGTGAGTATTTTTTAGTTTTGTCCGTTCGATTTTAAAACAGCTGTTGATAACGAAATAGGAAGAACAGCTGGAGTCATAAAAGTACTTGAAACTTTACCGAAACCTCAATATGACAGAATTAAAAAGTTCGCGAATCTCAAAGCTGTACTTGATACAATCTTTTTGTAGGAAAAAGGGTTTAGGCATTAATTTACCACGCTGATCTAAAATGAGATTGGTCAAACTTAGAAGATATGCTGGTTCACTCCTGCCCAGTTGCCATTAATCAAAAGTCTGTTCCCTGATATCGAACCTGCTCCAACCATCATACACCTTTATTCCCCCACGGTACGAATCCAATATGTAATAATACTGCACCAGCTCCATGGAATGTGACGTGGTCATCACTAGCTGTTAATGGTGAATAAATGGACGGCGGGCGCGGTGTTCCGGCGCTGTCAGACGCGCTGGCATTAATGGCAGCTGTGGGTGGTCGCGTAATGCACATATGTGGATTCACTGGGAATTAGTTTGATCGAATATTGGATATTTATATGTTATATTTACAAGTTATAAAAGATAAATTCGGTAATATTACAATGCTGACACCAGGGGTTCAAATCCCGGGTCGGGCAGAGTGATATTGGATTTTTCTATTGCTTATCAGTTTGCAGTCAGGAATTTGTGCCCGATATGGCGAATGGCTCGCCCTTTATCACATTGTGGGACAGAACACAATGCGAATCGTGGGTGTCCTTGTAGCACCTCTGCCTGCCCCTTCTGGGAAAAAGGCACGAATATGATAATAATAATTATTAAATATGAGAGGTAGACGTTTATTAGTGTTTTGGCATGTTTTGGTTTTTGTAGTTAATTGTGGCCCACGTGGTTTGAGGTGATCTCCGTTGCTCATTAATGTCAATGAGGTGTATTCTACTTACTTTGTTTTGTGAACATAAAAATACTTTTACATGCACAAACATCTCATTAAAAACTTAGAACTTTTGTGTGCCTACATCATACTCTGAAAAACGTAGACATGACTTTACTCTTAGTCCATTGATCTCTATAAAGGTCCATTAAACACCTGGAATTCTTTGTCACTCATATACATACCTGCTGCATCTATGAAATCTACTTCGATCAGAATCAGCAAAGCTGAAGGAATCACTGCAGCTGTAGCAAAAATGCCGATCGACATGCTTTTCCTCAATGGACGCTTAGCTGCCCACTTTTTACATGCATTACCGTCACGTCTGTCACACGAGTCGGGCAAAAAGCTACTCAGAGCCAGATGAGAGGCAAATACGCGGCATCCGGCTTGTTAATTGATTTTCCAATGCATTAGTCCCGCTTGATTAGTAACTGCGGATTCTTTGTTCAGTTTGACGTTACGGCACGTACGTGGAGATTTCACCGTTCGTTGCAGTGGTTTAATTGAGATGCATGTTTGATTAAATTGATTTTGTTAAGTTGATTCTTTTGTTGTAGGAATTGTATCGATTTTTTTAGTACAAGTGTAAACAGTTGCGTTGTGGACCTATTGGTTTATGTGAATTGTAAATAGTGAGGTTCTACGTTTGATTCCTTTTTCTGTTTTATATAAAAAAAATAAGGTTTGAGAAAACTCATTTGCTCAGGGTGAGGCAATTTTCCATAAGAGTCGATTGCAAAATATCTGTAAAATATGTTGCTTCTACCACAACTAAGACCTGGAAATTTATAAAATGCTTAAATAAAGAGGAAAAAATCAATTTTCCAAAGGCAGTAATTAACACCACTAAATTCACAATTTCAAAATATTCATTAACATTCGATATTTGAATCCCAAGATCCAAATCAATTAAATCCTTGGCTGCTCTTTTGTTTTTGCCTAACTTCTGCTCTCATTGTTCCATCGTAAATCGGATGTAGTTGTTACGGTCAGTGTATCGAGTTGCGCAATACCCCGCAACCGCCACATTTGCATACAATGCTATCACGATAAAGATGCTCGATACGTTTCAAATGTACAGATTGAATTGTTACGGTTATTTTTTGAATTTCGAATGTTGGGGAAATGCGTTATTGGATCTTTTTTAATTAGGTTTTTTTTTCTCTGGTCAATATTAATTGACAACTTAAATGCTAACTTTTTTATAATAAGGTCTGCAAAACGAGGAATTGTAGTTTGAATTATAAATATAGAGCCTAAATAATAGAGTATTGGCTATATCTTTATAAAAGTATTAAGTGAAAAACTAACGCATATGAAAGAGACAGAGCGAACGTGCGGCCAATATATCTTGCAAAATTAAATAGGTTGTAATTTTGTATTATTTTACCCCGTCCTTGCTCTAATAATAATGTCTCTGACAGAATCAAAAAAACAAATTAAAGTCAGAAGAAAAGTATAAAACTTTTGATAACCCCACGAAACATACTCATGTCCAAAGGCCTTACGTCAAAACTGTCCATAACAGGCGACACCACTCCTCCATCATCCTTTCGTAATGCCATAAAAAAGCTATCTCCCATACGTCATAGTACACGCTGGCATCCCATTCATCTTGTTACAAACGCTGTTTAATGTAGTGTTGCGGGCGGAACGGGAGCGCCGAGCGGTTGCGATCAGTTGGGTAATGCAGTACAATGGACAGGCGCCGGCCGTCACGCGCCAGAATGTGATGTAAAAGATGGTTGGAACAATGTGGGATTTTGTTCTATACTAGCTTCTGCCCGCAAACTTCGTCTGCGTGATGAACTTTATTTAAAATTAACTTTATTTGTAATTTACCATCCCCTCCCGTCCCGATATATCCCGCTCGTCCCGACTCGTTCTTACTCATGGCATGTAATCCAGTCCCATCTCACCTCTTGGAGTATAAAAAAGTAACAAATATATCGGAATTCCTTCCTCATCCCGGGGGAACACTAATTTTTTCGGGATAAAAGTAGCCTAAGTGTTAATCCAGGGTGTCAGCTACCTCCATACCAAATTTCATCGAAATCCGTTAAGTCGTTTCTGAGTTCATCGCGCACAACCGCACAGACAAACAGACAAAAATTCTAAAAATCATTGTTTTGGGTTCTATTGCGTTAATACAGACACCCCCCCCCCCCTCCTTTTTGTTTTTCTTATTAATCTTTCATGTACATACATCACGGACGGTTTTTATTATAATAAGTATTGATTTCTACATGTCTTTGATAGTCGGGGTGTTTTGGTAATTGAATTACACTACTCACAAAAATTAAAGGATATTTTTTTTTATCAATTTTTTTTGGTGTTTTTTGAGAGTCTGTATCTTGGAGAAAATTGATTGTTAAGAAATTCGGAAACTAAAACTTGGAAGCTTGAAATGTCTATTTTGCAGATCTGTGCTCTATTTCTTGATTCCTCGCTAAGTTGATAAGCAAGCGTAAGAAAACCAACGAGAAAAAAAAAAACAAAAAAATTTCTGGATTTCAAAACCGTGCATTTACATGGGTAGTATTTTTTTGGTGACATCATTATAAAATTCCCGTAGATAATTTAATTGCCTTTAATTTGATATACCATAAACCTCTGTGACATGATTTGGAGCTGACTTATGGTAAATCAAAGTAAAAATGGCCTATCACACTTTGACATTGGATTACTCCATGAATATCAATCATGGGGAAAACAAAATCAGAATTTTCGTAACTTCAAAACATGTTCTATGAGTTGGTATAAAAGTCTTATGATAATGAATAGAATTTCTAAGTAAAACTGTTGACTGAAAAAAAGGTAAAAAACCGGTTATTTATGGATATTCGGAAAACACTGCATATCTTTGGATAAAAGAAACGAACGAAGGATATCGTCGGTAACTTTTCAACCTTAAAGTATTCTAAAGACACTCTGAAAATTTCAAACTGCTCCGATTTGATTATCTTAGTGTTCGGAAGGTTTGAACTTACTGTATTCGTCAAAATTGTCGTAATAAGAATTTTTCGTATGTGATCGATTTTTGTCACTTCAGAATGCTTTTTTTGGTGATTATCCATATTCTTTTGATCAAATCATTTTTTCTAACGTTTTCGCTATTCTCCGCAATTGTAAAAAAAATACTACCCATGTAAATGCACGGTTTTGAAATCCAGAAATTTTTTTTTTCTCGTTAGTTTTCTTACGATTGCTTATCAACTTAGCGAGGAATCAAGAAATAGAGCACAGATCTGCAAAATAGACATTTCAAGCTTCCAAGTTTTAGTTTTCGAATTTCTTAACAATCAATTTTCTCCAAGATACAGGCTCTCAAAAAACACCAAAAAAAATTGATAAAAAAAAATATCCTTTAATTTTTGTGCGTAGTTTATAATAATTGTTGAATTCATACTTGTCTGTAGGGTTCGTAGTCAACGAGGCACTTTTATGTATTTGTCAATTGTCATGTTCGCTTGTGTATGAATTTAATAATTACTTGAAATTTTATTTACTACAATACACCTAAAATATTATGATCTTATATTTAATCATCGGTGAAGTGTTAACTTAATCTCTTTTTAGCCTAATTTCTGATAGTTATGGACTTATCAAAATTAACAAACAAAATATTCCTCATAGATACACTTGTATAAAAAAGCCCATTTGCATAAAACAAATTAGAGCTTACATTAAAGTACGCAAAAAAAGAACAATGTCTAAAGTATAAAAAATATACCATTTTTTCGAGAGATCAGTTTACAAGGTCAAAAGTGCGGAAATTCAAGGTCCACTAATTCCAAATGTTTGTAAATGGTTGTATGATGTATCCAATATCGACGATGTTTATTCTGAATTGTTAACGCGAGATGTGTGCGTTTCCACGCCAATACTTATGTAACACAATAATTGAGCATAAGAACATTGGTTTGATACATTTTGATTTAATTTGATGCCGCAGTAAACTGCATTATCGTCGTTGGTAAATTACGGCTGTAATTAGCTAGTTTACTCAAGCTGGGACACCTGTTTTAATCAAATAAACTCGATATTAGGAAAAAGCATTTGGCTCTAGCCTCTAGGAGTGAAAGGTTTCCAAATTGAAAAGATAATTTTTAACTGCTTTTATGTGAAGAAAAGTCATTCTATCATCATCATCCATTGTCAAGTCCAAGACCATAGATCTCGCCCAAAAGATTTCCATAACGATTTATCGGAAGCAGCCAGCAGTGACTTCCTGAAATATTAATTATTGAGTGCATCTCTCTTTTCAGTCAGGGAAAGTCCACAGTTGAACATAGCACTCCCCCAAGTATTTAATTTCCTACATTATCATTTAACACATGTTCTGTTTGTTGCAGTTGGTGGTGAACCTGGCGCTGGTGATCTACCATGCGCTGGACTACACCCACTCGGAAGACGAGGAGCGGCTCATCTCGCCCGACCTCGAGGGACTCATCACCGAGATGACGGCTTGCGATGCCATTGGTGAGTACCTATTTGTTTAGATCTTAGACTTCTAAACCAGGGGATTTTACGGTGGTAACATGAGACGGTTGACCATCAATTACTGTACAATTTTAAAAATTATGAACTGTTTTAAAAGTTTGAATATCCTGTTTAATCCTCCTTAGGAAACAATTTTTAGGCACGTTATAGAAGGAACTTCTATAAAACATTCCATGCTTTTAGAGCTATGTATACACCGTGCTTCTGTGTTTCTGTGCGTGATTAGTGATTATGCCAATTTTTGAGTATCCAATATCCAAAATTGTTTTCTAATACTGCTTAACTCTCCAAATATTGTAGGAAACTAACAGAAACTTTCGTTGATAATCGAAAATATTTTTGAAACATAGGCACTACATCAGTAAACACAATAACGGTGACTCACAGGATTTGTATACTCGTATATTTGAAAAGTACGTCAATACTGAATACAAACTGACGGTCAATAACGATTGACAAAAGCAGTGTTAGATGTCCACCTTATGTCAAAGAAATATATTTGTCAAATCAATTGAAGCAGGCATGTTTTACAGTAACTAAATATTCTGTGGCTAGAGAAGGTCATAGGCAGTTCAAGCTGCAAATAAATTGATTAATTTAAAAAAGAAGATATGAAGACTTACCCCCTATTTGGCACCTGGGGTGTTAGCACTTTAAATTAATGATACAATTTGTTTATTAATTTATGTGACAAATGAGCAAACGATTTACCTGATGGAAACCATATGACACTAGCGATACCAAAACTATCTTGCAGATCCTAGAAGTAAATATTAAATGGGAAGAGGAAGAGCGGGGAATCCTAAAGTTCACTAGGCTTCAATCAATCAGCACGAGAAATAAATGGTCAATTTACCAATGTTTATATAAAATTACATGGACGTTTGGGATTCGATCACGTCGCAAATTTTCTATACAGATTACTGTAAATGGCGGTGCAATTCGGTTTTCACCAGTAGCTGAACTTTCACCTTATTGACCTTTTTGCTTTGTCACGTACCCGCTTGTACGGTAACGGGTAAACTCGATTCTATCTTACCATTATATTATTGGTGTATTGTTTTCTTAGGGTTCTTTATTAAGGATAAAGAAGGAGATTGCTTTTTCTCAGGATTTTGAGAATAAATTTAAAGTATAATTATTTTTCTCTTTGGCTCTTTCTGATAGTTGTTCATCTGTTTTTGAATTACCACCGAATGTCGATAAGATTTTAAAAGAATGAATAATCAAATTAATAATAATAGAAGTGATAATTTAAAATTAAGCTAGTTAAGTTTTGAATCCTGTTTGTCTTCACTACATTAACAAACAAACTGAGAAACCTTTATTTTTGGTCAAATTAGATCAAACTTAATTATATTTTATAACACTAGTTACGTTAAAGGATTTTTTATTGACAGATAGCTTCAGATCCCTCAGAAACCATCTGAACTGATCAAAAAGTCTTGCTTTCCATCACCTCGATTTGTTTTACTTAAACGGCTTGACATTAGAAATTGTATTTTTCCTGTGTCGCCATTTCTCCCATGCTGTGTTTCTGATTGCGTACGTGAACGCTCCGTGTGAACACCGCTTTATTACTTTCCGTTTATTTGATTTGATAAGGTCAACTGTCCTTTAAATTGAATGGTACAAAAAATCTTAGAAATTGGACTATGTGAGTACGCCGTAGATGTCGAATCATTTTTATATAAAAAAATAGAATGTTTTTTCTCGGTGTAATTGGATCGATTTATTTCAATTATTTTTTTATTGTGTGTCTTTGTGTGTCTATAAACTTTCCGTATCGTACACGCTGAGCAGGCGTGTTGGCGCAGGGCTTCCTTACTCGCGCTGATAACACTCGAGCTTCGGTTATCAATTGTAAAGGGAGACCAACTAGAAATAGAAACTTGGGCCAACATTTCTACAGCTTAATCTAATTCCATGGGAACTCTATCACATCTATAGTTTTTTAGGCCCAAATAAAATTATCTTAACAACAAATCATCGTAAATAACCGAGTACAGTGAAAACATTCGTTATCTCAACCGCGTGGGAACTTTCGTTCAACAATCTCATTACACTAGTTTCTAACAATGTTACGTTTCCCACTGTCACGGTGCGGGTTCGAATCAGGGTCGACTTTAATTAAGGTTTTTTGATAGTGCGTGTGTATTGATGGGTGATTTTTATTGTGTGTTATCATTCTGATTTTCTCGCGGCATGGTTTACGCGATGTGTTAAAGAAGGCATAATGGGTAAACGTTGTCTGTGAAATGTTAAATAAATAAATACACCCAACAGTCACATACATAGTCATGGCCACACACTAAGGTCCAGTCTTGTGTCGTGGGTATCAGAAACTACGAGTGACTTTTCGGTTTCACAAACACCCAGACCCGAAACAAATACCTGTGGATCACACAAATATTTGCCTCGATGCGGGGATCGAACCTGCAGCCTCACGTTTCGCAGGCGGCGTCTAACAACAGCGCCACTGAGGTAGTCAAGTAATTGTAAAACAATGTATAAATTTAAAATCATTCACTTACCATGTTTCGTAAGCACAAAAGCTTACATACTTTCTTGTACCGCATAGTAGAAAGGGATTAAAACATGGGATGAAATTTCATATTAAGTTCGTGTTTTTTAAACGTCTGAAATAGCAGTGGGACTTTCCATAGAACACAGAAGAGAAATTATTGTAATTAATAATTTCTTTTTTGTTACATAATTTTATTCGTTTTTCCGTAGGTTATGTCGGTAATTGCAATTGGAATGAAAGTGATGTGAGCGCGATTGAATAAGGCATTTATGACATAAACGAAGGGTTAATTATTCATATTCCGTCAGTTTCGGAACGTGAAAATTTACGCGGCGGTCACTTCAAACGGTAATGTGGAAATTCATTCATTTTAATCTGGAGTTATGTAACTACGATATTTAAATTGTCGGCTGTATTGATGAAGGGTAATCAGTGACCATTTTTTTTCTATTTGATGTGAAGTTACAATTTTGTTGTTACGTTCCATTCAATAAGTAATAGTGCGAAACGTCCTTTATTTAGTGGTTGTATATTATATATCTACTATCGAATAGTGCTCTCTGTAAATTATAGTTGAAAGTCCATCACAGAGCAACTTGAAAGTATGTTATATGTCGGGTTCAATCTGTTTATGTTTCATACGGTGATTTATACTCAACAAAGCATATCTAAAGGTTTTTTTTAAAGTTATTTTTTAGCCTGTGCGAATTAGCCCAATAAATAAGTATAATAAGTTAATATAATATTTCCATGTTAGTGAATGTAAATTCTTATGGGAAAAATAAAAGTTCTTAAACCACGTAAAATATTGAGAAAGGAAACTAAGCCTATATAATAATTTAATAAACTAACACTTGTACCAAACACTAAGTACATCCATGAAACTTCCAACAGATTTCTACAAGTTCCATTGAATGGTCCCGTCTGATTAAGAGCGGTGTCAACACGATCATCGGTGTATCATTAGCCCGGAGTTATTGAATAACTTTCAGCTCATAACTCCCCGCATTTGCATAAACAAACCGTGTAGTAGTACCACAAAGGCCGAACATTCTCGCTTTCTACTCGTATTGATATTGTACCAGTGTTTACGATATAGCTCGGCAATAGAGTACGCGGGCGATCTAAATTGTTTGCATATTTAACGTGAATTATCTTGGGATTTGATTGTGTGGAAAGTTGTTTATTTAACATTGGAATTATATGTATCAAACAGTTAAAAAGTTTAGAAGGATTTATTATGGTTTATTTCATTTTAGCTATGTGTAGGATGGTTGATATAATTATAATCGCCGACCATAATATCTTGGAATGGTGAACGGTCTCGTGTCTTTGGAAGAGGGATGAATAAAAAGTGAAGATTTTAGGAAGTTCAACAATATTAGTGACCGCAAGAAATGCAAAGCAGTGCTGTTATTTCACATCGGTTTTCTATTTAGACTGATAGCTCATTCAAGCTTACCGATAAAAAAAAAAAGCAATCAATTTTTGAATTTCGAATCATATGATACACCATTCATACTCGTACAATCGTCCGATGTTCCAACGTCGTATGGAAGGGCATGCCAACCGTAAGCTGTGAAGTACGGTTGTTAATTTATAAAACAGCATCGTGCTCGCATGGCATCCACTCACAATGGAATGAGCCGATCCGTTCCGGTTCTTTCACCTCCCTTTCCAAGTCTCACGGGCTCGCTCAATCTAAATTAACTTGTCATATTTTCTGCTTTTCCCCCGCGTGGTGGCAGCACTGTTTTTGCTTGCCGCGTCCATGTCTCGATTCATAATCGAGGTGTAATTTCTCCGAGTACGCTCCTCGATTCCGAGAAGGCTCTGCAAGATGGTGCGGTTTTATTGCGTTTTAATAGCCACCGGAACGTGTACCGTTTTGTTTTGTGTGTTTGCGAAGAATCTTATCATTGCTTGGTGTGTTCCTGAAGGAGTTGGCAGTCACGTGATCACTTTTACTAAAAGTTCTGTGTATTTCGAGATGAAGAGCTGAAAATTTATCGATTTAACTTTCCTATTACCTGAAGTTACCACGACCACGACTGTCTGGTTTAAATCTGAAAACTTTCTGTAAATTGCCTCGTTGGAAATTGAACTCAAGTCTGTAATGTCATGCGACATGTTAAAGATTTACGATGCTTCAAGGTTAACAGGGGATGGCCTTCGCGAATGTGTGTTGACAATGAAAACAAAGATTGCAGGCATAGCTCAGTTTTATTGATAGTTGTTTTTACGATCGTACGGATCTTGCATTCCATTTGATGTTCAGAGAAATTTTTCGGAGGCTTGGCGGAAGTTTACCATCGGGAATTTTGATTTTAAACATAGTGGGGTATTTACTCAGTACGAAAAGTTTTTAAAGGATGCTCTGAATTTAAGAGAAGCTTAGTAGCTCCTACTGCTGTTAAATATTTTAATTAATGCGTGAGTTATTTCTTTTTGCTTTCAATCAAATACATAATGTACTATTCGTTTTCGATGCTAACTCTAGTTTAAGGATTCCTGAGTTAGCTTCTGCGATTAATCGAATCACTTAAGACCAACTCGAAGTAGGTACTGAACTAGTTACCTAGTTACCAAAGGAATTGCTGCTGATTTGATTCCCTGACAAATATAATAATTTGCTGCAGGTTTTGATTATTTTTATGGGAGTTGACACGATATTTATTGAATTGAACTAAATTTTATAAAATATAAAACTAGTAGTTCCTTCCTCATTTAAAAAACAGACACTTAGAAAATTATGATAACCACGGCCCATCCGATGCCGATATGCAAAGCCAATCGATTGACAACACATCAAACAATCGAACTTTATCGATCAAGCCATATCGATGTTCAACAACAGTTATGCGAGTGGGCGGTATCGATGGTATCGATACGAGCGAGTTGTTATTCGGTCAGTGGGTCCGTCTAGACAGGTGGATGAAACAATGGACGTTATCAGTCGGTGTGTTGACGTTATCAGCGATCTGATTGTAGATCGATTTTTGTTTGCGTTTTGATTGACTGATTTTTAGGTGATCGTATAAACAGATATTTAATGAATGGTATTTTTTTATTGGTAAAACATATAACCAAAGAATGTAATAACGAATATCCTGCTGTAAGGATTTTAATTATTAATTTAAAAAATTAATAATTAAAAACCTTACGGCAGGATACTTCTTGTTTCGAAAATTAAAAATTAAAACATTTTTATCCCCAAGGAACGAAACTATACAGCCATAATTTTCACACAGCCTTGCCATAGACTAAAAGCCTTTTAAATTACATAATCTATTCCTTTATACAACAGACTATAAAACAACGCTTGCTAATTACCAGACCACACGTAAACCATAGTTACGAGTAAAGAAAAAACTTGGAAGAAAGTCCGACACGGCTATCTCGCGTTTTATATGCATATCTGTGCACGCGGTAACGAGTTTCCCACGGCTTCGCTCTGTATAATCTAGTATTTGAGCGTAAATTACTAGAAGGGCTTTTGAACATTAATGAGTTTATTAGTTTCCGCAAATTGTTTGTTAATAATTATACATGGACAATGACAACGAAAACCTTCGATAGATACAAAATATATGAAAATACAGTTGTGTTAGCGTCTTCGTTTTCAATTGACAGCTAACTTCACATTTTACTGCCCACCCATTTTCAACTTACTTACTTACAATTTTTTTGGGCGGAAATTAGACACGGGGCCGGGGGTTAACTTTCTTGAAAGCTATTTTTTTAAATACTTTCTCCTCGACTACATTTAAAAGGAGTTTTTAAGCCTCAATAACTGTTTTTGTACAAAGTTGTACGTAGGTTGAAATTGGCAAATGTTGACAAGCGACCACGGTCCATCATTGTCGCCGATAATTCTAAACCGCCTTTATACTGTTCTATAATTTATATCCAATGCCGCCTTACTGATGTTTTGTTTGAAAATAGATTATTAGACAAAAAGCAAATAGTTGTTTTCTAAATTGAATTCAAAGAAATAAAATGACGAGATAAAACTATAGTCAATGTTAATTTCACACTGTGCTAATTTTATGGTCCATTATTATTAAAATTTTAATATTTTTTCCTCTTTGCCAATACTTCAAACGATATAATTAAATGCAAATTATATTTCTTGAAACAGTTTGAAATGACTTTTTAATAATAAAATAGGCAAAGATTATTTACTATACAGCCTTATTTTTATCTCGTGCATATTGCGACCCAATTAAAAATCATTACTCAGAACACTGTACTTTTTTCAAATTAAGCAATCTCGAATGTTTTGAAAAAAGAACATATTCCCAGTATTCCCGCGTTCAGCCACGCGCCATTATGCAAGAATGTGTGAGTAACGCGCGCTCCCGTGGGCGGTGTTGCCAGCGCAGACATGTAGGAATTTAACTCATGCGCAGCCGCGAATTGATAGTTTATTGTCTATTACACCCGTATTACATACTAATGTGCGGATTTAATAGCGTATAAACTTAACGTTACGTGCTGTGCCCGATTTCGAACGGGATGATTTGTGCAGTGTTTGTATTTGCGAATACTATTTGCATGTGTAAATAAATGATAATATGTCAATAAGTATATTTTGATCAATGCACTTTTCTGTGGGTGGCAACATGGTTGAAATTTAACATCGTATTGGTGGGAAATTAGAAACTTTGATGCGAAGAGCATACTTATAGCTTGTACAGTTAATGAATAAATGTTGAATTAACGAATCGGGACATTTCATAATAGGATTTAAATATAACATAGGCCTCTCCCAATATAGGTATAGTACAGATTAATTGATCAACGTTGTACAATGAACTCTTATTATATTTTATATTATTTTTTAATGCCGTTGGTTATGGTTTTGCAACAATCTGGCTCAAAAGCCCAACATCCACGACCAAAAAAAAAACAAAACAAAGTGTGAGTTTACCCACATCGCGCAGATGCTAATGATAAATCCCTGACAAAGCCTGGTGAAAGTCCCCGGCGCCGCCTCAGCGCGAACAATGTGGCCAATTGTTATAAATAGTCATACGCTTTATTAATACACCGGATTAGAACCTCTTTGTTTGGATGCTTGATAAATATGCTCATATTATTTACTGTACTTTCCGATACTTTCTACGCTTAAATGGTTCCACGTATTCAGTTTCACAGCTTGCTTGTAAATATTCTTAATTATGTTCCTGGGTCTTTTAAGCCATGTGTAAAGAAGTTAACACGTTATCTGTAAGTCATTATAAATAGCCAGGTACAGAGACGAAATTCTTCCTTTTCACAGCGGTACATTTCATAATCTTAGAGTTAATATAAAAAAAAGGATCATTTTCAAGGATCATTTTTTGTATTTGATCCTATCTATCTTGTAGTGAAACTACTTTTTAGTTCTTGTCGCTTTTGTAAATCAAAAACAATGTCTTCATAGCAAACGTCCCCTCCCTCCCTCCCCTCCCCTAGCTCCCTCCTTTTCGGGGATTGCTAGTACGCTGTAAAGTGTAAAGTCACTCGTGTCACGCGCTGCTAATTGCGCGGATCCAAACCCTCCAACAGTAGTTGAAATACGTAAAAAATAATAAATACTGTTTTATTTTATTATAAAATCTAGAACTGTTTTTTTATGAAACAAACCACAAACGAATGGCGAGAGAGATATGATCGTCTGATGATCATCAGAAGACCATTTTACTGCTGTTTATGATCATATGCACCAATATTTATTTACATACCAGTTTTTCATACTTATTTATAAAGCTAACCCTCAATGAAATCACCAAGGTATTAGCAAAGGGACATTTAGTCCACGTCACACCTAAGGCGAATTATTTGCTGGCAATTGAACACAGCACTAGTAATCTCTCAGAGGTGTCACGCCGTGACAGTTCCGTATACGTTTTATATTCTAGAACTATTATCAACTTCCTCATGGGTGAAAGCTGGAAATGCGTTCGTTTTGTTAACATTACCAATAAAATGTTGGAATGTGTTTTAATAAATGTACCATTGGGTACGGACTGTTGCGTAAGCAGACTAACAAGGATTTGACGTCTCTTGTTAGTGTGCGATGTAAATGATGGAATTCTAGTAGTTAATCTGTTTTATGGCTTTGGTGTTGGTTATGTCTGATTGCCAGTAAAATCTATTTTATAAACATTTTATGGCTAATGAACTAGCGCTTCAGAAACGTCCTCTCTTATTGAAACCATCAAACACATCGGTTCCAGATTAATATCGTGGATCTTTCAAATGGATTTTACTACAATACAATCAGTATTTTATAACAAAAAATATTACTTAAATAACTCACTCTATAAACAAAATTAATTAGTTTTTTCCAAGCATATCCGGCTCGAAGGACCACAACACTATAATCCTTCCTTTATTTCTTTAGCCGGTAATTCTGTATACCAAGGCGTGATGTAAAGTATGCGAAGGGTTAAATACCTGGCTGTAATTAGCGGAGTTGTAGACGGAGCGCGCGGCGCGTGTTCCGCACACAATGAAAGCAACTGTTAACAGTTACACCCGTGTCCCACGGATGCGTACAACGCTACAATGTCTGGGAAATTTGAATGTAAAGCATAGACTGTAGACTACTAGACAGAAAAAGTGATAAAAACAAAACGTTTTTTTTCAGATTTTTTCGGGATTTATTCTTGCTTCTTGGCTTTATGATTGTAGATCAATAGGAAGTGTATAAAGAATTTCTTAACAGACCGACGACGAAGTGAAACTACAAGGGTTTCGTATTCCTTTTAGTTACAAAACCTTAAAAATAACAAGTGTTCTTACTTATTATTATATGTCTTCTGCATAGTGTTATTTTATGCAGTATTTTTCAATTAAAGCTGTGTAAAGCACATCTGTGTTATTAAAAATATTTGAGTAATATTTGTCAACGTTCTACAATGGCGCCGCATAACCGATATCAACGTTTTGCGCAACATCAATCCGCATCATTACAGCTCATTTCCTGACTATTCCCCCAGATATTTGTACACAGATAATGGGTTCAAAGTACCAGCATGTCATAACTGAGTCAGAGGTATAAATGGACAATAAACATTTCGCAAGCCTCGTCTCGTGTCTGCCACCAGATTTATCTGCCGAGAGCGCCTGGCGCCTGATGACGTCACGCGGCTCGAAGGACCAAAATTGTTTTTATAATGAATAGTTATTAATTTGCGATTTGTCTTGTGTTGGTGTTCTGTGGGTTTAATTGACGGTATTATGTTTGAGTTATGAAAAAAAATACGCAGCGTAATGAGTTTTTGATATAAGAGTTGTTGAGTTATTTAATAAGATAATTTGTTCTCAGGCTAATGGTGGGGTAATTAATTTGTTGTTTACACTATCTGCGCTAAAGATGCCCAAACACCATTTTATATGAAAATTATTTATAGTTTTTTATTTGTAATTCAATTTGTCTGAACAAAAACGAAATCATTAAAATAAATCCGTTTCCTTCAAGGATTGAGTATAAAAGTACAATAGTTGGCAGTAATTAACAGCGCGTCAGCCCATCAATCTGTTTTGTAACAGACTCCGTAAACGCTACTATCACATGCTATTGTTTCGTTTGTGGACCACTGAGAGACACAGTAAATTTTTATTTTTGTGGACGGATTTAAGGCAATGCTCGGGTCTCATTTAGCACGTGTGTATTCACGTTGACACAAAAATAGTTAAATATTATTTTTGTTCTATTTACTTGCTTCATTCTTGGCTAAAACAAGTCTTGCTTTTCCCTAAATAATTTATCTGTATGAAGTATTTATTGTCGGCTGTGCGAAAGCAAGGAAAATATTCGATTTCAGCTTATTGCTATCTTAGTTAAGACATAGCAAGAGAAACAATAAACATTTTATTAATAATTTAGTAAACATCGTCTCAAGGTACAGGACCCCCGTTGCTTGCTTCATTTAGCGAGCACACAGCCGCATTTGCCTCCCACTTTATAAACCAAATTCCCCCTGTATCTATTGGTCAGAGTGCGTTTACGGAGAACGTTGTAAACACTGATGAGTCCCATTGTTAAAGTGATGCTGATTAATGACGGTGCATAAACCAACAGATTTCATGTTAGTATTTGTAATGGTCCAATATACGGCCTCATTTTTATAATGTTAGTTTTGTTATGAGAATTATAAAGTCTGGCCCGAGGCCAAGAGACTCTAATAAAAAGTTATTAGTTTTCCCTTTAGGCGAAAACGGGTAAATTGAGTTGTATTTCGTTAACGATTTAAGCGAGCTCATTAAATTAATTTGGAAAATACTAGCAGTGATTTAGAGGGAATATTAGCAGAGATTTAGAACGGCGCCTATAATAAATAATTGATGACGTGTTAATGTACAGGTTTTGGTTTCTATTTCAACAATTCTTGGGTTAGGACTTCGACAGCCTCCGTAGCGCTGTTGGTTAGACGCCGATTGTGAAACGAGAGGCCGCGGTTTCGATCCCGCACCGAGACAAATGTTTGTGAGTATTTGTTTCGGGTAGGGTTGTTTGTGAAACCGAAAAGTCACTCGTAGTTTCTGATACCCACGACACAAGACTTGGTCTTAGTGTGGGGTCAGGACTATGTATGTAACTGTTGGGTGTATTTATTTATTTATCTTGTCAATAAAACAAGTTACAATTGGCTAGGTTGGATCAGTAAATGCTTATGCATCCACGACATAAGGGGCATCCGTATTCAGGAGTAAAGGCCGATTTAATAACTATTATAATAGACAGGGCTTGTAAACGATACCAATTCACATTAAAAGTATCGGTAAATACCGGTATTTTCATAAAGATACCTGTGTATCGTTAAAATCAAGTAGCGGTAATTGAGTATCATAACGAAACACAATCGTTATGATACCATAACGTTAACAATTATCGATATTTTTTTACGTCGATAACGTTAAAAATATCGGTAATTTCGTATCGTTACTTTATGCAACATTGCTTGTAGTTTAGATTGTGAAGACTGCCCGTTATTTATTTGGTGCTTATTTAATCGCAAACGCGTGCCGACTGCCGCCACGCTCTTTGCATGAAGGTGGTTGGTTGGCAAACGTGCGTTGAAATACACTCATAAAGTTAAAAGTATCGGTAAGTTTAAGCGAAGGTAACGAAATACACTCATAACGTTAAAAGTATCGGTAAGTTTGGTAGTACCGGTATTTATATTTAACGTTAAAATAACGTTAACTTGGGTATCGTTACTTATGAATTTACCGATACCTGCTTCTAGCTCCATTAACAATACCAAACTTTTACCGGTATTTCAAGCCCTGATAATAGATGCTAGCGAACAATAATGAATTCAATGGTCTATTGACTCATTAAGTGTGACCAATGTCGTGAGAAGCTTTTGAATGCTTTGATGTTTGGCCGCTGTAGCATCGTATGCGGAGATACAGTACGGCAGTATTTTTTATGTTGATTATTATATTGACGGTCTCCGTGGCGCAGTTAGTTGATGGCCGGGTATGAAACGAGAGGCTGCGGGTTCGACCCCCGCGCGGCACAAATGTTTTTCTGCGCCAGAAATATTTGTTTCGAGTCTGGGTATTTGAGAGGTGAAAAAGTCTTTTGTAGTTTCTAATTCCCACGAGGACAATTTGAATTGTGGTTACAATTAGGATTCTTAGGTATATTTTATTCACTTTTATACTCTACATACCGATATATACAAACATACTATTAATTGGTATCATGCTTTCTCAATCTTATTTATACCGGGTATATCAAGACTGTGACCCAGAACGAAGCCAGGTGATAGTTTTAGTGGTTACAGACACAATACAAAAAAATGTCGCAAAAAAGCGACAGATTTTTTTTGCATTTTTTTAATATCATCGTGTTCGGGTGGTAAATACCTAGTTTTTGCGAAAATAGTAGTTTAAACCCTCACGTACCATTGCGGCTTTAAAAATAAAATGGTGTACATTATTATTTTAGGTAATTTATGTATTTATCAACCAATACGATAAGTAAAAATTCAAAATGAAAATTGACGATATTTTTTTCAAAATTTTTTGTCGCGTTGTGACTGAAGTAACTAAAACCTGACTTCGTTTTCAGTCGCAGTCTAGATATACCCTGAATCAAATACTGTATAAAATATCATACATACATACATAATCTCACGCCTTCATCCCGAAGGGGTAGGCAGAGGCGCCACCAGGACACCCACATTTCGCCTTGTATGTTCCGTCCCACGATGTGATAGGTGGCGAGCCTAGCGCCATATCGGGCACAAATTCCTGACTCCGGGCTGACAATGAATAGAAAAATCCAATATCACTTTGCCCGACCCGGGACCCGAACCCGAGACCTCAGCTTTGTAACCGTACCGTAATACAACTAGGCCACCAAGTATAATAAATATCACTGTAATCATAAATCAATTAATTAAAACATTTCAAAAAACACTTGAGTGAATAAACAAAGATTGATTGTAACCGGGACTTTCCTAGTACTTTGATTGAAGATTTCCATATTCATGTAATCTCGCGATTAGAGTTATCAATGTGTTATCAAGATGTTATGTTCAATTGATTTCTATTATTGTATTTAAATGAGACGGGATGGTACATAATATTATTTTTGTACGTGTATGCGTATTTTATTGTTTAAAAAAATGTGTTTTATTAAGATTAATTATTATTTAGATAAAATGTTAGATTTTAGATTTATTTTGTTAGCATAATTTATAGTAGGCATGTTCTTCGATTTGCTCTTCTTTATGGTTAACAAAGCTGTTCACCAAAATTTGTAAACATTCAAAATTTTTCGAAATTACGCGTCCGAATATTATATTCGTATTTAATTACCTGAAAAAAATAAAGAAAAACCTGCAAAATTCGCTTGCACTAGGAAATCGTGGGGATCAAAATTTTAATCCCTTTTAATGGTAGTACGAGTACCTTCAGTACGAGGTAAAGAGGCTAAAAAAATATTCTAGTGTTTATAGGTATAAAAACTCTTCAAGTTACCAAAGCAAAGTATGCTATCCTGTTCTCTTATATAATAAATATGTTTCATTTAAATATTATAAGAATGCGTGTTACCCCTAATTTGTTACATTTTTATGAAAATTGATCACCTACAGTAGTGCAATGCCTAGTGTAGGGGCCGCTGTTATATTAATTAGTAGTTCTCTTAAAAATTTCATGTTCTTAAAATAATTTTGCTTTAAGACTTTTAGTTTTTTGCAAAACTAAATTATTAATCTATCTATATCTATATCAGCCCATATACGTCCCACTGCAGGGCACGGGCCTACTCTACAATAGAGGGAATCGATTGACAGTGGTTAGGCCATATAGTCCACCACGCTGGCCTAGTGCGGGTTGGCGGACTTAAATTATTAATAAATATTATTATATGTGTATAAAATGCTCCATACTGTCCCATCTCTATACACCGTTGTTCTCGTCCGCAAATATGCGTTTGCGCAACATTAGGCCCGGGCGGGCGGCGGCGCGGCGGCGCGGCGGTGCGTCAATAAGTGTAGCGGGTCGTGATATTGAGCAGACCACACGCGGGGTGTTGCGTATTCATGTAGCAGAATTTATGACGTGCTGTGACGTCATAGTTCAAGGTTGGGTTGCGTCATAAGTCGGCAGGGTTTATGGCTGTTATATTGCTTAAAGAATCTTCAGATTATGTATAAAAGAATGGCAGAGATAATAACTTTCTTGAAGGAAAATACAGTTTTATAGATTAAAGTAATCGTTTACTCTCGGAGTCAAATAGTCCAGTCCAGGATA
The DNA here is from genome assembly GCA_949752805.1 of Deilephila elpenor. Taxonomy (NCBI): domain Eukaryota; kingdom Metazoa; phylum Arthropoda; class Insecta; order Lepidoptera; family Sphingidae; genus Deilephila; species Deilephila elpenor. The sequence goes on along the minus strand of OX457098.1, from coordinate 13,315,448 downwards.
GACTTATACAGGGTATATCAAGACTGCGACCGAAAACGAAGCCAGGTGGTAGAAAAATTCGCAAAAAAATCGTCAACTTTTTTTTTGGTATTTTTTTACTTATTGTCGTATTTTGGTGATAAATACATAGCTTTCCTAAAATAATGATGTACACCTTTTTATTTTTTAAGACGCTATGGGACGATAGGCTTTAAATTACTATTTTCGCAATAACTAGGTATTTACTACTCAAACACAAGGTTTTTAAATAATTGCAAAAAAAAATCTGTCGCTTATTTTGCAAAATTTTTATTTGCATTTTGTCTGTAACCACTAAAACTACCATCCGGCTTCGTTTTCGGTAGCAGTCTTGATATACCCGGTACAAATGTTACTTTAAACAGCCTGCTTTTTCCATTTTACACTTTTTGGGGTAGGAACATCTCTTGAACTTCAACAAGTCCAAAGCTCGCATATTCAAGACTTTTGTCTCTTACAGACGATGATGAAGAGTGCGGCGCCCTCTCAGAGGGCTCGGAGACTTCGGAGGGAGGTCGTGCTGACACCGACGACGAAGGTATCGAACGGGACTCCGAACCCGCACCCCGACGCCGCAGGAAACAGAGGAGGTTTATGCTCAAAGATGTCATTGAGGTGAGTTGTACCATTCAGACTCGTTATTGTTAAACCTGTTATTTTTTTGAAATATTTAATGTAGTGCCTCATTCAAGTGCTATCATTGAGGATGGAGAGACTCAAGAATTTAACTATAACGTGGTTATTCTAAATGTGAACTAACTTTACCTCAGTGGGTTGGGGTCACGAAAGTATTTTCTACCAACTGTAAGTAACTCAATATTTTGAAGATTTTTATTAATTGCAGCTTGAACATCCATTATTGCTTAGTAATTCTAATTAAATAATGCATGGTGGCCTGTTGGTAACGGACCAGACGCGGCTGCCTACATGTTCACGGTGGTCGCGGGTTCAAATCCCAGGGCACACCTCTGACTTTTCGGAGTTATGTGTGTATTGATAGTCAATCACCACGCATTATAACGGTGAAGGAAAACATCGTGAGGAAACCTGCATACCGTAGCGATTTTAAAGAATTTCTACGGTATGTAAGTCCGCCAACCCGCACTAGGCCAGCGTGGTGGACTATATGGCCTAACCACTCTCAATCGATTCTCTCGATTGTAGAGTAGGCCCGTGCCCTGCAGTGGGACGTATATGGGCTGATATAGATATATAGAATTCTAATTAGGTCTTATCAATTATTTTATTAGCGTGTTATTTGTATCTCAAATAATGGAATAAATGTCCTATCATCATCTAATTATCGTACTATCGCCTCATCCATAGACGTTAAAATCATTTCACTCCACCCACACCCACTTTCTCTCGTAGTGGAGGCCGTCAATTAACGTATCAAAAATGCATTCGAACTAAAATAATCAAGTCGTAAAGATAAAATCGATTATGTCACAGTTTAACTGCACAATCGGGCATCTTTAGGGCTGTCACAGCTGTTAATATCGTAGAGGTTGTTACTTGTTAAAGTAAGGTTAAATAGAAAAAAAAAATTGCTGATTTTTTCAATGCTGAATTCGAAACAATGACTCTTATTTAAAATAATTGAATTTAATGTTTCTAAATTTTGAAAGGGATACTTGAATGAGCATAATTATCGTACAGTAAAAATATAAATCCAACTTAATCGTAACAATGTTTTTCGATACATGTTCACTAAAGCATAAAAATCATTTTCCCAACGCGACTCGGTTACGCCTCATCAATTTAAACTGCCAACATCGTAAATGCAATGTTCGCAACTTGTTCGATATTAACCTAACCGATAGAACCACAAATAGCGCTGAATATTACTAAAAATTTATTTCCTAGGAAAGGAAAATTTGTAACTAGAAAGTCTCTTTTCATCTTCAGATTTTCAGCTCTACCAGCCTATGTCGACATTCTATCCTGCGATCGTACTTTCTTAATTGGGAAAATCATTTCGAAGCTTCATTTACATTAGAGATTATACAGAGCATGGCTAGTCATATTTTTATCGGCTAAAAACCTTCAAAAACAAAATTACGACTAGAGATTCTTTAGTAAATTACTACATCCCATTTGACCTAACAAAAATAAAACCGGAATATTATAAACTAGAAAACTGTGCCAACCCTAGCGATGGTCCAAGAAATAGTCCACTTGTACTACTTTTTTTTATCGACCCATATCTGATCTGTGCGTTTGGAAGCGCCCCGCCTGCTTTCACTTCGCTATACGCTTCTTAATTTTGGCCTGATTGGTTTAGGCCTCATAGTATGTATTATTAAGTGTATTGTGTAATTTATAGTTTGTATATGAATGATGTGATGAAAGATACTTATTTCAAGAGTGTTTTATTTGTAGGTGAGAAAGGTAAGGAAAGTTAGACATTTGATTTAATAACTGAACAAAACAATGTGATGTCAATTAAAAATGTTAATGAATTATATTTTACACTAATGATAATGTAGAATATTCCGCTATGTAAAGCAAATGTATCGCGTTCTAGATTTAGCCCGGGTAGAACCGGTTATAACCTGTTTCAAGCTGACCGGCACAATTTTGTCGACCGGGGATTGGTATGCCTCTCATCTGTAAATAAATAAATACACCCAACAGTTACATACATAGTCCTGACCCCCACTAAGAACGAGTCTTGTTTCATGGGTATAGGGAGCTACGAGAGACTTTTCGGTCTCACCAACACCCAGACTGCAGGCAGGTGCGGAGATCGAACCCGCGGCCTCTCGTTTCACAGCCGTCGTCAAGCCAACTGCACCACGGAGGCTGTCCTATATACCCTATCTAGACGCATTCCCATTAGGTGCTGTAAAATCATTTTATCACCAAAATTACGCACAATGTAATTGAGACACCGACCTACGGTATGCAAGTTATCGATTAAACATCAGACTGTGACGTAAATTACGTCATAGCTAGGTTTAATGACGTTTGCTTTCACTGTATCACTTATTCGGATGATAATAGTTGTGCCTTATTTGGTTTCGAATAGGGTTGTCACGAACTATCACAGAAAAATAGGCTACATTCGGATGGCATAAAATATGTTCGTAATTACTACGTATTTTATTGTTACATTGAGAAATTTGACTGGAGAGCTTTCGTACAAACAAATTTTCAGTAATTACAAAATGCAGGATACAATAAATTTTAAATTTAAAGGTGAAAATCTTATCTACCTATTCATTATCAAGTCTATTCAAATTGAATATAATCTATTTTATCTATGCAATACACCTCAAAAACCAATACCAATTAAAACGGAAAACCAAGCCACGTTCCGCTATCACTGAACGTGTGACAGCCCTAATCTCAATGGTCTTGTTAAGTGAATTCAATATCCCATACGGTAATACCGAGATAGATAAAGTGTCGATTTTCATTTTATTCCCTCGTTATATTGTTTGAGTAGGTATTTTCTATTGAAATTAATTGAACTCTCTAATCACTAATGAAAAAGTTGTAAGGGTAAAGTTTATAAAAGCCATGCATTGCAAGGTCGTTGATTTGAGACACCTTTCGTTGTATAGTGTCTAATGTGAGTAAGTTTTTCAAAATATTTATTTGACTTGGTTAGAACTGGAATGTAGTAGAATAAGTTTATGTGTCTTACCCCTACGTGAATACCTGAATTTATAAATGCATGTATAATATTTAACATAAATCAACAAAGTATGCGAAAGTGCAATCGAGATTACACCGCAAAAAATAAGGTTTACATGCTTAAGTAATGCAAATGTAATGCGGCTTTTTAAACCGTGGTTATTCAAACTGATTCTTATGAAAATGGAAAGTCAAAGATCATCGTCACGGTAAATAAATTTTGTTATGAATATTTTTGTAACACTAATCTGTTGCGTGCGTCGTTGCGTCGAAACGAAAGTTGTATGTAATTTAAATTATGAAATAAAACACATTATTGTTTAGGCTTTTGTTTTTGTACTGTACGGTACGACAAGACTAGAATGTCTAATGGTAAGTGCAGTCAGAGTGTGCAGACTGTCTCGGTGGCGTAGTTGTACTACGGTACGACTTCAAGCTGAGGTCTCGGGTTCGATACCGGGTCGGGCAAAGTGATATTGGGTTTTTCTATTCATTATCAGCCCGGAGTCAGTAATTCGCGCCCGATATGGCGATAGGCTCGCCCTATATCACATCATGGGACGGAACATACAAAGCGAAATGTGGATGTCCTGGTGGCGCCTCTGCCTACCCCTTCTGGGATAAAGGCGTGAGTTTATGTATGTATGTTATATGCAGATAGAGTAGCCAGGTATGCATCGGTGATAGGTGACCCTGCTGAAGAGCAGATGCAGGTGGGTTAAGCCCGAAACACGAAACCCTTGCATGAGTCACTGTGGTGGGTTTTCCACCATCGTGGACAGTAGTATGTACTTATATGAGCGAATATGGATAACTTCTATCAACCCATATACGTACTACTGCAGGGCACGGGCCTCCTCTACAATCGGGAGTACGATTGACAGGGGTTAGGACATATAGCCTACCACGCTGGCGTAGTGCAGGTTAGCGGACCATCAACAGGGATCCACGTGGATAACTTACCACCTGCAATAACTAGAAATCGCAACTAATATGTTATGATTTCCTGTGTGTAATATGCCACCAATAAGGCGACTAAAGCAGAATTTAACGTTGATATGCAAATGAAAATACTTGACCATTTAGAATATTGTACATTATTTACATTCAGTCACTTTTTCTCTTCCATAGGGTTCATAAGGCTATTTTGGTCAGAAAAAAAACGGGAATTGAATAAAATAATATTGTTTTCGGCCTTGAGCCTCGCCACCGAAGGGTTTACCTTTTTTTTGATATTTTCCTGTGTATATATTTATTTTAAATATGTATGTATAAGAATGTAAAATCTTACAAAACAAAGAGAAATGTATATTGTTTAAGTCGTATTCTTTATGCATTTTGTACTGCCATTATAACTGACTGACTGTCCTCTCTTGTTTTCTTACGCTTTATCTTATACCCATCCTAAGGTTGTCTGTAAGAAATCGCCTAGAGCGATAAGACCGCCATCTGTACTTTTTTGTTAATCTGTAATATCTTTAAGTGTTTTTTTTTCCTTTTTAAAGTGCAGTTAAGAATAAAATAAATAAATATAACAGTGTATGCTTTCCGGCTACTGTTTCTATTGCTATGGGCGCGAAACACATCGATATTAGGAGGCGGTGTAGCGCAATTTCCTCGAGTTTTCCTCGGTTATCTCAGCGGTTGCAAGTGGGTCAGTGGAGCGAAACGCTCGTCTTTTAATAATAAAACGATGCGCGAATATCGTCTCGTTTCTAATCATTTCATGGTTATACGCTGGTAGTAAAATAGTTGTATATTCTGTTAACATACATACATAAACTCACGCCTATATCCCAGAGGGGTAGGCAGAGGCGCCACCAGGACACCCACATTTCGCCTTGTATGTTCCGTCCCATGATGTCATACGGGGGCGAGCCTATCGCCATATCGGGCACCAATTCCTGTCTCCGGGCTGATAAGGAATAGAAAAACCCAATATCACTTTACCCGACCCGGGATTCGAACCCGAGACCTCAGCTTTATAGTCGTACCGTAGTACAACTAGGCCACCGAGGCATATTCTGTTAATGCATAGTTTATTTGTAGCAACGGCGCATTTGTAAAATAACAAACATTTTTGTGAGCCCTTGTTTTTAAAGGTGCGCTCTATGATAAGGTTTTTACTATATCTTCAATTTGAGTTGTGATGTATGTTTTAAAGAAAGGGCTCACTTATAATAAAATGGCTGTTGTGTGGTTACAATGTACTGAAAGAATAAATGTGGCAGTATTGGTTAGAAATAGCTCGAACTGATCACATAAGGTTTTACTGAGAAGATAACCATAAAGCATTTTTTCTTACTTACCAAAATAAATAAACAGAATTATAATTATCAAAATGTTTGCTTAAGTGCATCTAATATATCTATTTTTTAAACTTATTTATCTTTACTGCGGTTTTAAAATATAGCTTGTCGTGTTTAATATATTCCAGTGTTGCAAAAATTATTAATAGTATTGCCTAATAAACTTACCTATGCATAAAACAGCCGTGAATTATTTTCACAACGCGTCATGGTTTTGATTAATTGTAAGGGAACTTTCGCAAGCATTTATCGAGCATGGAGAAACTATGCCTAACAAACGAGCGAGTTATTTGATGGAATCTACGGGCTGTGGATATTTCATACTAATTTATTAAAATATTTGCAGGGAATTGTTGTCAGGTGGAAAGCATTATTAATACGAACTGTTTATAAGCAGCTTGGAAGTAATTACAAAGTACACCAACGGCCTTATTCATAGCAGTTTTAAAACGCATTTTAGTTATCGAATGTTATGTCTTCTTCGCTCAAACTGAATTCAAAAGTACTTCGAAAGGGACAAAACATTCGATAACTAAAACGGGTTTTAAAATTGTCTATGAATAAAGCCGTTAATGGTTACACACGTAGTTCAGACTTAAGACCTAACAGTTAGTATATTTAATATTATGTCGTGTTTATTAGATCATACGAGTGTCTAAAATGGTTGGCATGAGTCTTATCAAAAGATTGAATAATAAAATGAAAAACAATAAATTGTAATAATTTTAACAAACGATAATTAAATCTTTATTTTAATATAGGTATTATGATTTTACAATTTTATTTTTTATTTATTTTATTTACATACTTTATTGTACACCACAATAAAAGAGATTAACACAGTTTATAATTAAATCACTTAAAAGCTAAAGTCATGGTTGCGATTGGCGGCCTTATCGCTACCTGCGATCTCTTCCAGGCAACCTTTGGAGGGATTAAATCATTATTATTATGTTCGAGCTTCAAAATTTAAAATAGCTTGGTAGTGGGTTGTCCATAACTCTGGTATTGCTAAAGTCCGCCACGACCTCCTCCGCTTTACTACAAAAAAATGAACAAAGAATGCGTAGTCAACAAAGTCTGTACTCTGTAGTCTGCACGTCTAGTCACGCTCACACAATTAATCTCACAAGTTATCCGACAAGATGTACGATCGATAAAGTAATTTGCAGTCATCAGTCTCTTATCAGATCATGTAAAAGTGCCTTATCTCATTGACGTCATGGCGACCGAATTAAAATTGCATTTTGTTGAGAAATTGTTTGCGATTAAGTAAATCTAGATTGATCTGGAGGGAATTACTTTCATGATTTCGAAATAGCATACATCACCATAGTCGATCAGCGGGTAGACTAAGGTCTGCACAAGCATTATTTTCGTCTTATAGGAGATAAAGCTTTCAAGGCGATATAGAACACGAAGGGCACCGGTGACTCGTTGACAAACAGAGGAAACTTGCGCCTGCCAATTCAGGACATTGTCTACGATAAGCCCAAGGTTCTTAACAGTTGACGACCACGTTATAATTGTGCCATCAAATGTAAGTGGTGGCAATGATGAAAAATCGATGCGATTTATTAGGCGCTGACTGCCTATTATTATGGCCTGGCACTTAATAGGATTTACTGTTATCCCAAACCTAGTGGACCAGCTCTTAATGTGCTTCAAGTCAGTGTTCACTTTTTCAATAGCTGTGGACAAAGAATCCACACTTACTTGGGCATAAAGCTGTAGATCATCGGCATATAGATGATACGCACATAGAAGGTCTAAGGTTATGAGATTGATGAAAATTGAGAACAATAATGGAGAAAGTATTCCGCCTTGAGGAACGCCAGAATCAAGTGCACCAATTCGACGAAGACTCGCCTAACCGCACTGATTGCTGTCGCCCTCGAAGATACGAAGAGAACCAGTCCAATGCTCCGGGAGAGATGTTTAGACGGGATAGGATGGACAGTAGGATATCGTGACTGACGGCATTGAAGGCATTAGAAAAGTCAACCAAAGCGAGAACGGTGACCTTCGTGTCCTCCATACCAACCCTGATGTCGCCAGTCACTTTGAGGAGTGCAGTGGTAGTACTGTAGCCTGGTCTAAAACCAGACTGCAGAGGGCTCAAGAGATTGTTTGAGTACACAAACTTGGAGAGTTGCTTGTGTGCACAGGATTCTAGGACTTTGGAAAGGTAAGGAAGAATGGATATAGGTCGATAATGATTAACGAGGGTCGGATTGGTTATTTTTGGGAGCGGAATAACATAAGCCTTTCGCCATAATGTTGGGAAAGTGCCAATGCTAAGGGAGGACTTAATTATGTGGGAGAGAGGAGGCAGGAGGTGATCTAGGATTAGGACTATCATGCGACGGGTAATGTTGTCGCAGCCAACGGCATTGGATTTGATGGACAGGATTGTCTTTTTGATCTCTTCCGGAGAAACTGGAGAAAAGTGGAAATGATCTATGTTGGAGAGGGATAGGCTGCTTAAGAAATCCAGGGTTTGACATTTGACTTGAAGATTCATTAGAGATAGTGCAGAAAAGTGACAGTTGATATCATTCAAATCTAATGTCCCCCGGAGGTCTCGGTTTTTATCCTTACCAATACCCAAAGTTCGAAGGAATTTCCAGGAATTAGCAGTGGAGGAAGAGGATATGTTTTCATGAATGTGACGGCGTTTAGCATTGCGTATCACCTGATTACACCGATTCCTTACAGTCTTAAACCGTGACCAATTTTCCTCTGCGCGATCCCTCCTAAATTTGTAAAAAGCTCGATCCCTTTGTGTCATAGCCAGACGAACCTCAGATGTTATCCAGGGTGCCGGCAAACGTTTTAATTTAACGCTCCTAACAGGGGCGTGAACGTCATTAAACGTTAGGACTTTGGTATTGAAGATTTGTACCATATCGTCCACGGAAGCTGCTGCAGCAGCTGTCGTGAGTTCGTCCCAATTGAGATTTGCGGCATCCCTAGACAACATTTTGAGGTCTAATCGACTAAAACAACGCATGTGCACTACCTTGGGAGAGGATTTAGGGGGTTTGAGGGTATAGGAAAGAAATAAGAGATCATGGAGTGAGAAGCCAGGGGCACGAAACTGTCCGTGTCGGGAGACAAAGGAAGGGTTGGAGGTGAGGATTAAGTCAAGCCAAGTGTCCTTTCCACTTATGTTGTGGTGAGTTGGTTGAAGAGGTAAAACACTCTGACTGACAGACTCAATGATGGAGCGGAGTTTGCGAGCTTGAGGGGACGATTGGGCTAGGAGATCAGTATTAAAATCTCCCATGATGATGTGGTGAGCATAATCCGACCCCAAGGATTCCAGCACTGTTTCCATGCTGGAGAAATAGTCTATAGAGGGAGGACAGTATACAACGCCAAGTATGGTTTTGGCTCCCTTGACCCAGACCTCGAGAGAAAGATATTCTGCGGAGACGGAAGGCAGTGAGGGAGAAGTGGCGACAATTTTATATGCAAGGTCACTGCGAAGATAAATTGCAACACCGCCCACTCCTGTCAACTCGGTCGTTCCGGATCAGTACGAAGCCAGAAAGAGGGTAAGCAGTAGAAGAAAGTTGAGGTTTCAGCCAAGTCTCCGATATCAGGACGGCATGAACGTTAGTGTTAGCGAAGGTGTCGGACAAGTCGCTGTAGTGAGAAGGTATGCTCTGTGCGTTAATGTGGCATACGTTGAAATGGTGACGAGCTTGACTGGTGAATATGTCACGTAGCAATCCACCAAGGCCATCGTCAGTCACTGAACAAAAACTGTCATCACTACACAAAGAAGCAGAATCAGTTGCTGTATGATAGGATTCATTATCCGAATTAGTCATATAACAAATTAATGATAAAAAAATATTATATTATAGAATATACAATATGGAATATAGAATAATAAATAAATAATATATCAATATATTTACGTTAAAAATAAGCGTATTTAAATCAGACATGCTCAACACCACCCGCCAGCTGACACACATAGACAACGAATTGTTAAGAACACAGAACATTAAAATAAACGAGGAGGCACACATAGAGAAAATAATTAAATAAACAAGATAACACAACATAAAGTAACAATTCAATTAAAATGTAGTACAACTGCGAATATCAAAATTCATTCGCAATTTCAACATTATTTCCAGACGGAACATTAACTGCCACCCTAGAAACGTAAACACTATTGACATACTAATAAAAACAAAAATCAGTTGCGGGTAAGACAGCAAAACAATATTGTTAATACATAAATCAAGTGTGTGGCATAATTGAATTGTGTACAAATTGAAATTTTAATACTAGCAATGTACAACAATATAAGTACTTAGAATTACTTATTCTTATAAATCATACGAGCCGCTAACGTTGCTTTAAATTCGAGCCTGACGATCCTGTAGTCCCCGCGCCGCCACGACTCAACGACGAAGATGATCCTGATACCTTGGGATATTTCTTAGTCAGGTCATTTAGCTCATCGATAGTGGTGCACTTGTGACGACTTCCATCCGGCACTTACACCACAACCGTGCCGTCCATCGTCCAACACCCTCGAATACCAAAGTGCAACCGTGCCTTACTGAAAACCGTTTGCCGGGATCTTGTTAAAAATTCCTTGACCGTAATAGAAGTGCCCTTTGGCCTGGTTTTGAATTTCCATACGGCCGACCTGGGACCAACAGAGGTGAATGTAGTTAGGATTGCTTAGCTTCACTTTTGTTTTACATTAACAAACCTCTTTTGTCAATAATATGCATAAGAGAAAATAAAACTATTTTTTTTTCACACTAATTACATCCAACACTAATAAACCTCCTTCCCCCAATCCTTGCTAAAAAAAGTTCTAAATTCAAATTCCGTCAACAGCGGTGCGTGTGGCACTGCGGCGGCGGCGGGCGCTGCGCGCGGGACGCGGCGGCGGCGCACTACCGCGCCGTGTGCCGCGCGCTGGTCGCCGAGGCCCTGGAGCTGGCCTCGTTCCTTGCCAGGGTGCGCGTCGGAGGCGCCCGAGACATGGGCGCTGCGGAAGACTCCGCCACGCATCTGGACACGCTTCAGTTCTCCGATTGGGTAAATATTGACTAATCCTCATCGCTCTTCTTGTATATCTAATGTTATTTTATATCTTGAGCTTTTTTTATAGTCTCTGCCTACTCCCTATGGGATGTAGGCGTGACGATATGTATGTATGTGTTTAGCTGGTGATACAGTCAAAAATAGAGCGTGGTGGTCGAAAAGTGAACCATGGACACCGCCGCGATGACGGCAGGTGGAAAGAAAATTAAAAGTATTTATTATATTTAAGTTTATATTATCACAGTTTATTTAAGAATCGTAAGGATTCAATATTGTATTAATGTACTCCACTGTTTAATTTAATTTAAATAACTACAAATAGATTGACAGATATGCGTTTAGTTTCTTTATGAAGTAGAGTTCCTATTTATTTTCCTAGGCCTATGTTCAGCAGTGGACTTCCTGTGGCTGAAGAGAGAGAGAGGGAAAGAGCGAGAGAGAAAGAGAGAGACTTCCGATTTAGCTATCATATGACTGCCTATGACTGACGTTTCGGGTTCAAATCACGGGTCGGGCAAAGTGATATTGGATTTTTCTATTCATTATCAGCCTGGAGTCAGGAATTAGTGCCCAATATGGCGGTAGGCTCGACGCCTATCACATCGTGGTTCCAGAAGGCAAATCGTGGGTGTCCTAGTAACACCTCTGCCTACCCCTTCTGGGGAAAAGGCGTGAGTTTATGAATGTATGTACCTATAACATAAATATACTACGATTATATGTATAGATTTACTAAGAGTTATACCAAGTAATAATCATATCCAAAGGCTTGTAATATTTTTTAAAAATACACAAGAGGGCATAAACTGAGTACAAGTTTACAATCAGCCCGTATACTTCCCACTGCAGGGCATGGGCCTACTCTTAAATCGAGAGAATCGATTGAGAGTGGTTAGGCCTGAGGCCATATGGTCCACCACGCTGGCCTAGTGCGGGTTGGCGGACTCACATACCGTAGAAATTCTTTAAAATCGCAGCTACGGTATGCAGATTTCCTCACGATGTTTTCCTTCACCGTTAAAGTGCGTGGTGATTGACTATCAATACACCCATAACTCCGAAAAGTCAGAGGTGTGCCCTGGGATTTGAACCCGCGACCACCGTGAACATGTAGGCAGCCGGGTCTGGGTTACCAACAGGCCACCACGCACTGTATACCTACGTACTCTAATAATAAACCAGTAATCTTATAAATTACGCATTATAATACTATCATTAAATAATAAAATCTAAGCGTAATACAGCCGTATTACTGGTTCGAGTGGACAATTATCTAATATAATATGAAGGCGGGCCGTTACTCATTTATATCACATATTAAATATTATTGCACCGAGCCTATGAAGTTGTACCTTTCTAAACTCAATTTAACTGTTACAGTTTTAAACCGTTCACTTTTCTACTACTTACTACTTCTACTTAGGCGTTATCCCGGCCGGTGCCAGGGTCCGCCTTCCGGCTGAGTCTCCTCCATTTCGCCCGGTCTTCGGCATCCTCAATAGTCAGGCCATTGACTCTCATATCTTCCTTGACGACATCAAGCCAGCGCTTCTTCGGTCTACCCCTTGGTCGAGGTCCTGGAATGTTGAGTCTCAGGCACACATTGCCGACGTACTCCTGCGGCTTTCTCAGGACATGACCATACCATCTCAAGCGACATTCTTGGAGTTTATCTGCCACATCGCGGACACCAAGGCTGCCGCGGATGTGCTCATTACGGATTCTATCTAAACGCGTAACGTTGCACATCCACCGCAGCATCTTCATCTCCGCGACGTGGACCTCCTGCACATGTCGCCTGAGGGCAGGCCACGTCTCAGTACCATACAGGAGCACAGGGCGCACGATGCTTTTATAGATGAGGCCCTTGAGCCTCATCGGCATCCGGCGATCGCAAAGTATGCCCGAGACCTCCCTCCACTTAGACCAAGCAGCGCCTATGCGGGCTTTGACGTCAAGGTCGATGTCACCGGACTCATGCAGTACGGGCCCTAGGTACTTGAACCTGTCCGTCTTCACGGCAAGTTCGTTCCCTATCATGATGCTTTCCGGGTCCGTACCCCCGCACGCCATGTACTCGGTCTTCGCCACATTTAATTTCAGACCACCGTTCTCAAGCGCTTCCTTCCACCGATTGACCTTGCGCTCCAAAAGTCGCCGGTCCTCCTCCACCAGTGCTATGTCATCGGCGTACATTAACAACCAGGGCGCAGGGTCCTGGATGTCCGACGAGATGACGTCGAGCACAACACTGAAGAGGAATGGACTCAGCGCCGAGCCTTGATGCACACCAATATCAATCGGGAAGGAATTAGTATCGCCAACGGCGGTCCGAACGAAGGACTCGGATCGGAGGTACATGTCTCTAATGGTATCAACATAGGCTTCTGGTACCCCTTTTGCCCTCAATGCCCACCAGATTGCCTGACGCGGCACACAGTCGAAGGCCTTCTGCAGATCTAGAAATGCTATGTGCAGAGGCGTCTTCTTCGCCCTGTATGCCTCGCCAAGCATCCTAAGGGCAGATATCGGGTCTGTAGTGCCACTGCCAGGTCGGAAGCCATATTGACACCCAGAGACAGCACACTCTTGGCGGAGCCTGGACTCGATGATGCGTTCGAAGAGCTTCATGGTATGACTCATGACCTTAATGCCACGATAATTGCCGCATTCCTGAACACAGCCCTTTCCCTTGTACACAGGAGTAATCACACTCAACCGCCAAGGGTCAGGCATTTGCTTGGTATCCAGGATGCGGTTAAATAACGCAGCGAGAAGGTCCACACCATGAAGTCCCAGCGACTTCCACGCCTCAATCGGGATAAGGTCAGGCCCCACCGCTTTCCGGTTCTTCATGCGACGAAGACTACAGAGAACTTCGTCAGGTGTAATAGGCGGCACAAGACCCTGGTTCGGGGGCAATTCCGGATAGGACACTCTCAAATGTAGGGTGTTAAATAAATCGTGGAAGTAGGAGCGCCACCTCTCCTTCACCGCGCCAACCTCACATACCAAAGCGCCTCGGGAATCCTTGACACATCGACATTTGGTAATATCGAGTGTCGCCTTTTCCCGAGACTTAGCGAGCCGATAGACCATCTTTTGACCCTCCGCGGTCTCTAGCTTCTCATACAGAGGAGACAGAGACTCGTGTCGGGCCTGAGCCACGGCTCGCTTTGCAGCGCGTTTGGCGAGGTTGTACGCAAGTTGAGAGTTAGTCGCTTGCCACTTTTTGAATAGTGTCCTTTTCCCGAGAATTGCTTCCCGAACTGTCCCACTCCACCACCAAGTCTCCCTGCCAAGGATGCGGCCACCTTTAGTGGTTCCGAGCTTGGATTTCGCAAGGGTGGTGATTGCTGAATGAACCCCACCCCACAGTTCCCCCACGTCCTTGGTCCCCATACTATTTTCCAGTAGGGGGATCAAAGCATCGCGGAAACCCTGCCTAGCAGGTCCATCCAGCAACCACCACTTTATCCTTGGTGGTCGGTACTCGGCCACTTTGGGTTTCGGTGTTACCTTGACATCCATAACAAGAAGACGATGCTGTGTCGTGAGACATTCTCCCGGGATAACCTTGCAGTTGGTCACTTTGCTGATGTGGCATCTCCTTAGGAGCAGGTAGTCGATTTGTGTTGAGTGGGGCCCGCTCTTGTATGTAATGAGGTGTTCGGGTTTCTTTTGGAAGAACGTGTTCACAACGGCCAGGTCTGACGCGAGACAGGCTCTGAGAACTGAGTCCCCCTCTGCATTACGTGCGCCAAAACCATAGCCGCCATGAACACGCTCATTCTCCCGTCGATCCTCACCTACATGCCCATTCAGGTCCCCACCCACCACAATGCTCTCGGATTGGGGCAAATTGCGCATAGTGTCGTCGACAAGGGTCCAGAAAGCTTCTTTCTCCGCCTCCGGAGAACCCGCCTGCGGGGCGTAAGCGCTGATCAAGTTGGTAACAACCCCCTCGATCATGACTTTAACCCGCACAAGCCGATCACTCCGTCGGTCGACTTCAAGAATACTCTCCCGGACGCTCGGCGACAACACTACGGCAACCCCGTTCCGGCCAGTAGGAGATCCACTGTAAATCAGCTTATAACCCTGCCCGATATCCCGAGACTTGCCACCCTTCCATCGCGTCTCTTGGAGAAACGCGACATGCACCCGACGTCTCTCGAGAACATCTGCGAGCTCTCGGCATTTACCGGTGAGAGAGCCAATGTTCCATGTGGCGAAACGGAGCTTGGTTGGTACTCGCGTCTTTAGCCGCGCCCGTACCGTGCGCGGTAGCCCTTGCCCACTTGTCACAGGCTTAGGGCGATGGGCCTGCGCGTCGTTATGCGGCGACGCCCTAGCCGTACCAACAACGTTTCTTTGTGCCATCCATGATATGACGGAGTTTTGGTATTACGTGGGGCGACCCGCCGTCTGACCCCCACAACCCACAAAATTGGGAACCAAAGTTTCGCCATTGCCTCGTTGGTAAGGTCAGCAGAGTGTACCGCGAGCAGGTGAGGTTGGCTTTGATCCTTAGTTCTTGGTGGACCACATACACTCCAAATTGTTCACTTTTCTATGAACGTAAATTATGTTAATTTTATCGCTATGAACATGAATATTTGAATGATTCTGACAGTTTAATTTTGTAAAATATTTTACATTTAACACAAAATTACCCGAATAAGACACCCAAAAAGAGGGTTATGGTTTCATTCCGTATCTATGTATATAATATATTCATCTGTTTTCACATTTCACATGTATCTGTAATATTATAATAATAATAAGCATTTATTTCCAAGAATTTGTACATCAATATGTATTACTTAACTTAACAAAGCTGAGATCAAAAGTTTCTAAAATAATATATAATCTACTTAATATAAATAATTATAAAAAATGTACACCAAGAAAGATTACCAGTGATTTTCGCACTAGGCATAACCTGTATCGCGAAAATCTTCGAGCGGTGATCGAGACTAGTAATTGCGGTGTTTGACAAAGTCTGCAGTCATGTGTGTGTGTATTATGATAAATAAGATTAAAAATTGAAATATATACGTAGAACAATCGAGACATGTCTTCATAAACGGCGCATTAGTTACTTAATAACTGTATATAATACAAAATTATGTAAGGAGAACGCGGTGGACACACGATATTGGAGTGTTTATAACGGTGTCATTGAGCAAGGTCGACGATGTACTTATGGGATTCGTATCGCAATGAAACGTCATATATGAATGATCGAGAGTTCATCGTGAACTTGTGCAGTTTTTAACACGCTTTTATTAGTTTCACCTGCATGTATGTATGTAACGGAATCTTTGAAGTCGATTTTCGAGCACTTTAAAACGTCGCGTCGAATTGACTTGTTTTGCATACTTGTGAAGGACTAATGACAAAACAATTATTGAATCGGAAGTGACATTACGTAAACACCAGTGTAAATGCACTGTTGTGTTCCGGTTTGAAGAGCATTGTAGCCAGAGTAACAACTGGACATATTGAGACTTAGTATCTTATGTCTCAAGATGGCGAGCGTAGTGGAATGCCAAGCAATGCTTTGTAATTCATGGTGTTGTTTGGTTTTCTGCTGACCATGAGCGGTCGTATCGCAATAACAAAAAATTGGGTGTTATAACACCTTTTTTATATTTCTTTCTCGTATTTAATACTCATTTCTCAATAGTCATGAAATAATACATATAATATTGACTAATATACTTATGTGACTCTATAGTTTGTTCCTTAACAAAAGACTCCATGACAAATTCAGTGGCAAGCAGTTTGGTCAGTAAATGAGCATCAAAATCCTAACTGTACTCTGCGCTGTAGCCGCATGCAGATTAACCAAGTTAGCTAACAAGCCATGTATTATTAATGCTGCTGCAGGGCCGTTTTCAGTTTATGGCAGGGCGTAGACGATTTTAGGGGATAATTTCCACATACGCTGGGTGGTAGACGGCGATCACATACCATACACATGCGATGGAAAACCAGCTAACCTGAATAATGATCCACGTAAGTGAGTCGCGTCTTGGAGTATGCCTGTGTGTATACGATTTTGAGGAGGTTGTCTGTATCTGTATCAGCCCAAATACGTCCCACTGCAGGGCACGGGCCTCCTCTACAATCGAGAGTACGATTGAGAGGGGTTATGCCATATAGTCCGCCACGCTGGCCTAGTGCAGCAGGTTGTTAACTGATGAAATGTATTGCAGTGTCATAACAACAAGAGCCAATACAAATATTTGTGTATACCTATTAGAAACACTTGTCTAAGTGAGCCAATCGAAGCCATAGCTTTCCGTTTCACAGCCAGCATCCCAACCATTGACATCATGGGCACTTTCCTATATCTCAAAATACGTGGTCTGAAAGCTATACTTTTAGGGCGTATATTTGAGGGCCTAAGGACCCAAATTGTGGCGCACTTAGTACGGACTCCGGGCCACATCGTATTAATTGCACAAACGGGCCCGTGTGAATATTTATGCGTGTTCGAGGTGCCACATCCCGCGAATGCCCGGGCGATGCGTCCTGTCCACATATAACTGACCAAAGAAAATCACAACTGCCGTAAAACTTCCGTTGTTGCAGATTTAAGTTTAAACAGTTTAATGTTGTTTGGAATTATGTACACAATAGAACAATATTTTTTGTGCGTCAAATTGAATATATTTTATTCTAATTCTAATCATTATAGAAGTAGGTATAGGTACTTAAAATGTAATTTAACAAAATTAAATTTTAAATTTACTTCTATAATACTTTGTCTCGAACTTCCATTCCGGCGACATAATGTCATAAGTATCTATAATTTTCTCCTTTAACTTATCATACAAAGAGTTATCGTAGCATTATTGAACCCGCAAACCTTTAGCCAGAACGCTCATTGGCAAATCATTGCGCTGTGGCACGCGATTGTCGAATTTTCGTAAAATCTCCTACATACTTGATCATACAAACTATACGCATATCTGAACTGAAAGGTCTGATAAAACTAAAAGGATGATGCCGTTACTATTCATACTTATCATACGTACTTAGAAATATTAAGAAAAAAAGCGGGAATTAATGACGGTCAAAGTATGGAAAGCATAGACTTTCCTAATACAATGTATGATGTATCATTGATTTATAACTTTGGTTACGTAATTCTTATATTTTTTAGTTATATTTTTATCTTTTTAACATTAAATGGTATAATAAGTACCCACAGGTTGTATATTTTATTATGCTTAAATACTACGTTCGCAAATGACGTTTTAATATATCAAAATGTTTTAATTGTAGTCGAACCGAAGGATATGGAGGGCTTTGCAAGTACGTAACAAATGGTACAGTAGATGTTTACAATGTTTCATCTACGTTTTTAACACAAATTATTTTGCTTTGTTTTGACATGCATGCGTTTAAGTTGCGATTATATTTTGTGTATTTTATGTATGTATGTTCTTTTCTGTTAATAGGTTTATACATATAACTAGAGTTATTTTATATTGTAATAGAATGGGTCAGGTTTTGCAAAAAATAATCAGCAGACCTGTATGAAAAAATACGACCCTTCACAACCATCCAATTTGCATGTAGTTGATAAATAGCATGCTATATAGTTTGACTACGCCTAAAATATTACATACCTTTCTTAATTACATTATTAAATACACAGAATAATGATACAACCTTTACAACATTCTATTACAGTATAAAAAGCCCACACGACTCCTGCTAAAAATCTCATAGCAATGTTACAACTAGCATTATTGCTATGCGTCTGTTGCAGGCGCGGTTTTGGATGCAAGTAATAGGTGAATTGCGGATGGGTGTCAAGTTGAAGAAAGTGAACTATTCCCGGACGCCCATAGAGTATGAACTCACGCCGTACGAGATCCTGATGGATGACATCAGGTCAAGGAGGTACACGCTCAGGAAGGTTGATGGGGCGATACCTCAAAGGTGAGATGTTTTTACTAAGGATAATGGTTTGATAGCAACCAATTACAGTCATCAATGAAATCCTATCTTTTCGTGATTACGTCCTATTTTTCGTGTTGTTATTTTTCTATGTTTCAACTTTATTATTAGTCCTGATTTTTTCTTTATCTCTCTAAAGAGGAATATCAATAACGTTTGGGAACTAATATATTTTGTTTTTTTTTGCAGTGTAAAGAAAGATGCACACGCTATGATTCTCGATTTTATAAGAAGCAGGCCACCACTTAAAAAGGTATTATATTTATTTAATCAATAGTTTCAACTAATAGTCATAAAGAAGCTTAACCCTAACCATGCAATAAAACTTCCACTTAACAAAATCATCGAAATCATTCCTTATCTTCTACCAAATCTATCCAACTCTCATAAGAATTCTATCATACCCGTAGCTATACATCTGAATACAAGTTTCCATAATTATACTTTATAACATATTACTATCAGACCTCACATTCCATACAAGTTTCCATAAGGCTATGTTAAATACACAGGCTTCAGAACGTAAGCTACCGCCGCCAAGACGAGAAGTGACCCCTCGGGAACAGCTGCTGGCGTCGATACAGATCGGCAGGCAGCTGCGACCCACTCCATACTCCAATAGACTATGTAAGTACCTATTCTAAAGTTCACAGGTTCTGTATAATTTCACGATGATTCTAGTTTTCAATTGTGTGTATTGGGAAATGTTGAATGAACATTGAAATAAAACTAAATTCGCGTAAATCTACGAAACCATTGTACAGGGTTATTTTGATTTGAGTGCACTTTTAACAGGTTTAGAATCATGAATGTTTAATCATTAATCATTTGTATAGTCACAAAACAAAATACCTACGGTCTTATCCATAGACAGTTTTGGAACCTATTTTAGATATCCAATGTTTGTCCTATTCGACATTTGAATTCAGTTTGAGCCACACAAACACGCGTGCGCGTCTGTGTATAAAAATAACCGGCGACCGTGCTTGTAGATGTTGAGTATAATCTAACCATTGATTAGGATATTTTGAAATGGAAATAAATTACTCAATATGTTTATATTTGAATAGTTTCTACCGTGCGGTAATAAGTATTATCTTGAGTTGAATAAAAAAAAAGATGCAGTCTGAAAGAATCTGTATATAGCTGTTATGTGTGTATTGAAAGTCAATCACCACGCAATTTAACAGTGAAGGAAACCATCGTGATGAAACCTGCATAACGTAGCGATTTTAAAGAATTTCTACGGCATGTAAGTCCGCCAACCCGCACTAGACCAGCGTGGTAGACTATATGGCCTAGCCACTCTCAATCGATACTCTCGATTGTAGAGTAGGCCCGTGCCCTGCAGTGGGACGTATATGGGATGATACAGATATATAGCTGTGACGGCATGTTTCATCTTAGTGTTGCTGGATTTTTATTTATATAGTGGTATAATGTTTTGGTAGTATTACAAGATTTCTATTATGTAGGTGAATGTTATGCATTCCTGAAATAGGATTATAAATTATGGCAGATATTATGCAGTGAGATCATTTATCATACAAAAACAAACAACATTGTTGTGTTGAATTTCTATGCATAGTCCTGTTCATACTTTCTGCCAAACTTATGTGATTCATCGTATGTTTATATTTTAATGTATTTTGTAGAAGAATAAGATTGTTAGAACCATGATTAGTTTTTTTTATAGAGGTATAAGTTTAGAACTGTATATTTTAGAATAATACCAAAAAAATATCTCTCTTTTCCTAAATGAAGCTGGAAAAATTACAATAATCCTTCCTTTTCCTTAAATCCCAATCCTTATCCTAATATCCTTAATTTATTTGTTCCAGATAATAATACCCATTTTGAAAACATTGCCCTCACCAACTGAGAAATTTTATAGTGATTTGTATTTTTGAAGAACATACGAAATATTACTAAAATCAAAATATATGCATTATCTGAACGCATTTTCATTTGAAAGTTTTATATCTAGCATTTTCTTACACGTACGATATTTAAGCTAGCATTGTTGCTAGTTAGAACTTGCTATGAACATTTTGTAAGGCGCTCATTTTCAAATTCAGTTTAAAATCAACGTGTTTAAAAAGTGCCAACTGTTATACTATTTTTACACACAATTTAAAAAATTATTATAAAAACAGATTAATATGTTTATTTGTCAATAACAATTTTAGATGCATAACCAAAAGTGTTATTTATGTAATTAGTTTTGGGTACAATACAAATCAACACTTAATTAATGGGAAAATAATGAAGTTTTCTCCTTCACCGGAGCGTGTAAATTTTCCTTTCGCAGCTTGATTGCATCACTACTTATCGTACACATTGGTCTAGTTTCGCAACGTGTCGGCATACAATACTCGCCTATTTTATGATACTTTGTAATCACGCTCCAATAATGCAAACCTTTCAACTTTTATATCTTGAGTTATTGTTTCCGACAGCTATTGATATTTCAAAACAAATGTCTATAGTTATGTTTATAATTTAATTAAGAGACTTAAGCAGTGTTTCAATAAATAGACGTATTGTAAAGACATCTACAATTCAATAAACTATAAATGCGTTTTACTGCATCCAAACAGTTTTAGATGCAATTTAAAAAAAGTTAATATAAATATTATTTAATAAAGAACCATAATGCTCTGATACTTAAGTATATACTACACGTTATTTGATAAGCTTAAAAACATGTCTTCCTTTAACATTATTTTTAACTAAAAAATAACAAGTAGGTGTCTTTAAACTAAAACTAAATTATAATGTTATGAAAACTTAAACCATATTTATCAAACAAGTTTGAAAGTTGGAACGACAAGTCAAATCAGATTAAGTTCAAACAAGCGAAGCTTTGGATTCACTTCCTGTATTCAAATTGCCCGGAATAGGAGACAACCTTTGCATACTCTTGATGTTACGTCAACTGTTCAATCATGAGAAATGGATTACGTGAGTGTAAACAAGTTATAGTACTTGTTGAACTAAGTATAGACTTATTAACTTGTTATTGCCCAAGAGCCTGCGTCACAAAAATCGGTTTTTAAGTCAACATAATATTTTATATGCGACTTATTTGCGCAGGCAGTGGCCAGGCAGAAAACTTGTAGTGACAAGTTTTCTGCCTACTTGCACAGAGGTCGCCAGTCATGTTAGTCAGATAATATATATAATCTAGTGTTCATTTTATATTCTAATTGTATATAGATTAGGTAGGTTCAATTGGTCAAAACAAGCCTTTTTTAATCTCTAAGTTTAACGTCGTAAAATGCTGGAAACATTATCTGTGGATATAACGGTTACCTGAATGCATGAGCAAAGTACCTTTACGTCAATAAAGGTGGGGTTTCCCGTGCATCAAGAAGGTCGGATATCTGACCAATGCGTCATGTTGTAACTCTTAAAAGAATCTGCAAGGTGAATCTTTCTGCAAACATCCGCGACCTGGTAACGGTTTATTGTGAAGTCATCAATATTTTTGTACATTAATGCAGTCAAAAATAATTCTTAAAGTTTTTAAGCATAGGAACTACATTTCATTTCGCACTAATTTATTCGTCTTAAAATGACATATGGCTCATAAATCCCAACCTGATTGGTGCCCTGAATGCTGAAATTATTTGCTTCACCTGAAAATCAATGCAATGACTCCTTCAATTCTCACAACTCGTGGACTACATAATATTATATTGTTTATGTTACCACTATACTGCCTCGGTGGCGTAGTTGTACTACGGTTTGACTACAAAGCTGAGATCTCAGGTTCGAATCCCGGATCGGGTAAAGTGATATTGGGTTTTTCTATTCATTATCAGCCCGAAGTCAGGAATTTGTGCCCGATATGGCGATAGGCTCGCCCCCTATCACATAATGGGACGGAACATAGTGGCGAAGGCAAAGGCGAAGTTTATGTATGTATGTATAAGTTACCACTAGATGCCTATGTAGCGGAAGGCCGATAATATTAATTAACCTTCATCCACCCCCGCCCCCACCCCTTTATATTCTCCCGACATTCGTCGTCAAAGGTCAACAACGCACTTACGATTCTTCGAGCATTTTCAGTGATCGAATGGCTTCTTTACTACTTTCTGTTGTTGTATTTACGATGTTTTGGCCTTTTAATTCCTATAGTTTAGGACTTATGTATGTATAATATGCTAGTTTCACATATATGTAGTTTTGAGCTGATTTTTTTTATTTATTTTTTTATTTTTTTATTGAACACAAAACAGGTTACAATCATGTAAGCTTCATACTTAATATAATAATCTGATCTGTTGAAAAGTTTCTTTTTGGTGCCGGAATCGAATCTGCTTTCGTTTGTTTTAAAGCCCTTTAGTCTACTGCGGTATATAGCATACTTTAATACCAGGTAAATCAAGACTGCGACCGAAAACGCAGGCACGTGGTTGTTTTAGTAGTTACAGACACAATGCAAGTAAATATTTCGCATATCAAGCGACAGATTTTTTTTTGCAATTTTTTAAAAGTCATCATTTTTGGGTGGTAAATACCAGTTTGTTGTGAAAATAGTATTTAAACTCTTGCGTACCATTGCGTTTTAGAAATAAAAAGGTTTACATGAATATTTTAGAAATCCCATGTATTTATCACCCAAATACGACGATAAATACAAAAATTAAAAAAAAATACGATTTTTTTTGAGAAATTTTTAGTTGCTTTGTGTCTAAAGTCACTAATACTACCACCTGGCTTTGTTTTCGGTCGCAATCTTGATATACCCTATATAAAAGAACTTTTATTTTTTGTTTATGGAAAATAAAAGTGCGTGGTGGCCTGTTGGTAACGGACCAGACGCGGCTGCCTACATGTTCACGGTGGTCGCGGGTTCAAATCCCAGGGCACACCTCTGACTTTTCGGAGTTATGTGTGTATTGATAGTCAATCACCATGCACTTTAACGGTGAAGGAAAACATCGTGAGGAAACCTGCATACCGTAGCGATTTTAAAGAATTTCTACGGTATGTAAGTCCGCCAACCCGCACTAGGCCAGCGTGGTGGACTATATGGCCTAACCACTCTCAATCGATTCTCTCGATTGTAGAGTAGGCCCGTGCCCTGCAGTGGGACGTATATGGGCTGATATAGATATATAGATATATATATGGAAAATAAAAAATACATAAATCTTCTCATAATTTTGTCCTAACTTTATGTCAATTTATTTCTTTTAATATCCTAAATAACCAAAGCTATTCCTATGTAGCCTTCACGCTGGAAATACCAGCATCTTGGCGCCGGTCGGTCTGGAACGCAATCTAGGCGTCTAGGTCACCGGGAACACCGGAATATCGACCAGATAGCTCGTTACATAACAGATGAGCGTCCGCGGAACTGCCTTGAATCTGCGGAATAAGAAGGGAGTGGAGTCGTCTTGATGGAAACGTTTTTTAAGGATTTGATATTGCTGGTATTTTAACGGTGTTTAAATTAAAGGCAAACATTGTAGGTATTGGGAAAGTATTTGAAATAAATAATACATGAAAAGTACAATCTATTTTAAAAATTAGTAAAGTCGCATCTAGGTAAAAGCTATGACTATAATCTGAATTGGTCATTAATTTAATTATTTTATTTTATTATTACTTCAAACATAAAGACGAAACTTAATCAAAAATATAAGAAACTAAGCCACACTAAAATTTACAAATTTACTACACCAAAGCCACAAACGTAACTAATAAAGCATTTTAAAACTAATGTCAAGGTTTACGTTGCATATAAACAAGCAATTAAAATACAACGTGTCTTGAAATGTTAATTGCTTAATAAAATACGGCAACAATACCAAATACATAAGAAATCGGGCAATGTTTCTCAATCGTGGACGTGCCAAACCGTTGCGATAAGCGAGCGCTGTCAAATGGCAAAAAAATTGCGATTGTCGACCACAATGGCGCGGAACGTGGTAAAACGAACGCGACTGTTGTTGCATAAAACTGGTATTAGTCTGTGGTTCAGTAACTTTAACCCCCATGGAGTTTTAATGTTTAAAATTATATTTAGGAGATAGATATTATTTTAATTATTTCAAAAGAAAAATGAGTATTTTATGTCGATAAGATAGCTCCCAGGAAAGACAGTTTACAGACATTCAAGATTTTTCAATACAAATTAAAAAAACAAATTAAATATTAGATGATACGATCTTGATCGGTTGAATTGTATTTGCATAATTTAATATATTTAATTAATTAATTAACATTAGAACTAAAATATTTGAAGCTGTACGTGTTTCATTTTTTGGCAAAATATAATAAATAAAATTCATAATTATGATGGGGTAGTTAAGAAGATTTTTATAATCAAAATATTGAGCAATTAAATAACACTTTTAATAATCCATTGTACTATATCAGCCCATATAGGTCCCACTGCTGGGTACGAGCCTCTTCTACAATCGAAAGTACGATTGAGATGTATAAACCGTTAATGACAAACAATTAAAAATAAATCATAAAACAAAATAAACCAGATAAGCGACAACAAATATTAGTGAAAGGAAACATTGAGAAGCGCTGCCTCACAATCTGTACGTTGTACCGCAGTCTCGAGTCGAAAGCCGCGTGCGGTGGTTGTGTTGCTAAATTATTATAAATACGTGATTTTAATTCAATTAATGTGCGTGGACTGCTTGGCTTCCGTAAACTAATTGGATTTACTCGTGCATCTAGTGCTGTTCAGTGCTTTCAAGGGATTTTGAACTCTTTTCGAGTTGACGTAACAACGCAAGACATGGGGGTGTTTATTACGAATACACTTGCCATGGAAATCAGTCGTAAGTACATAATAATGAATTGTATTTTTAAGTTTTAATAAAAATAAATATTAAAGTATTTTGTGGGAACATGCAATTTTATGATACCATTATTCAACTGATTCAGTGAATAGATATATTCAATAAATAAAACAATGTTTTGCAAAATAATGAAATGAAAAGTGTTGCTGAGATTGTTCCTACTTGCTAGCTATAATTGTTCCTCATTAACTACTTATACTTAGATTATAATTAAATAGTAGAATTCCCTAACGTCATATCGATTGAGGGAATTGAGTTTTCATTCAGAATATAAAGAGATCATGTTAACTGGGAAAAAATAAAGAGTAACATACCTCAAAAAGGACGTAGAGCTGTTTCTCCTAGAGGTTCTTCATCAAAGGCAGCAATGCTTGTGTTGTCAGAAGCCATAATATGCTTGGAACATATAAGTATTCCACTTGTTTAGGATTAGTATGATGAACCTGGAACAAAATCTTCCTTAGTTCTTGAAGGAAAGTCTCAGTGTAGCGTTAATGTGATCTTTCCTACCACGATTTAGGGACTACAAGGCACCCAATGATTAATGGATTGGTTTTATAGCTTTGTCATCTTTCATCGATAAATACAATTCAGTATTCGAAACCGGATATAGACAGGCAAATCCCGAAACTTAATACACTACTTGCGTAAGTTTATAAGGGGTTTTCCATCTTCTTGTAAAATGGTACATATCCGCCCGGATACAATACCATCAGCCGATAAAAACTATCCTTTAAAATGTATAATATATCTAAAAATCATTATGTAAATTTATCTTTATTTTTATCATGTACTAATTTCGGAACGGAAAGAGATCGTCTTGTGTTTCATCTACTTGGATTTCAAAACGATATTGTAATATCACATGTCGGCAAGCACTTCGGATTGAGCTATCGTTTTCAATATTAATATTGTAGCTTTAGTTTTGGAACTGTGACATTATCTATTGAATTCCTTGAAAAAAGAGTCTAGTTTGTTTGAAAGGGGTTGAGAAAAATCCTGGTAAGATTTTTGTTTGGCAGTTTAATTTAAGTGGTTTAATTTCACATATTTTGGGATATAAAATAGCTTCATGAACTCGACGAAGCATAAACTATATAGCTTAACATCTACCGGTTAAATTTTACTGCCGTTAACCACATATATACACAACCATTCTAGTTAAAAAAAGAAGGCAATGATTCGTAAGCCGCGACATTATATTATCAATATCTACATCTTTACTTCAATATAAAAGGAAAATTTAAAACACATAAGCATTTGTAATATAAGCGGGTATAATTATGGATTCTGAACAGGCCGACATAATTGTTGACTGCGGTGAGATGACAGTTGTAATCGTTTCTCGGTAGTCGCTACTACTACTTGTAAAGGCTACTTGTACGCATCGCTTTTACCATCAGGTGTCATTGGCCTCAGCATCTTGACAGATGATTGTTGCGGTGTTTTTGGAACTAGAAATTGTTTTAATTAAGATGCCCGTAATCTGGTGCTGGCATATTCCTTCTGTGGCATACAAGGCTCAAATGCTAGTATATAAAAAATAAGGATTGGTATTTTTTATTAAGTGTATTTATAAGTATATTTATGCATAGTTCCGGCAGCTATATACAGCGAGTGTTAATTCATGGCATTGTTTGCAGTGGGACTATGTCAGCATATTTTGATTGTTTAAGAAACTAGAGAGGTCAACTGAAGCCTCTTTGATAAGAATATTATTATATTTTTCTACAGAAGCAATTTATGTACTATACTTTTAGGATTATATATTAGTTTGCAATTCTCCATAAAATGTACATTATTGCCAATTTTTTTTATCATTCCTTACTAAAGATTAAACGGAGGGGTCAATTCCGTCTCGGAGGTAAAACAAAATTACAGAAATTGATGTTAGACCGTTCATAGGATATTGCATAGCCCGGACTCCATCAACAGATGATAAGCAGGTTTTTAACTAAAATAATATACACATTGTATCACAGTTATTCGAGTCTCGTGTCGGTATCCGTGCGAAGCGAACGTGTTTACTTTGTTTACGTCGTACGGAGCGAGCGTGCGGCGCCGCTGCGCCGCACGCCTTTTGTTCTAGCGGACCGTCATTATCAACGGGCGACTACCTGAGCGCACGCCCACTGAGAAATTAGTAACCGGGCATTAACACACCTTTTGTGTTAAATTATAATTATAATGGAAGAATATAGGCATGTGGAAAGCAACAGTACCATTACGAGAAGCAGCTCACTGAGCGAACAGGAGATGTTAGAGGAAAATGAAGATATTATAAAATTGACGAAGCAAGAAGAGGACCAAATAAGACCAGAAAAAAGGATAAGATCGGAAGATGAAAGTGACTGGACATTAATTGAAAGAAAAGATAAAAGAATAAAGACTGACGTTATTGAAATTTATATTTCTTGCAATGAACAAATACCAAAGCAATTCGCACTAGCAAAACTTTTGAAGGAGAATGGAATCTTAGATATAGAACGAGTTAAATACATAAACCCGTTCAGAGTGAGAATAGATATACAGAATGATAGTACGGCACAGAAATTGGAACAATGTAAACAATTCGTAGACAGAGGATGGAAGATACAAAGAGCGTGGGTAACAAATAGATCTTTCGGCGTAATTAAAAACGTGGATCTGGATATGTCCGATGAGGACATACAGAAACAGTTGATTTGCCCTGAGTCATGTGAATTAGTCTCAGTTTTTCGCCTTAAGCGACGAAGTCCCACAGAGGGTTGGCTGCGAAGTGAATCCGTCAGATTGGGTTTTAAAGGCTCACTCTTACCGGCTTATGTCTGCGTAGAAGGACTAAGAATTAAAGTGGAGCCATACGTGTTTCCAGTTTCACAATGTTCCCGGTGCTGGAGACTGGGACATATGACTAAGAGGTGTCCTTCATCTAAAATAATATGTCCAAAATGTGGAGGACATCATGCTAATTGCGAAACCACGACTTTTAAATGCGTCAACTGCCAAGGTAGCCATATGGCTTTAGCCAAGATATGCCCAGCATTCATTAAAGAAAAACGACTCCGTGATTTAATGGCCGAATACAATTGCACATATAGAAGGGCATTAACTATGTATGTTGCCCCGGATACACAGGTGGCAAATCTTGAACAAAAAAAAAGTGTTCACGAACCGTTTTCGACAGCATCGGTGTCATTTCCACCTCTTATAAAAACGGATCCATTCAGTAAACGACATGAATCGTCAAAAAAAATTGGCCAAACAACGGTTAACGTTAATGACGAGGAACAGTCAACCGCATCCGTATGGTCTTCAAAAAATGCTTGGCGTCGTAAAGAGACAGACACATTCGAATTTGGAACACAATCGAAGATTGAACCCCAAAGTATTCCTAAGCAGCAAAAGCAAGAAAAAGAAGTTAACTTCAGTGAGCTTCTTAGCCGGTTACAGGAGATTATATTTATGAAACAAGCATCATTCCAATCTAAAGTTAAGAGTTTTATTAGGTGTTGCATAGAATGGTTAGTCTTAGTGGTTACAGAAAATATATCAGATTGGCCGATGTTAAAACAAATTCTGAACATTTTCATAAACAATGGATAAGTATAAAAAGCAAAAAATCGATTTAAATATTCTCCAATGGAATGCTCAGAGCCTGAGGCCTAAATTGTCGGCTTTTGAATGTATGTTATTTCAAGAAAAAATACATATTGCTGCCATAAGCGAAACGTGGTTGGAGTGTAACAGTCATCTCAAGATAGCTCATTATAATATTTACAGAAAAGACAGATACGATGGGTATGGTGGTGTAGCATTATTAGTGCATAAATCTGTCCAGTCTCAGCCACATGATATAATAATAACGAATCCGGGCATAGAGATATTAAGTATTAAAGTTAAAAACTGTAACGAAATAAAATATATAGTAGCTGTATATTGCGCGCCTTCAGTACGTACTGTACGCCAAGATTGGGAGACTATATTCTCTTTATTTCAAAATAAAACAATATTTTTAGGGGATTTTAATGGTCATCATAGGTGCTGGTCGTCTAAAGTTGATATTAGGGGTACTCAAATATTTGATGCTTCCTTAGACAATCACATTGTTACTTTAAATAGCGGCGAACCAACTCGTATGCGTCTCGTCAATGGTGTCCTACAACATTCTTCTCCTGATATATCAATGGTCTCATCCGACATAGCCTTAAATTTTACCTGGAACATACTCAATGAAACGTTAGGAAGCGACCACCTTATCATTAAAATAACAACGAATTTTATTGTAACATCCGAATCTGTTTGTAGAAGAAACTATAAAAAAGCAGATTGGTATAGTTATAGCGAATCGTTAAAAAATCTTTTTTCTAAATTTCCTATTTCACACGATGATTTACAGATAGAATATGATCATTTTATTGAGTATATGAATATAGCCGCCGATATTCATATTCCTTACTTCCGATTTAACACCAATCCTGATAGAACTTTTAAACCTAAACCATATTGGAATAGTGAATTGTCTCAATTGGTGGCAAAACGTAGACTAGCTCTCGCTAAATTTCGACGCAATCCCACTCCACACAACTTGGATGCTCTTCATAACAGTATAATTAATTCACAAAAATCGATACGGAAAGCAAAAAACATTGGTTGGCAAAAGTTTTGTTCGTCTCTAGATGAAGCTAGCTCACAATCTGAAATATGGCATAAAATGAGATGGTTTAAAGGTTATAGAAGTCCTAATCAACATTCCGATAGCCGTCAATTAAATAACCTTCTAATTAGCCTCACACCTGATTTTGTATGCCCTGGAGATCCATGCATTAAGTCAACTAACTTACAGCTAGAGGTACCAATAAGTGAACAAGAACTTCGTTGCAGTATCCGCAATAAAGATACGTCACCTGGCTGCGACCACATATCATACTCTATGATAAAATATTTACCTGATAATGCCAAGTCATTTCTTTTGTTATTATATAATAAAATATACTCCACCGGTATTATTCCTAAACAGTGGCGCGATATTTCGATTTTCCCCATACCAAAACCAGGCCGTGATCACCATACAATGTCTTCTCTTAGACCAATATCCATGATGTCTTGCTTGTGTAAAGTCTTTCACAGCATATTAGGTAAACGTCTTGAATGGTTCATAGAAAACAATAAAATCTTATCACCATTTACGACAGGCTTTCGAAAAAATCGATCAACTTTGGACAATCTTGTATCTCTAGTTTCTCGAATTCAAAATGGTTTTTCTAATAATTGCTCTACGGTTGGATGCTTTTTGGACATAGACAATGCCTACAATAACGTTAATATTCATGTTTTGATTAATATAATGGATGATATGGGAGTTGGGTTACAAATTTGCCGTTATTTTTGGAACTATTTAAAGGAAAGGCATTTAAAAATATTAGTTAACAATACATTTATATGCAGACGCACGGGCTTGGGGCTAGCTCAGGGAGATCCTATCTCGCCTCTACTGTTTAATATTGCAACGTATAAGATTTGTAAACAGGTTATGACGCACCCGGAAATATTTGTTTCGCAATACGCTGACGATTTTATCATTTATACCGTAAATAGATGTCTTAATACAAGTATAGAAAATGTTCAAGCAGTGCTACGTGTAATTGTACAACTTCTGTTGGAAATAGGTTTAGAAATTTCAACAACTAAAACCAAGATATGCATATTTAAAAGAGGCTACAAGGAATTTCCTATGCGACTAACTATTGAAGGCGTTCAATTGCAGGTTGTAGATAAAATTAAATACTTAGGTATTTGGTTTGATCGATCTTTGAGATGGTCAAAACATGTTGGGGATTTAGAAATTAAATGTTCCAAATACTTAAATTTGTTTAAAATTTTAGCGGGGTCTGGCTGGGGAGTCCATCCCACACATTTAAGGAAACTATATATTTCTTTGGTCCGTAGCCGTTTAGACTATGCTAGTTTTCTTTACGACAACGGTAACAAAAGTAGTTTAAGTAAATTAGACAGGTTACAAAATCAATGCTTGCGGGTTATAGGAGGATTTATAAAGAGTACTCCAGTCCATGTAATGGAGTATGAGTTGCATCTCCCTCCGCTGCGCTTGCGGCGGCGATATTTAGCAGGAAAGTACTGGCTTAAGGCAAGATCTTTCACAGAGAGTGGAACTATTGATATAATTGACAATTTGGCAACTTCTTGTAAAAATCGATATTGGAGATTTAAAAGCAAGCCTGTAATGGGGTTAATTCATGAATACCTTAAAATAAATAACATACATTCAACTTCTCAATTGGAGCAATTTTCACTGGATACTTGGGTTAGTAACATAGATACAAATTGTATCAATTCGTCTATTAAATGTGTGACAAAATCCAAACATCAATATAATCCCAATATTTTAAAACTTTTATGTAACAGGTATCTTACCAGTTGCTACTCAAATTTCTATTCAATTTACACGGATGGTTCAAAAGATGGACAACATTTCGGTGTGGCAGTATTTGATCCTCAGATCAATACATCAATAAAATTTAGATCTAATGGTTATGTTTCAATCATGTACATTGAATTGATGGCAATCTTAGAGGCTGTTTCATATGTTGAGTCTTTTAGTAGTGGTAGCTTTGTTATACTGACGGACTCAAAGAGTGCGTTACAGCATTTGGCTCGCTGCACCTCGAATTTTCGAGGAGCACCGATAGCCTATACCATATTAGACTCCATTCGGAAACTGCAAAAGAGGGATATAAAGCTATCTTTACAATGGGTACCTTCCCATATCGGATTACCAGGAAATGAAATGGTAGATCGTCTTGCTAAGGAAGCGATAACTGACGGAGACCATGTGAACTGTTTACCGCTTTATACAGACCTTATTTATTTAGTACGGAATGATTGCCTAAAGCTGTGGAAAGAATCTTTTGATGAGAGATCTCTCCATAAAGGTATATGGTATAAAACCATTCAGCCTGATCTCAATCGTAAACCATGGTTCGTAAATTGTAAATTGACTAGAAATAAAGTAGTGACGGCTCTCAGACTTCGGTCTGGACACATGCCGCTGAATAATTTTGCATTTCTTATGAAAAAGATAGACTCATCAAATTGTGTTGAATGTGGTAGTATGGAGGATGTGATACACGTTCTAGCGGAGTGTGTCCGGACCGAGGCCGAAAGAGTCTCGTTTAATGTTAAATATAATCTTAATTTAAGTGAAACAGGCATATGCAATTCTATTTTATCAAACCCTTTGACCGAAGAGGCTATTATGTTGTATAATATTGCTTGTATCTATATTAAGCGTCGTTGAATTATAAGTGTTCCAATGAGGGTGGCATGTTATACTTGTTAACAAAACCCTCTACAAAATAATAAAGAGAAAAAAAAAAAAAAAAAAAATCACAGTTATTGTATTCACAACTTTAAGCTAATGATCAAACGAACAATTCACAATCAAGGCACTGTTCTGTGCTCATACATCTAGTTTCAAGAACATTGTAATATTAGATCCTGTCGGAGGACATAGTAAATTTCACGCTCTGGTGAATCGAAAAGACGTCCTTTGTAAGGTCTTACACAAGAATGACGTCAATCCTTTCCTAATATGATTTGTTGTGTTAGGAAACTTAAAAAGAATTGCCAATTTAAAACTATATTACGGTGGCTCAATGAGAAATAATGCTATCAGAGATATGTTTAATACAAAGATAACTAGTGCTTAAACCATTGACTACAATATAATGGTTTTTGGTCTATGAGTCAGGGAGACACTTCTTCGAGCGACGAATATAAGGAACTGCCATATTATGAAATTCGATCGTGCCAGCAGCTGTATTTTGATTGTCGTAAACGTTTTAGGTTACGTGTTATCAACTTTATCTGAGCGCGCTGATTAGATAAACAGTTGATCTTAACCGTTTCCCAATTTATCTTGCATCTGTCGCCAATCGCAATGTACCAGATTCTGTATGCGTTCAGAATAAATAACACTGCTTGAGTTATAGGTCAATGCACTGCGTTTACTTTGTCCGGGTTTTGTTCTCACATATTTTTGTGGTTCCCAGAATTATTTATTTAATAAAAGATGGAAGTATAAAGGTAAAAAATAAAATATTGACAAGTGATTCGGTTGCTCGTTAGCCTAGAAAAAAATACCTATTTGAATCTGTAATTCAACGTGTTGCAAAATTAAACTAGCAACATATTTTGTTACGTCATCAATTTAAAAAGTGTCGCATAGCGTATTTCACATTCGTACACTTATTTGTCTATTACTATTATAAATAAACCAATTTCAACGTAACAAATTTAATTGAATACGCAATTTTGACACGTAGACATTTATACCTAAGTATTAAAATTGTGTCTCACAAAATATGTCCACTGACTAACAATATTCAAACTCTACTTATCAAATCATTTTTCTAAGAACGCACACAAATTTTAAGAAATCTGTTGATGCATCTAAATTCTAATGGATTTAAATATTAGCGACACAAAATAACCTACTTAACTGATTCGAGTTTTAATAACTTGATGCATCTACTGGATTTAAATTTTATCGATACATTTGATTGCCTTTATGTCCCACTTAGAATTTGCATGTCTATGCATGTCCGCTGCCAGTCCGTCTGACTTACAGTCCTACTGTCCTCAATTCTATGCATTAGCATGTCAAAATTAACCTCAGTGTTAATAATAGCATTAGATTTTTCCGTGTTTTTGTTTTGAATAGTTTCTGATCAAGATGAGTTATAAGTACTAGGAGAGCATAACGTTAAAGTGACTACGTAGATTTTTTTTAGCTGTCTTTTTAAGATAACACCTCCCTTATTCTTTCAATTTACAAGTGTTGCAAATGTAGTAACGAATCTTCAAAGGTTGTTGGTTTTTAAGAGCAGAATAATTAATGAGTTATTTTTATTATAGGTAGGTACTATCTCCTCTCACATTATTTTTATTAATGAAATTCCTAGTCACACTCATTACGAATCCTCAAGGCTTGTTACTTTTCATGAACAACCACCATATATTTTCATCTCATATTTTTTCGTAAGGAATAAGTGACAGTATCCCCGTACTATCGCTATGTAAGAGTACAAAAGATTGAAAAATACTACATTTACCGTAACTGATAATACAGTTAGCACGACCTCTAAACTCAAACATCCGAGTGTTTCCGTGTCACGAAAGTGGGTATAGTAAATTTTGTTTTCACGTATATTGTTTACGAATTCTTTTGATTGTTCTATGAATCGATTTGTTGCGGGTCGTTATTATCTTTGAAGTAGAATTTGTAACACTTTCCTTCTATGCACTATTTATTTCATGAGTTAGGTTAGTATCGTCCACTTGGTTTAGTGATGCTGTTAATTTTAAAATAAATAAATTAATAAATACACCCAACAGTCCCAGACATAGTCCCGATCCCACACTAAGATCGAGTCTTGCGTCGTGGGTATCAGAAACTACGAGAGAATTTTCGGTCTCACGTACACCCAGACCCGAAACAACCCTGTAGATCACAGAAACAATTGTTTCTGTGCGGGGATCGTACCAGCTGCCTCTTTGTTTCACAGCCGGCGTCTAACCAACTGCGCCACGGAGGCTGTATGTAATCAAAAAATAATATGATTTACTCACGACTGTAATGTCATTTAGGGAGGATAATATGCCCGTATTCTAAGTTAAAGCTCGATCCAGTAAGGTTAACACTGATGTCATCTTGGCCAATTTCTCGTCCCACAAAAATTATCGTATTTATTATTGTTTATTGCTTAATAGAGAATGCATGTAAACACGTGAGCAAATCATCAGCAGACAAATAAAAGTATTGGGTAACTATTTATGTAATTACCCTGTTGAAACACATTCGCCTGCTCTGACCGAAATCGGTTTTGCCACAACAACTTTTCAATCTCATCCATCATATTTTATTTGGTTGGGCGTAATTTGTTTTGTTACTTATATATGCAGACTTCAGACTTATTTTTATTTTATTTTTAAAGTTTACTAGGAGTTTTTTAAATCGGTACAGGATATTTTATAGTATTTTTGTATGGTTACTTGTAATTGATAAAAAAAACATGTGACTTATAAAATACATATGTATTTCTTAAGTTACTTGTAAAGCGTCTTTAAATGAAACCTACTAAGATACTATGTATTTTAACAAAAGAATATATTTATTTAGTTTTAACACAATAGGTTTAGTTATATTAATTTTCACAGACAACGGGTAATTTCATATATGTATCTAAATAATTTCGAATTTATCATCAATTTTAATTGCTAAATTATAATTTGAAATATGAAAATAATTAGTTTTATACTCAGTAAAATTTTAAGCTCTAAATACCCAATTATACGCTCTAAAACTTTCTATTTAAAAATATAATTAATTAAAATTTAGTACTAGTTGAAAGAGGCTTTTTAAGACCAGCGGACCGATGTATCATTTCGTATGAAAAGTTCAAGTATTCATTTATGTATTTAGTATTTGTATCAATTTGACAAATGCAAATATTTTTGTGCAACTAAATGCGTATTAATATTAATGAATATTTTTGCAAGATGGAAACCATTTAGTATTGAATAGTATGAAAGTAGACTATATTGCAAAACAAGAGAATTGATAAATCCTTGATTTTGTAAACTGGTCTACTAAACTTTGATAATTACATGCATAAATACTCTCAAGCCTGTATCTCCCAAAGGGAATGTAGAAGTACCACTAGAAGAGCGTTTTCAAGCTGTTACAACCACAATAAGAAAACAGATCTTTTTACTTATATTTAACTATGTGACTAACTAATTAACTAACTATGTGACGAAAAATGCGTGGTGAACATTTAGACAGCCGCCTCTGGGCCTGTTGGTAACGGACCAGACGCGGCTGTCTACATGTTCACGGTGGTCGTGGGTTCAAATCCCAGGGCACACCTCTGACTTTTCGGTGTTATGTGTGTATAGCTAGCCAATCACCACGCACTTTTAACGGTGAAGGAAAACATCGTGAGGAAACCTGCATACCGTAGCGATTTTAAAGAATTTCTACGGTATGTAAGTCCGCCAACCAGCACTAGGCCAGCGTGGTGGACTATATGGCCTAACCACTCTCAATCGATTCTCTTGATTGTAGAGTAGGCCCGTGCCCTACAGTGGGACGTATATGGGCTGATATAGATATAGATATTTAACTATAATTTCGGGATATTCTGACTATGAGCAGATCTAATCAAGCTGTCATTGCTTGCTTGGTCACTTATCCCTTTTTACAAAAAGTAGGTTAACCACT
This sequence comes from Deilephila elpenor, assembly GCA_949752805.1. NCBI lineage: Eukaryota > Metazoa > Arthropoda > Insecta > Lepidoptera > Sphingidae > Deilephila > Deilephila elpenor. Next base: position 13,278,297 of record OX457098.1, on the reverse strand, counting down.
CTAGAATATCAATTTCCCCTTTTCCCCTGCTTATGCAACATCTGACCTTGTCTAATATCTTCTTTTTTACACCTTTGGAATTTTAGCCTAGTTTTTTTATCAGTCTGGTCTGGGTCGTGACCGCAGCGCGTTTCTCGTCTCGTTGCAACATTACTGTGAGCGTACGTGAGATATCCGATTTGGTCACGCCGGGTGTGAGAATATGTATAAATTATGGTTTTGTAATGTTTGTTGTGATTTGTGGAGTGATTAATTGTGTTTTTAATTACTTATTTTGGATAGGAGGCAGATAATGCTGTGGTTATTGAGTAATGACCACATTACGTCGAAGGTACTAAAATTTAAAATGATAAATTGTTGAAATTGAGCCTTCTGTGGAGAGTTTTGCATGTAATATTTTACATAAGACATCGAACCCCAAATGGATTGAGTTTGACCTAAGTTAAAACTTGACTGGGTGATAATAAGTACTTACTTTATTTAAGATCCATGCGCTTGTAAGCCAAGGCTGTCATAATTGAGTCCATCGGGCTTCACCAATCGATATTTTATCTGAACAGAACTGACCATGAAAAAAGTGATTATTTCTTCCTTACCAGTACAAAAAACTTGTATATTCAAGTCAAAGCCCAGTGCAGAGCAACTTGCGCAACATTACAGTTGCAATGTGCATTTATATGCAAGCTGAAAGGTGAAGTTTGGAAACCAGACAGCTTCGTGACAACAGACCGAACGGTTGTTATTCTGTGGTTGCCTCGCTATGGGTTTCGAATGAATTTAAATGTTTGATTTGGGCAATTTTGCAGGTTTAAAAACGGTTTTTGGTGTCTTGGATGCGAAACTTGTTGTAAAGTTAATCATTATGTTTACTTTCTTCTTTCTTTGTATCTTCTGTTATTCAAGGTTGATCCACTATAAGAATTTTGTTTGTACATGTAGTCCTGTAAGGTGTTTCGAATTATCAGTTACTAACACCTTGTCAAGAAGTAACGACGATGGAAACTTTGAGCAATACATTTTAGTTAATAAATTTATTTGTTTTGTGAATCCAATACAATGACAGCAATAAGATTCAAAATATGTTAGTAACTTGCAGACGCTTTTAATGGTTGAAGTTCCTTCATAGGCTTCAACTTACCTTATGATGCAATAACTATTTTGTATCTCAATATCAATTAGACAAATGAAAAAGAAGACATACCTTCAACAAAAATCAGTCCTAACAATGTTACATCACAAGACCTTGCAGTCAAGTCAAAAGTATTGCAAACATAAAGGGCAAAGTTTCGTCGAAGCAATTATTTTCCAGTTACGAACGAAGGGTCTAACGATGTAGCAATTTTGCATTTGAGATAATTAACTTCTGTAAAGGGAGACATTTTGTTGCCAATAAAGTTTTGAATGGCAAACACTATAGGTTTGTTAATGGCTAGTTGTGCTAACTGGTATTTAGACTCGAATCTGTCTAATAGGCTCAAATTACAGTCCTGGTTAGTGGGATTTGTGTCGTAACTATGATGCTGTGTAGATTTTTGGGTCTACATTTTAAACAAATATTTTTAGTTGAACAAATTTTACCAGCCCGAGAATTAGGAGTGTGTGTTTTATTTTATAATGAAGATATGGTAGAACACTGCTAGGACAGATTTTCTTTTACCCAAAGCCCTATAACCCTCGTTTATGATAACATTCAGGAATGCAACATCACCCGCGTGCAATTCTCCTCAATCTGTATTTCATATTCTTAGAATGCATTGTTGTCTCCAGATTACCTAATGATATAAAGAATCAAACAGATATAGAAAACTCTGCGAGATATTCTAATATTTCAACGACAATCCTCGACATCGGCCTGGCGAAATTCCAAGTAATTTCCTTGACCGCATAAGCTATCGCGACGGCCGAATAAGACCACAAACGTGACCTCAGCCACGAAGAAGCACAATGTTTCGTTAATTCGTGTCGAGATTGATTTTCGCAATAGCAGCTGTAAAGATAGATGGTATATGCAGAGTTGATGATGATAACGGTAGATTTATTGTGGACGATGGTTCTATAAATCCAGTGCTAAAATGTATATTGTACATAGATCATTATGAACCTGAAGATGTTCAGCTATTGCTGTTGCTTTGGTAGGTTTAATTACTGGAGGTTGCTACCGAAATATGAACCGAGTATCGCGTCTCAATTGTAGGCAGTTCTCTTCTATAATTAGATAGATAAAAACATCAAATTCTCCCATGGTTAAGAAATATGATTCATCTTTTATCTATCAGGATCTTAAATCTATGTAAGGCTGGTTCAACATGATTTATGTTGCAATAATATTTAGCTCTTACTGCCGTACGCTGACCTGACTTTAGTAGATAGAAAGATAGCCATTTCAGAGGCGGATTCTTAAGAAATTCACAATATCCAAAAGGGATGTGGGTTCAATATCGATTGTAGTTTTAGTTGCCTATACGATTGTGCCGCTTCTGATTAAAGACCTTGTCAATCTTTTTAAATTTATTCCGTTTCTATTTTGCTTTTTAAAGTTTGCTTCAAACTGTTGTGATAATGGATCCTTACCAATACTTTACATGTGAATGGGAGTTGTTTTTTTGGTATACTTTAACGTGTTAACAGACCACCATGTAATTATGCATGTACACATTCTAGGCGTACAGAAATATGTCGTCGTTGTTGCCTTAACGTTTTCCGTTTCCACCAAAAACCGAAATTTATAGACAATTGATGTTAAAGCCGACAAAGCTGCGGACAAAAGCTGGTAATATATAACGTGAATTCTCATATCTGGCATTTTCGCACATTATCGCTTCTGCAGAACAAGCGGTGCTCTGGTAAAGTTAGCACGTTTTTGTAGGACGTGCGTCTCGACTCACCGTTACTTCATCACGACTCGAACAATGGTGTTGCATCACTTTATTGCTATCGAAATATCAATTCCGTTTACAGAGGCTGGTAAAGTGAATTAAATCTATTGAAGTTGTCCAATAGCGTTTGCACCTGTAACAATAGGTAATTTTTTCTGCAATGGTCGATGTGAAGTGATGTGAAAAATATATTGGATTTTAGATTTTTTTGGGCTTTCATGACCAATCAATAAAAAATGAAATATATAGTTTTTGTAAGAGCACGCGAAAATAAATTAAAAAATATTTTAGTAAAGATAATATTTAACGGTAGGTTGTGGTTTGCGCAGTAACGGAGCAAAATGCTGAGATGGGTTTCTATTTGTCACTGCCGTGCACAGGCGTGTAACGTTATGTTTTATATTTCATTCTTAGAATATATATTTTTATCATTTTATAGAGAACAAAACATTTTTCCTCCCACTCTCGATAGTATATTTAATGTAACGAATGATAATCGATGACTCCACAGATTGATCAGCTGTTTCAATATAGGCATATTATGATTCGCGAAAGCAATATAATATGTAACCGAATAATTTAAGATCGAGATACCGACGACCTTGCACCATCCATTTGTGATTATACTCTTGTTGGAAATGAACGTTGCATTTAGAATGGAAATACTTAACTACAAATGCCAATGCCGTAGGTCTTGTTACATCGGATGTGTTAGATAAAAAACCTATTGAAGATGAAGGATTGTGCTAGGAACATAATTTCGAAGCCAAATCTAACATACCATAACCTGTATATTGCATGTTCTCTTAAAAAGATTAATAAATATTGCACTTACAACTCTTATGGTATAAAGAAAACTATTCTTTGTATGTTACATGGTCAGGAGTATTTCTGTTCGATTTCCATTGATTTACGGAAAAATATAAGTACTTGATTAACTTGAAATCGCAATACAGAAAAACTCCTTTATACTATTCTGGTATTAGTTAAATTTAGTTATTTGATAGTTTTCATTAATATGTATGATTAATAAATTTAATAGAATAACCAAAAGCCAAATCATTTTCATCTCGCCTTTTATATTGCATTAAACATACACAATCTTTATTTCGAATATCTTGCATCTTTAACTAACCTCTTTAGTTCCAACTTTAAGAAATATGCACTAACTTCACCTAATAATATCACTTAATTTTGCAATTTAAATATCATTATCATTTCCGCGAGAGCGGTCGGCAGCCTTGTGGCGGTCAACTGGTATTTAGACGTCAATATTTGCTTAAAGCAGTCACAAAAATATATTTGCTGTTGTAATATCACTCTTTTGTTCATATAAATAAGGTTGTCGTGGAAACAAAGAAATGAATGACCATTGAGGTTATGTGTAGAACTAGTACTGAGACATATTAAATGGGTGATAAAGCTGAAAAGATATTTAAATGTTATTTAGGGCAAGATAGCTAAAAATAGAGGAAAATATACAACGAATGTAATCATTAATAAAAAATCTATGTGTTTTTTTACCTTTTTCTTTACCGAATAACACCGTAGCGGGAAACCAACCACAATGATTTGTATTAATGCACCGTATTGGGATCATGTCTGTTTCAACCAGACTAGCGTAATCCACAGGCGAAAGTTTCAACCATTTCACGATTTACAATATTTTGTCTGAGGAACCATATTTTGCTTGCATCAGCTGTTCTATTAGATTCTAAACAAATAAAAAACGATTAAGGGCATTAAATGCGTTGGCATTTATGCTGTTCCCAAAACTGTATTTAATATTTCTTTAGGATTCACAAATAACAAAGCCTCAACCAAATACGTTAGGCAATGAAATCATAAAAAATCATAATCTTGGAATTTTACAGCTCATAATTGTCAATATTTTTATTATTATCATAATAGGCATTCAGTCTGATAGCGTGACGACAATAGAATAGAGTTTGGCTTAAGAAATCTTACTACCAGCGCCTTCCGTGATGGACGATAATTTTCCCAAGTCGTAATTGCAGGGAATATTATAACAATGGCTTTGTATCTGAAATTCCGATGCATCAAATTAGATATTATTATGCCGATATCCGATATAATGGTTTATACAGTACAATTTACTGGCTGTAGGTCTCTCATATGTGAGAGGCCGCCTGGGTGGGTACCACGGCAATGTCTATTTCACCCGCCAAACAGCAGTGTAAATTCACTGTTGTGTTCCGGTTTGAAGGACATTGTAGCCAGAGTAACTACTGGACATGTTGAGACATAACATCTTATATCTCAGGAGCGAGCGCAGTGGAATGCCAAGCATTGCCTTGTAATTTATGGTGTTGTTTGGTTTTGCTACTGTCCATGAGCGGTCGTATCGCTTACCATCAGGCGAATGGCATGCTCGTCTCGCCTTCACTGCAATAAGAATTTTTTTTTAGCGATAGTAAAAACGGTTAATATAAAGAAGAGTTCCAAAGTGATTAATGAAAAAATCTATTCATATACCTTTGAAATCTCACTGCTAGATACTGGTTTCCTCTATAAGTAATTAATAAGAGCCAGACCATAGTCCCACAAGCTAGCTTACGATGGGTTAGCGGTCTTCACATAACATAATATTATAACAGTTATTTAACATTTATTGTGTTACTCCCTTTTATTGTGGTGTAAAATAAAGTATATAAATAAATAAATAAATATAAATTCTTGAATAGATCTTTGACGTATGAAAATCTTTACGATGTTTTTCATCACCATTAAATTGCATTGTAATTCACATAAATCCTAAAACTATGATATGTATCACAGCAGTTACAATCATATCTACTTTTCTCTCTCTTTCTCTCTCTCTTCAGACAGACACAGGAAGCCCACTGCTGAACATAAGCCTCTCCCTACTATCTACATTTCATACACAAAATATTATTTTCTCGATATATTTAAAGTACAGATCCTAAGTGGTTTAGATAGCATTATAAATCAATCAGTGTTTGTTTTAACTATGTGAGGTGTTGACAACATTGTTGATAATAGTTACACAATCGTCTGGTTTGCGTCATCTAGGGTACTGTTGAGTAACCGCTACCAGAAACGGGAGGCGAGTGAACGCGTCTGAGGTGTGAAACCTTTTCTACCTGCTCTGTGTCGAGTTGCATTTTTATGATGAATAAAATATGTATTTTTATTTTTATTCTGGCATGGTATAGTGATTGCAATTATAACTGCGTTGAAGTCTAGTAACGTATAATATATATATATTAAAGATTATCTTACGTTGGTTGACATAGTTATGTGATTCTGATCTCCGGATATACACAGTTGAATAGGAAATACGGCACACATGGGTTACTGTGATGAGTTATAACTTTAAACCACTATGCACTATGGCCACTGAATCCTGTCACCAGCAATTAATGTTAAATAGTAATTTTAAATTTAACATATTTGGTGTGTTGTACAAACCTGTTCTAGCAAATGTTCTGATTTGGTTTTATAATGTTTAAGAGAATTATCCGTGCAGCTTTAAACGAGCTAGATACATATTTGAATAAGTAATAGCTGATTATTAAGTTGATAATGTTAGTTTAAGATATAGACACAGCATAGGTACTGTAGTGGGGTGTGGGATGTATATTGACTTATTAATCTTCTACCATCATTTATTCCGAATTTATGTAACACAATTTATAAGCATATTGTAGTTGGACTTAGTAAAACATGGTTTCAAATTCTTTTTTTTTATTTTGGTACATACGATGATGTGACAACTATGACCCGCCGTGTTGGCATACAATAATTTACCCAAAAATATTCTTCGGAAAATTATCTACTTATAGATTTTTTAAAATCATAATCTCGCATGAATGTCACCAATAAATCGAGAACATTAGAATATCATAAACACATTCAATGTATCTGATTTTCGCTGAAAGTGAATAGATTATAATTCTCGCAATAGAGAGAACATTATATCTGTAATGTGATGTAAGATTATGCTGATTGGTATATAATGTTTGGGAATAAAAACATCGAGAGACACGACTTGCAATTTTCAATGTAACCGATCATGAGAAACTGAATAACAATGTGTTTGGGAAAGTTACAAATGATTAGCCTTCTAAGTTAGCTCACATACTTCCCACTATAGTCATCCATAATCTCTTCCTACCCCCATGGGATATAAATAATAAATAAATAAATAAATACACCCAACAGTCACACACATAGTCCCGTCCCCACATTAAGATCAATTAAGTCTTGTGTCGCATGTATCAGAAACTACGAGAGACTTTTCGGTCTCACAAACACCCAGACCCGAAAGAAATATTTGTGGGCCCCGCACAAACATTTCTTTCGGTGCGGGGATCGAACCCGCGGCCACTTGTATCACAGGCGGCGTCTAACCAACTGCGCCACGGAGGCTGTCTAAATATGTATGTATGCAATGTTGCTTGACGGACATTGTAGCCAGAGTGACTCCTGGACATAATGAGACTTAACATGGATGGCGAGCGCAGTGGAGTGTCACGCATTGGTTTATAATTCAAGGTGTTTTTTGGTTTTGCTACTGTCCACGAGCGGTCGTATCGCTTACCATAAGTCGAATGGCATACTCCTTTTGCCAATTATCGCAATAAAAAAAACAGTAACTCAATGCCGATGTATTTATACCAATTTGTAAATCAGACAATTTATCCCATCGCTGGACAGGGATTTCCTATATGATTATTATAGCTATAGTCTTAAATTCATTAAATAACAAGTCTTTAAAGTTTGTTAATTTTTCATCACAGTACAGTACGGTTTCATAAAATGATATTTTTAAAACGATCTTTAACTGCAATTTTTGCTGTAATTTGCTCGCTTCAATTTGCCCTCTCATAAAATTGTTTGCAATCAATAGTTTCCTTCAAAGTGATAGTGAGGTAGTAACAATGAAGAGAGGCCGCCGGGTGTCCAGTGCAGCCGAACAACTAACCTCAGTACATTGTAACGGTACTCGTTGAGAAAAAATTGTGGGCTATAGATTGGGTGTTCAATTGCCTCTAGCTGTTTGCTTGTTTTGATAACAAGTTGCTTTGGAGATGTGTTGATATGTTTTTATTTGTTTCTGTGCATAGAAATTGGTCGGTGAATAGTGTATGACACAAATATTCTTACATACATACATAAACTCACGCCTTTTATCCCCGAAGGGGTAGGCAAAGGCGCCACTAGGACACCCACATTTCGCCTTGTATGTTACGTCCCATGATGTGATAGGGGGCGAGCCTATCGCCATATCGGGCACAAATTCCTGACTCCGGGCTGATAATGAATAGAAAAATCCAATATCACTTTGCCCGACCCGGGACTCGAACCCGAGACCTCAGCTTTGTAACCGTACCGTAATACAACTACGCCACCGAGGCAGTCAAATATTCTTAGCTTGCTAGAAACCGAATGACATATTGGTAGATCACTTGAGTGCAATCCTATGTAGTTTTGTCACGTTGTGTTTATTATGACGTGTTAAACTTATCATAGAGTTGCACTAATTATAATTATCTATATCGGGTATATCAAGACTGCGACCGAAAACGAAGCCAGGAGGTAGTTTATACCCTGTGTACTGTTACACATATTTAATATGAACCTGAACTGACGTATATTCAAATATGACGAAAATCCTTTATTTACTTAAGTATAAATGTAGCTACTTAAAGATAGGTTAAATTCATTACCACCAGGCAAATATCACACCAAATTTAAAAAGCAATTTGCGAATTCTTTCCCGAGCTTAATAACAAAAATATTCGCTTTGCGGACTTTCCATTCACCTTCTGCGATGCTATAAATAAGTCCAAGGCTGCTGTACATTCACAACGCCTCATTGTCCTAATGGATCACACTTATCTTGAATATCTGGTACACTATTAGTTATGCAGCAATTTGAATGGAGTGGCGGCACGACTGCTGGTGACATTTCCTGGGGTTTGGAGCTTCGTTTGTAATCTACAAGTTTGGTTATAGTCCAAATATCAAGACTGGCAAACTGCTTACTCAATACCTTTATAAATGCTTGCAATAACTGATGTATTTTTTTTTTATTATTTTTTTTTTAATGATATAGTTTGAGTTGAAAAATATGTCTTCTTGCAACGGACGGTTTCCGAAGAGATGCGGAAACGAGAAAAACGAAACTTCGAAAAATATTTATTCTTTCATTTATAATTTTTGAAATATACTACGAAGCTAATAAGAAACACTTAGCCATGAAAATCTAAAACATAATCCAAATTAATATTTAACGAGAATAACGAAAAATAACGCTTTCATTCGCATCCAGTGGAAATTCTTAATATTTACTCTTTTTATCATACTGTGAATTATTTATTTACATTTTGCATAATGACAGACTAATGGTACGGGAGCTAGCAACGTTTGGAAAGTAAGAATTTTAGGTCAGCTGATTTTGTGATATGTTGTCTTTCTTGCACTTTTGGTTAGAATCGGGGCTATCTGGCTGGCGGTAGCGGTTGCGTTCTTTAGTGCGCATCCTACTTGTCCAGGTAATAATCCTGGATTTTAAAACCATTTTAGAAGGCGTAATTTTTAATTTTTTGTTTTTAAATAAGTCTACCTGACATACTTTTTTTATTGCCAGACATTTTTGACAATGCTAACTATGTGCCATACGCGATTTATTTTTTATTTTTTATAAAAAATTCAAAGTATTTTATAATGTCTGTAATTTTAATATTATGTTATTTAAAGATAAGAAAAACTTAAAATAAATTTGCCAGACATTAATTCGATTGTTAAGTCTTGAATTAAAATGAAAAAGTCATGAAAAGTATTGCAGTATAATGCTAGTAGTCCGAGAGAGTCAGTTGCAGAATAAGTCGAGAATGATACAGAGAACCATTACGACAGTAAATGACTTTTCATTGTGCATATAATAAAATAAAAAAAAAATAAAATAATAATAAGCCCCCCAAAATCCTACCTTACGTCCGTGTCGAACACCAGACCACGTGGGGGGCGGGCAACGTGTATAACTTAAACCTACACGGCAAACAAGGCAAAGGTAACCCATTAATATGGAGAATCGTAAAAGAAATGTACGTATAGGGTCGCTACCCGAGGGTGATCGTCGGGGCACGTCTGTAGCTGGCCACGGGCGTGACAGCATGCTAGCCAGTGACTCCCGGCTGTACGGCTGGGCGGGAGTCGGGGACGCGGGGGGTAGGGGAATGTCCTCAAGGACTACAGCCGATATTGTAGATGTACAAGATAGTAGGAGTAGCTGTGATGGTGCAGCTACACCAGCCGAGAGTGTTTCGCAGGAGGCTCAAGCTATTCAACCTACGACCACCAAGGCTGGTAAGCCAAGAGTGCGCATGAAATGGAGTGATGATATTAATGTTTTTATCATGCACACATACTTTTATGTTACCAACTTAGAAACAGATAAAACCATGTACTGCAAGAAACTACACGATCAGTTTATTTTAAAATATCCACAGTTAAATGTATCCGCTCAAAGAATCGCAGATCAAAGAAGAGTCATTATTCGTAATAAACTATTGTATGACGAAGTCATAAACAGAATAAAAAAGGAAGTTTCGGAAAAACTAAAAGAAGAAATGAGAGACATCCAGCCCCTACTAATAGTTAACAATTGTACTTCTGAGTCATTAATATCTTCTAATGTTGATAGCACCGAACCCATAAACACCGATACGGAAAATATTGGATCAGGCCAAATCCTGAAAAATAATATGTTAACCGCGCAGGGGTCCACTCATGCGTCAACACAAACAACCACACTACCTAGCATAAACTCAATAACACAACAAATAGAACAAGATCAAATCACTGATGATGCTAATACTTTCATGACTTTTTCATTTTAATTCAAGACTTAACAATCGAATTAATGTCTGGCAAATTTATTTTAAGTTTTTCTTATCTTTAAATAACATAATATTAAAATTACAGACATTATAAAATACTTTGAAATTTTTATAAAAAATAAAAAATAAATCGCGTATGGCACATAGTTAGCATTGTCAAAAATGTCTGGCAATAACAAAAGTATGTCAGGTAGACTTATTTAAAAACAAAAAATTAAAAATTACGCCTTCTAAAATGTTTTTAAAATCCAGGATTATTACCTGGACAGGTAGGATGCGCACTAAAGAACGCAACCGCTACCGCCAGCCAGATAGCCCAGATTCTAACCGAAAGTGCAAGAAAGACAACATATCACAAAATCAGCTGACCTAAAATTCTTTCTCGAAAACGTTGCTAGCTCCTATACTATAATACATAGTACATTTTCTTCAACTCCCTTGAAATCACTCTGCGAAGTGGCCGTACATCTTTATGCGGAATACAAATCCTTAAATATTCACAACATTTCCCGTCTATTTTTCCGACAATACCCGGGTTCGTGTCTAATGGAATTGCCCTTGAGCTACTTCCACCACTTGGCTCAAGTAAAGAATCACCAACTCGACCGATTTCTTCAATACGGCCCTATAAATAATAGATAAATACACCCAACAGTCACATACATAGTCCTGACCCCACACTAAGATCGAGTCTTGTGTCGTGGCTATCAGGAACTACGAAAGACTTTTCGGTCTCACAAACACCCAGACCCGAAACAAATGCCTGTGGATTACACAAACATTTGTTTCGGTGCGGGGATAGAACCCGCAACCTCTCGTGTCACAGCCGGCGTCTCACCAACCGCGTTACGGAGGCTGTTATTAAAATACTAGTTACTCGACCGATTTCTTCAATACGATCAGCAAGGCCCAATAATATCCATTGGAAAAACTCGTTTGTTATCAAGCAATTAAGACGTCACGTCGGTTTTTCTGGTTTTGTTTTATTGTTGCGATATGGTATCGTTGTTGTAATTAGGGTTTTAATTATATTGGTAAAATTGAAAGTTAAATGTTTCTGGAAAATGTGTGAAAATCTTGCAAGATTCTATCGGCGTTCGTCATTATCCGGGTTTATAGGATTAGAATCAGAATCAGAAATCATTTATTTGCACAAAATGTAGGTACAATAATAAGTTCTTAAATAATATATAAGTAGTCCCAGTACATTTTGCCATGTGGCGTGCAAAAGTTAATATTTTGAGAACTTAAAAAAAAAAATAACAGACGTAAAAATAATTATCGGCATTACTATCGCGTTTTGGTAGGAAAATTAGGTTTTCATAATCCTATTAATAATTTCCCCTACCTACTCGGTTCTCCCACCCTTCTCCATCTATCCTCAAACGCCAGCAAAGCACCTATGATACCTAATTACATTAATCTTCGATCGATATTCTTAGAGGCAGTTTCCGTCAATTTTCTCGCAAATTACAAGGTTATCTCCAGGGAAATATGAGATTAGGACAAAAAACCCAATTAGCTTCAAGTTAACCAAAGGCGTTAGAATTTCGGATACAATTCCCAGTTGCTAGTACGTAATTTGTTTGGCTAGATATTGCTTAGATTGTCTATACTGGTTATGGAACTTATTGGAGTGATAAATGCATGGACAATTAAAGCTAGTCTCAAAAAGTAGATTTGACTAGGGTAGAACCACTTTTCTATAAAAACCTACGTGAAGCTTTGGAAATTTTCATTTGGACCGCTCATGGACAGTAGAAAACCAAACAACACAATGAATTACAAAGCATTGCTTGGCATTCCACTGCGCTCGCCATCCTGAGACGTAAGATGTTACGTCCCAATATGTCCATTAGTTACTCCGGCTACTGTGTATACGTAGATAACCATATCTTGCCTATAGATACTTTTATTATATAACAATCCGCTAACCGATTTATTTCTACCAGTATAAAAGAAAATAACCAAAACTTAGTTATTTTGTAACTTGATATATACCAAACTAAGTTTTTATAACTTAAGATCAACAATTGAAAATATTCACTCAAATATGTAATAACCTTGTTGCAAAGTAAAGCCTTTCCACGCGACTATTAAGTAAACCGTTTAAGTTAGTGTAACAAACTTAATTACTTGCGGTTAGTTTCCAACTAACTTTATTAGTTAAAGCTTTGTGCTTACCGTTGGCAAATATTTTTCTCACGGGAGCATCTTAGTGCCGTTGTGAGGAGGTGGTGCCCGTAGAAGTCTAGACTAACTACTACGGTATAAAATATAGCGTTATATTATTAATTAATAAATAAATTCACCCGGCAGTAAGACACCAAGTCTTGTGTCGTGGGTATCAGAAACTACTTGTTGGTCCGACAACTAGAACAGAAAAATTATAATGCGGCCTACCCAAACATTTGTTTCAGTGCGGGGATGGAACCCACGGCTTTACATTTTACACCCGGTTATCAATAAACTGCACCTCTAAGGTTGACAAATTGGACTGGCAACTAGCCGTCCATAAAATACAAACTCATTGAATTAACTTCGCCTTTAATGAAAGTTTCAATTTAAAAAAGTGCGAGAGTGCTGCTCAAATAAAAAAAAGTATTCTATTTTTAAACATTGCAATAGTTGTTCTGTTCGCTGACATTTAAACCATTTGAAATCTGAATAGGATGGTGAGAATCAAAAAAAGAAACGAGGGATGATAACAATACTGTCTGCCTTCTGACTTCTCTGAATGAGATACTACATCGTTATATGTAACTCTATGTGCAATTACGATGTTCAAAAATAAACAAAAGCGTAAATCGCAGTTCAAATATATCTTCCCGCGAGAATATACTTGTTTACAGTACAACGACACTTTAGTTCGCTTCACACTTTAATCACAGCGAAATAAAACGGACATGGTTCGTTTACAACTGTTTCGTGCGTGATGGAAACGAGGTGGCATTCTCAAACAGAGAACCCTCCAAGGGCTGCGGCGCATGCGTAAAAACAACCCCCCAGAACCAATATGGCGTCGGCCGCCACGAGCTAAGCACGCGCCTCCAATATTTACAAATCTTTGCAATTGTCCAGGAATTTTAGTGAATTAAAAACACAAAGTGTGGACTACAACCGCGAGTTTATGTTTACGTGACGTAATAATTGTGGTAATTTAGGCGGTTGTTGTAATTACAGTGATAATTCATGTCGCAGTGCGATCAGATGTGTTTGATTGTATTATAAGGTGCGAGAGACTGTTTGCGGGTCAATGCCGATATGTGCCAGTGCTTAATCCGCTTTATTTAAACACAAATCACAACTGGCTGAAAATTCACATAAATTAAAACTAAATAGAAAAATTAAAAATCAAATTTGGAATTTGGTCCCGGGTTTTTAACGTCAGTCAAGCTGCGGCGCTCAAAGGTATCGCCGGCAGCGTTGCTGCTCGGCACACGGCCAGTGTCTGGGCTGATAGAACCTGTGAGGAGTCCAGAGGAGCCAGCATTGGACGTCGCACAAGACAAGGCTTATTGGGGCAGCGTCGCGACGGCAATGACCAGTAAATAACATATCTGGCCAGTGACTAAAAAGCAAAACTTTAAATTGAAAATATAAAACTTTTTGGATGCTGGCCAGTAAGAAAAAATGTAGTTAGCTATTTATTTCAAAAATATAATGATTAACGTTCTCGTCCCCTGAAATTCGTGAGATATGAAATGTTATACTGTCGCCCTCAGGCCACAAAGCAGTAATTAATGTTACTTTTGTAAAAAATATACAAAACTCTTTCGTGAATTAATTTAGTCCGAAACGGATTTTCCTGTGTACATAAAAATAAGAGGTGGTTGGTAATTAGCCGCATGCTCGCCTCGAGGCTCGTCCCGCGGCCGTCGTAAGAGGAGATGTTCTAGTTTATTATTCCCTAGTACTTTTGTTTTAAGAGTTTATGTGCTCTTGGTATGACAATGTATTCTTTCAAATTTTTGTATTATTATTTGGCTGTGCCGAGCCCTGTCCATGTCATATAATATAGTTTGAGTAATTTGAAGGTATTTAATAGTCTATTAAATACTGGATATTGTACTGGGAGCATCCTATCTGGAATGCACGTTGACGTCATTCCAGCCCAGTGTAACTAAAAATAGCGTTCAACCTACTGCGCTGTGAGACCTTTATTTATTTTTGAATCAACGCAGATACAATCCTTGACAATACAGATTCAATAGAAAGTATATTGCTAAAAATAAGCTTATAATATAAATAAATACACCCAACAGATACACAAATAGTCCTGACCCTACATTAAGATCGAGCCTTTTGTCGTGGGTATCAGAAACTACGAGAGACTTTTCGGTTTCATAAACACCCAGACCCGAAACAAATACCTGTGAATCACACAAATATTTGTCTCGGTGCAGGGATGAAACCCGCGGACTCCCATTTCACAGCCGGCGTCTAACCAACTGCGCCACGGAGGCTGTCAGCTTTCGTAAGAATTGCGGCCTGCATCCAGCGGCTTAAAGTAAATTATAACATTAAATTTTTGAATTCAGAATATTATATTCCAATTTTAAAACCAAATAAATAGGTACCAAAAGGTTGTAACGTAGGTACCAAAAGTTGAGAAATAAACTAATAAAATTTTCAAAATTGGAATAATATATTTATAATCTTTCATAGTCAAGTTAATTTAGATAACTCAGTACTCCCTATCTGTTATGGAGTGAGTTTATTACCAGTGGTATCTTCATTACGGCTTCGATTTCACAGTGACTCACTGTTTCCTAGCAACTGGCAGGATATCAAACGCATCCGCACGCAACTCACTCACTTAACCCCGATATAATTAATAAAAAATCCTTATTATGATTGAATTTGTGAAAAAACATAATTCTTTTTATAGTTAATATTTTAATTAATAAATTTCGTCTTATACTGGCATCATACCGTGGTAGCGATTTTAAAAAGAATTTCTACGGTATGTAAGTCCGCCAACCCGCACTAGGCCAGCGTGGTGGACTATTGGCCATGATTAATAAACGATCTTCGTTTCTATCTAAAGATCGATCGTGAAAATAAACCAATGGGCTCAAGGTATTGCCGACACGCTCACATTTGATGTGTTCTGATTGGTCTATTTTCCGGATCGATCCTTAGATAGGGATTGGGATTGCTTATTAATTTTGGGTGTTAATGGCCTAACCACTCTCAATCGATTCTCTCGATTGTAGTGTAGGCCCGTGCCCAGCAGTGGGACGTATATGGGCTGATACAAACGGGCACCATTCGCCTAGAATCAATTGTAGATCTGCTAACGGATAAATTCATAAAGTCATCGTGCGATTTTCTAACATAAGTTGCCTATCCCTTTTAATATAATATTTCTATGCAAGAAATAACGTCAGTACATCATCACTACATAACGATAAATATATCTAAAAAAATCGCTTTACTAAATAATTATTAAAAATATTTATAACACATTTATCGTGCATATTCATTGGTTAGCTGGTGTTGGGTGTTATGATTGTTGCAGTTCGTTGACCCCTGTTGATTGCGCTCCCCCTGCACTAACCATAATTTGGAAAAGTGCCAAAAGATGTCGTTATATTAAATTTATGATAGGTATGTTAATGTTAATTTGTCCAAACAATGTTTTATTGTAATTACGGCCATGTTCATTTCATGTATGTATAAATGTGTCTGTTTTATAGCTCCGATTTTCAATTCGTATAGAATTTATATTTATGAGGTAAATATTAGCCGGGTGTAGATTTGGGCGTGCTATGGCGATAGGTCGATACGGAATGTGAATAGTGGCATGAAATATCACTACACTTCTATCGAGAATTAAATGTTATTTATTAGTAGTAAAGTAGGTCTCTTTTATGGCGTAATTACCATTACACGACGTCAAAGTTACGAAGAGAATTAGAATCTAGTTTATTTTAAGTCACTCTATCCCCATTATTGCACAATTACCTAGATATAAGTATATGCATATAAAACATACATACATAAACTCACGCCTTTTTTCCAAAAGGGGTAGGCAGAGGTGCTACCAGGACACCGACATTTCGCCTTGTATGTTCCGTCCCATGATGTGATAGGATGTGAGCCTATCGCCATATCGGGCACAAATTTCTGGCACCGGGCTGATAATGAATAGAAAATCCAATATCACTTTGGCCGTCCCGGGATTCGAACCCGAGACCTCAGCTTTGTAGTTGTACCGTAGTACAACTACGCCACCGCGGGCAGTCATATAAAACAAGGCATAATTTAATTTCGCACACAATTTATCTTCACGCGATGTGTTTTTTATAATAATTGTAGTTATTTCCTACGTACATTATTAGTTTATACCAACTATCAATCACAGCTTGCACGCACGGGAAACAGCTCCTAATTATTTCGGCCGGTACATTACTAACCCCAAAAATACCTTTTTTTTGTTGAAATAGAACGCACAATTTTGGTTTTACATGTCATATTATGATATTGGCCATTAAACAGCGTGGAGACACCTAAATAAAATTAAAAAAAGAATACACATTCCATATTTAAAACTTACATTTAAACACAATTCCTCTAAAAAGGTTTTACACTAATAAGGACTACGTAGCAATTTTCATTATGGAATCGGTAATATTAAACATTAATGCCAATTTTGTCGGCTTCACATTTACCTCCAGTAATTGTTGAATTAAGGGCGGCATTAAGGTGTAAGTCAATGTAAATTCTAACTAGAGCGCAGAGGACAATAAATGGTGCGAGTTATAATACAATAGCGTTGTTATAACTTTAATTAATTGGTTTAGATGTGCTACCACGGTATGTTGGGTGTATTTCTTTTATTTATTAGTTCTTT
This sequence comes from Deilephila elpenor, assembly GCA_949752805.1. Lineage (NCBI taxonomy): Eukaryota > Metazoa > Arthropoda > Insecta > Lepidoptera > Sphingidae > Deilephila > Deilephila elpenor. Next base: position 13,260,673 of record OX457098.1, on the reverse strand, counting down.
GTATCCATGATAAATTTTACGAACCAATTTGTATTAATTTCGCAATAATTACTAATGTTTTGTGAAAAGTATTGGCTATATCACGTGCGTTAAAGTTATGATACTTGTTGATTGTTCCATGAAGTGTAATGATTACAGAACATCCAGTTGAATAATGTCTTTTGAATATAAAAATATGTATCTCAAATAATTTGCTTGACATACAAACTAACCTGACATGTCAAAGACACACGTTCCAAAACTAAATAATTCATCCAGAGTTTGAGGAGGTGTATTCACATCCCACAACGTAAATTGAGTTACTACACTCCGGGCACTAACACGAGCATATTAAAGAGGTTTCATAACTCTAAATTTAATTTCCCGTGAGTAATTCGCTCCCGCTTGTACCTTGTAGGCATAGAGAAATGTCAAGGGCCGTTCCAACTTACGTCAATCCTGACAGTTTTCCATTACCGAACTAACAGAAGCCGATTCGGTAATTAAATCGCCAATTCGGGTGAAATACCTTTTTGTGAAGGACTAGACTTCTTTGAAAGATAGTGTTTGGAGTTTTTATTTAAGAAGTAAATCGGTTTTGTTTGTAAAAGAACGTGATTGTTTTGAAAATTAATTCAGATGGCGCAAGTTTCTAGAGTGATTTTTATGAAAAATTATTGTGTTAAGATTGATATAAATTATCTTGAATTTAAATCTATCCATAAGCTTTCAGAAAACTGGGTTTAACAATGGTTAAGGATATTATTATATAACGTAGGAAAAACGAAACTACAAAGTTATGTCCACCAGGCAGTGAAAACCAATAAACACCTTCTTTACCTAATGAATAAAAATACCTTATTTTAATAAATAAGGCTTCGAAAACTTTTGAAAAAAAATTCAAATAACCTCGATAAAATTTGATCGTAGCCTGAAATGGCGCGTAAGGAATTTTTAATATAATTACTGGCAACACCGTACAAGAAACCGACCTTGAGATGAACAAAACAGCTGCAGCTTTCAGAGGAATATTAATGATTTGTAAACTGAAATTGATAAATTTTATAAACGACGCCTATTCGCGTTGGTAATTGTTATTTAACTTTATTATTTGAATGACAGACTGTTTTGAACAGTGATTAAAACTAGATGTATGTATGTATGTATGTATGCCTATCGCCCGATATGGCGATGGGCTCGCCCCCTATCACATCATGGGACGGAACATACAAGGCGAAATGTGGGTGTCCTGGTGGCGCCTCTGCCTACCCCTTCTGGGATAAAGGCGTGAGTTTATGTATGTATGTATTACTAGATGGGAAACGATTTAAAGATGACACTTGTTCGATTAATATTGCTTGGAGGTGCCAATTATTTTCCACAACTATGAATAATAAACGACGATTTATAAGATTTTGTAACACTGCATCGGTAATGTACAAATGTAGAGATGACATAATGTAAATAAACAGTACCTAAATCATTTTTAGAAATATAGAGTCGATGTATAGTTGGGTTGCAGTGAAATATTAAGCGGGAAGGCTACACGACTTATGTAACTGAAGTCCTGAGTCCCAACATAAGATATTTTTATTTCATTATCATTTGTTAGAGTTCAAAGGTAAAACATTCGCCGAATATTCACGCTGAACGGTCAATTTATTACGAAGGTATCGTCTCCCACGCGAATCGCAGATTAACCAAAGGTATTAAAGCCAGCCTACACAGTACACTGTTTAAACTTCAGAGAAAATTCCTTTAAATAGAATAACCCGATTATAAAAAACTTCTTTGTCGAGACTATTGCTCACAACCCCGCGAATATTGTTAGGAAAATAATTATGCTTCCATTAAGAATTATATCGATAGAAAAAACCTTATTTGTGCAGTTATTCCATATATCTCACTCCAGGAACTCCTGTGAAAGGGCCAACAGTGAAGTATAGAATTGACTCGGAGCATTGTAGCTCGAGTCTCTTAGGGACATTTACTTGTCTCTAACCCGCACCAAATTTAATCAGTAGAAACAAATAGGATTTGGAAACATAATTGTGATATACAACTTGTTTGTTTTAATATCACCGTTTATATTTCTTTTGGGTACTAATTTCATGGGTTTTACGGGTTGGTCAACGGGAGTTTACCTGTTTCAAAGATATTTCAATCATCTTTAGGCACTGAAAATATCAGTGTCTTATAGCTCAATGCCGTTCTTTATAAAGCTTTTAAACCTACATTCTAATTTCGAATCCTAATCCTATCATATTGTATTTACAATAATACGTTCTAAGTAAGTTTTCGAACGTACATTAAAACCAAAGGCTGTACATTCCATTTCCCAAGCCTCAAAAGAGATTTAAAAAACAAAAGTTTAATGATGCAAGAAGAACGCAGTGAGTGGCAATGTCGAAGGCCGCGCGCAGCCGAAGGACGGTAAAAGTGAAACAGTACACACGTCAAGGTGTGTTCGCACATGCACGTAACTATAATTATTTGCTAATATAGGGCGTAAATAATTGTACGGAAAACTTTCTATAGCTGATTGCTAAGAATGTGACGAAAACGTGCTGATATAGGGAGTCAGAAAACCACAGATATTGAAGTCGGTATCAATAACTTTGTTACCGTATATATTTTTTGGGATATTTGTTTTGTAATAGACTCAGTGATAACGATAGAGACGTTGTAATTATCAAATATGTTAACAACAATGTAATCAACAGTTTTTTGACATAACATTGCCAAAACCAATAAATTGTACGCAACGAGTAAAATTAAGAATGACCAATAGTTGTAAATTTTCGTCATAGTCCATCGATTGCATATAAAATTAAACCGTTACGCAAACGTTTGTTATGAACTAACCTGTGTTAAAACAAAAGTAATACAGCTGATGGAATTGTGTGTTGTATGTTGTGTTGCGGGGCTTCGTTACGACAGTGTTTACTTTCTGTATCACAACATGCATTGTTGTTGTTTGTAGATACGTCATTGTTGTATAGATGTTATGATGAGGTAGTCATCATTGTAATTTTTTTAATTTGTTATGTATAGGATGCTAAGGATTGTCAATCGCAAATCCTTGTATACATGCTTCATGTGGCTACTATTAAAGTGAAAGTTTTTCAATAATACAATTAATTTCATTGGTAACAACGTTTTTTAATGAAATAAAAATTTAATAAACCTCATTTTCTCATCAAACTCACATTACAAATCTGAAAAGTCTCATGATGTTCCACCCCCTAACAACCCACGCACAGATAGGGTTCAATAATTGTGTAACGAGCATTGTAAAGGTCTTTACGTGAACTTTGCCATTTCACTTGACATTTTACTCATTCGTCGTTTTTTATGAAACCGCGCGGTAAATCCAATTTATTTATTGGACAGAAATCAACCTGGATTATATTTAGAGCTGTTTTAATTAGATCTATCTGGAGCTACGCCCACGTTGGATTTCTATATATCAGCCCATATACGTCCCACGGTAGGGCACGAGCCTCCTCTAAAATCGAGAGAAGGTTTGAGAGGGGTTAGGCCATATAGTCCGCCACGCTGGCCTAGTGAGGGTTGGCGGACTTTACATACCATTCTTTAAAATCGCAACGCTATGCAGGTTTCCTCATGATGTTTTCCTTCACCATTATAGTGCGTGGTGATTGACTATCAATGGATTTCTATACAGTAATTAAACTATGATTTTAATTGGACTTCAAGCAATTTAAATTGGCAGACTCCAAGAGCCTTCATTTCAGTAAAGGCCATTTCAAAGGGATGCCACTAAGCGCGATTATCAGCTTCTATTATTATACGTTCCACAGCTGAGCACACGCCTACTTTGCCTTTAAGAAGGGTTCGAATTTTATTTGCTTTACCACGCGGACCTAATACTCAATAGACTTCGAAAAACTATAAATTTGTTAACTTGATAGTTAACTAACTACGAATAATACGCAACTTTTGAAAAGTCAGAGGTTTATGCCTTGGGCTCGAACCTACCTCCGGTATCCGCAGCTGGTCCGGACATATGAGTGGAATCACGAAATAGAAAGAAAAATCGTCATAAACTACTTAATCATACACACTCCCTTGTTCTCAAGATGAATTATGAAGGGCTGAATAATCTTACGAGAAGGGCAATATGCTGTATTTAATAGCACCCTATGTCTGCAGCGCTCGCAATCTGTTCCCTACAACCATCGACAATTTTTATAGTCTGTGGGTATATTACCCATTACTCTCTCTACCCCAACCTTAATAGTCGTTTTGGTATGTAAACATTACTATTTTATGTGCTAAGGAAATGAATATAACTTTTTATTGAGCTTTTGAATAAAATTATGTGTTTTTAAATTTCGAATATTAGTTTTAACGGCTGGTTTTTAAAATTGAAATCGTGCTCTTGGTGTTTTTGCCACTACAGTTTATTTTATAAAAAATCTATGAATTTGTGTGCGAGGTCAAATGTTTTATTCTCCGCGTATCTTTAAAATTCTTACTTTATTTATGCTAAAAAGTAAAAATGTATACGTAGGTTATTTCAAAACCTTCTGAAAAATATCCCAAAGCTCTTCAAAGCAATATCGTCTGGTATTAAATATGTCATTCGGTCCGTATCCGTCGGGAATATTATGCCCTTTACACTTGCAAATGTATTTTCAGATTCGAGCATCCATTTTGATTTCTACAGATTTATGTTCGACATTTGAATAATAATAAAATATAGAGGTATCCACTACGTTCTTTGTATTTGATGCTATAAATAAAAAAGAGAAATAGCCGATTCGGAACGAAAGAGCAAAAGTTTGAGAACATGACAGAAGCGGATAATGAAATCGAAATTGAGTTGCATTGTGGGAAACTTCGATATTGTACTTAGCGGAAATAGAGACAGAGATTTCGATACATCGGGGCTAAAGGGCGTACAGCACATTTTGTATTTTCCTCAATTGTTACTTTATCTTGCGTTCTTAAAAATTAAAAATGGCAGAAATCTCGGCATGTGTTAAACGTCATTTGAGCCTCTAAGTATCTTTATTATATCGAGATATAACATAACGTTTGCAGCATGCACGTGGACTGTATTTTTCCGTGCGGCTTTCAAGTATAAACTGACCTAAAAGTAAAAGACAAAGCGGAGCTATCTATATACCTATATTTGGCTAACGATGCCAGGTAGCCTTGCAACTGCTATATCTATTTCTAGAAAGTCATCAATTTTGTATGACGTACTATGTAGACAGTGTTTTGGTTTATGATAGAAGCCCAGGATATATTTAAAAAGTTTGGGATGAATGAACGACAAAGAAAATTGCTTCCGTACAGCCTTATAGTTTAAAAAGAGAATGATTAATTATTCATTTTCAAAATTGGAACGTTCTTTATTTTTAATTTTGCTAACATCATTAATTTTGTTGCAGCGACGAGTGGAACGGGCAGTGGGCCGGGCGGTGGCGAAGTGCGGCGGAGTGGTGACGTCACGCCGCACACCCAACCCCAACGGCGACTCATCAAAGTCGATTTCGATAATCTAGAGGTATGTGATCGACTAATTGATTAGAGTATGGATTCTATAAGAGTGATACTTAGATATACCGCCTTGAAATGATCTATGGTAATGGGTCTTCCGTCCTTAAGTATGATGGAAGGCAGATAATGTTTTTGAAATGGGTCCAAAAACTTTCAAAGGATTTCCAGGCCTTGTACTTACTATTGGCATCCTATCCAATAATACATCAGTAGGGTAACTAATGATATAGCAGGCGGTTAAGAAAAATAGCCTAGGCCTCCGTCTGCCTATTTACTATACTTACTTTGTACCTACATATGTGAAGGAGAACTCTTACTTAAAATACCGCATTTATACGATTTCACACTAACATATTACAATGTAGCTTAATTTTCTTTTTTATAGTAGACTCACGTACTAACGATAAAATTTAAACTGCAGTCTGTTTTACAGTATCTAGAACTAGGTCTTGATGAATAGGTTTTACTTTCAAAAAGAGAACAGTCATAGACAATAACCTACATGCTGGCCGTAAAATAAATAACGGTTGCTTTTTAAAAAACAACGTTCTTTAGCGCGATTTAGAAGCTTAAATGTTATTTCCTGACAGGGCGCGCCGGGCGAAAAAATGATAAAATCACACGAAAATTAATTTATTGTGGTACAAGTACTTAAAGCGTTTAATTTTGGGGTGGCACGAATTATTCTAACATCCAAGTTTTCGAGTAAATTTAAAATGATCCGGATGTAAATAATATTCTTTTGTGTTTATTATTAAAAATAAGTTATTGTTTCGTTGAGAATACGTATGACTGTCAGTTAGCAATTTGTCAAGTCATGAGTGTTTATAAATTGCCTTGTGTTTCGTGGCGGTGATTGGCGTCGGTACTAACTTATGCGGTAATTAATAGTATTTTTTGCTCGTTGTAATAACTATTTGGCGCGCAATTTTAAACGGTTATCTGGCGGGAAATGACCTGCATTTACAAATAAGGATATTGATTTTTGAGGTTTGATTAGTTAAAATGGTTTTTTAGACATATTATGAACTAGATTAGGTCCATTTATCAACAATTCTAAATCAGATGGCAAAACAAGTCCTCTTTGTATATTTTGTCAGAATTTTGAATAAGAGTTCAACAAAGTTACTCGTAAGATTCTAAAAAACCATTAGAAATATTTCTTTTAAGACAATATCAATGAAAGCTTTCAATAAACATGACAATTTATTATGTAATGTATGTATGTTTAATTGCCTGATAATATTAATTAATTAAAAACTACCCAAACATCGAAATCAATTTGTAAGTATAATAAATCGATATAAGACTCGTATGTAATGACTACAAATTTCGGCGTAACTCAATACATATCGGCTCTAATGGAAACAAGTTCTGTTCCGGCGACTTGAGATAGTTTAAATCTTGTGTATCTACCATCTAACCTATAATATTCATTTTGTGTTGCCTTTAGGTAACTTAGAGACACGATTTTGCTTAAAACTGGCTTAAAATGTTTAAGTATTGGTTAATAAAGTGGCGCATTGCTACGCTAGGACAGAACTCTCACCAAATAATCAATAAGTTTTTTTTCGTGCCATTTTTATGATGATGATTATAGAATTCTATACGTAGACTAGGATCTGAAGAGTTTTAACCCAATAACTGAATTGTGGGATTAGATTAGAAGGTTTTGAGCACAAGAATCTGAAATTACAATGAACTTCTCAATTCCACATTATCCAGATCGAACCTGCGACCTCTCATTTCACGGTTCACTTCCTATAAGTGGAACTAACCGTAAATAAAATTGTATCCTTTGTAACGTGCAGTTGTTCATACATCTCGCAAGGCTTCTGTGGCCCAGATTACGTTTGATGCGATTTTGTCCATTATCATGTGGGCGGTAAGCGAGGTTTTCCCGTGAAATGTAAATTTAAAGCTGGATTAAAATTGCTGTGGCGTACATAATGTGTTTTGATATGTGAGATGGTTGTTCCGTGGTTTAATAAGATTTTACGCCGGGTTCACAGATAGTATTACGGGTTAATACGCTAATGTGTTTGGCTTATAGGTCTTTTGAGGAAAGAACATATGAATGAGCTTGGCCTTATCTCTCTATTTGATTAAAGGTGATAATAGGCATACAAAAATAGGAGGTTTTTTTTAAAAGCAGTTTTGTTATACTCCAAGTATAACGCGTCAATGTAAATGAAATAAAATGAAAATTTATATCCAAGAATTATAAAGGTTTATTGTATGTTTGATTCCTTGTTTGGGCAATACAATGAGCAATGGATTGTCATATGGAAGTATAAGTTCTTATTTTCCGTCGGAAATATCTGTGGAACTGAATAATGAACGTCATTGGAACATAAGTTAACATTCAAAATATAGTTCAAACAAATTGAATTAAAATAGAAAAACGAATAAAAAATAGAATTCGCATCCATCTCAAAACGTTTTTAATGTAAAATAACATAGTAGATAGGGGAACACAAAAAAAATAAATGTGGACCGCATTCCAGCTAGGTTCACAGATATTTCCGACAGGTTATACTTCTTTGTTTAAAGAGTTCTTGTAGATCAATTTAGGTTCATATTATTGTTGTACACTTTTTGTGTTAAATAAACGATCCTTTTTATTTGCAATTATGCTTATATCGAAGGTTGTGAACATATTGGAAGTGCATAAAATATATATCTTCAATATCTCGGTCAAGTGAACCGACTTATAAATCTAGAATTAAATTGTGTACTAAAGGTTAACTGAGCGAAATGTAACCATTTCGTAATCATTAGCGTTGAGGACGTAGATTCGATATCTTGGTGGGAATTCAATATTTTATATTATGTTAACATCTTTAAAGAATATAGATAATTTAGTGTTCATACCTGTCTGCTATTCTTGTAAACCAGGATCGACAAAGCACGAATTTTAATGGCATCGAATAGTTAAACTCGGCGAATATAGAATGTCTTAAAATAATTAAATAAAAAAAGAAAACATCCATTTCATTTCACTATCTTCTAAAACCTGTACGAAATAATAATTACGATGGATGATCAAAATTTCAGTGTACTTAATAACAATAACACATAACAATAGTTTAATTCATATTTATTGACTGAGCGGGAAATACCATATTTTGCCAAGCAATTCATAAGAAGCCCGGCTATCTATGAATTAAACAAACACGAAGATAAATATATAAGATAAGTAAGTAAAACATTGTCTATAATTTATAACACACATGCGCTTCTACACACTGCATTGTAAACAAAAAATGGGTGTATAATTAGTTTTTTCCCATATGATTTCCTTGTTGGAACCAGGTAGCAGTTTCAATCCCATTGTAAAATACGTTTCTCAAGTCTCGACTACCGGAAACTAAGAAAGTGGTTTCGTATAACATAAGGCATCACTGATGATAAAATTTGGCAACATTTTATTTCACCGAATTCCCACAACAAAGATGTTTTGTAGAAAACAGTTGACGAGCTGCATCACTGAACACTTAAAAGTAAAACAACACAAAATAACAACAATCTTGCATAACGGAAAGTTAGGTAAAATAGATTTTATCATAGAAAGCGAATATTCAATGATATCTTTCACTCATCGACGAGGGAATTACGAGTGCATCATTATAAAATAGAAATGCGTCGTCAGTAGAAAGATGACATTGAATACGGATTAACGATAAATAACTATAAATTATTTTGAATTCGAAAATATGAATAATAAATTTAAATAAATGAATTGTTGTTTAATAAATTGATTATTAATTCAATAAATAATATTGTTAATTACATTTTATTGTTAAATGGTCTAGTCTGACAGATTAGGGTTTTTATTGTACTCTGGTTAGATAACAATTAAAAATATGATAAGCAAAACCGAGGTTTTTATCCTCAATCTATTAAAATAATTGCGGGAGATAGCAGAAAAATTAGTAAAATTATTGCATTAGAGGAATTGAATCTAGGACTTCACAGTATCATAGCGAATAACACAAGCCTATTACGTGCATCATTATAAATAAATAAAATACACCCAACAGTCACATACATAGTCCTGACCCCACACTAAGATCGAGTCTTGTGTCGTGGGCATCAGGAACTACGAGAGACTCCTCGGTCTCACAAACACCCAGACCCAGATTATAGGAATGTAATTTGCAATTTACCCAATAAAATTACCTAGTACCTGATGATATCCATCTAAAATTGTTCTATCAAACCGACTCGTCTACACAGCGACCCATTAATATCGGGCAATTTCCTATTGCTTGCTTCGCCGTAATCTTTATTACATTTTCAGCGATGTGTGAAGCTAAAATGTTATCTTGTGGTAAAATACTATAAGTAAGAGTAGCGTTGTACCTACTGCGTCTATCTGTTACTTGGAATTCCTATCGAAAAATAATAAGTAAAGTCAATTAGTTTTATTATTATATTATTGTTATATATATTAGTCAGTAAAAGTGCGAGGTGGCCTGTTGGTAACGGACCAGACGCGGCTGCCTACATGTTCACGGTGGTCGCGGGTTCAAACCCCTGGGCACACCTCTGACTTTTCGGAGTTATGTGTGTATTGATAGTCAATCACCACGCACTTTAACGGTGAAGGAAAACATCGTGAGGAAACCTGCATACCGTAGCGATTTTAAAGAATTTTTACGATATGTAAGTCCGCCAACCCGCACTAGGCCAGCGCGGCGTGGTGGTCTATATGCCCTAACCACTCTCAATCGTACCCTCGATTGTAGAGTAGGCCCGTGCCCTACAGTGGGACGTATATGGGCTGATATAGATATAGAAAGTCAATTATGTCTGACAGTATCTGTGTATAAAATAGAATATATGGACTTCTAAAATATGGATACTACAAATACATTTTTATAATTAAATACGAAATTTAAATAACCATGAATCGATCTCGAAACTTATCACGTCGAAAATCCTGTTCTCACTAAATTAAGTTATCGGTCTCTTCTTAGTCTTGGTGATATAGTATATGAATAGTATTTAAAATATATTGAAATAACTGGACTCAAGTTTTCAAATACATGATCTAGGATAATACGGCGAAGTTATGAATGAGTACGAACTTCCGTTCACACGCAATCTTAATAACACGTTCACATCTAGCAACATCATTATTTGTATTAGAAGTTTAGAACAAAACGAGATTTGTGGTGAAAATGCTAATTTTACGTAGAATATCCAGGTTTATTTTTTAAGTGTATTACATTCATGTCCGCTATGGTTATAGGCTCGCCCCCTATCACATTTTGGGATGGAAAAAGCTTTGTGACTTGTATTTGTTGCTAGTGATATCTGCTTACCTCTCGGGAGTACTGTCATGAGTGTATATTTATATAATACATAAACATCCATAATTCTTTTTTCTTTTACTCTCGACTGGGAATAGAAATACTTTGTTCCCATCAATTATACAATCTCCAGCGTGTTTTTGTTGGGTTCGATCATTAATGATCGAATATTTTACCTATTTTTCTGTTAGGAACAGCTATTTTTTTCTTCCAATTCTTAAATCTCAAAATAAGTCTTATTTTAACCACCAAATTATTACAACTACTACAACTTGACTTCGATTACTGTTTTATTAATTTGCAAAAACTAAAAACACGGTTTGAAAACATTCTACTTTTAAAAATACATCTAGATTCGAAATACTCCATGGTATTTCGATAATAACTAGCGCTCCAAAACCTAAATTATGCTATAAACATAAATAACAATTTAAATATAATAAACTAGTTCGAGATGAGTAAACACAGACATTTCACGTTCATTGCTACGACGCTATAACTCAACTGCAGATAATAAGTTCAACTGCAATAAAAACAATGCGTTCTAACTTAAATTCATCTCAACAGTTAACTACAAGTTCTCGACGATATATCAAATAAGATTTTAAGTACGTCTAGCCATATCGAACCGGGGGCGCTCAACTCGATAAGTAAATAATTTAAACCCATTATTTATACAGATGGCTAAATTGAGCGTATTTTGTGGCCATTGTAAGAAAGAAAGAAAGAAAAAACATTTATTATTGCATGGCCAATACATACAACAAGAACAATGTAACATATAAGGTACTTAACAATATGCCGTTATATACGCATGGCCAGACAACAATGACCCCCCATTCAGCTATATGCTGCAATACAACGCAAGTGTGCTGCAGCGCTGATTTTCAATGGAGGGTCAGTGTGACATCCGGACGCCATGTTTACCAGCAACACATTTGCTGAATTATTTTTTATTTTTTATTATTAACATACTAGAAGGGAAAAAAAGTAATAATAAAAAAAATATATAAAAAAAAAACAAAATAAAAATAATAGCAACATCAAACAAAATTAATAGTAATAACAATTCCAAATAAAAAAAAATAACAGTAACAATTCACAAACACAATTCTAATTAATCCTTATGAAAAATAACACATTAAAATTCAAACAGTGAAGTATGGCAACTGCAATTCATTTCACCCACAGAATAAAGAGTAACAAAAAAGAAATATAATATATATGTTAACGGAAATGTGTTTAATCCGTCATTGTATACAATTCCTAGGAAATGTATGTAATTCCTAAAATCGCCCGGAAATGTGTAAAATAAATTACATTAGACACATTTCCTAGGAAATTTATACATTTCCTAAATAGTAATCGGAAATGTAAGTAAATGTAAGTATTTAAGATATTAATTAACATAAACTAACCTAACCTAACCTAACCTACCTACCTACCATTGAAGAACAATGGAGAATGTCACATGAATCTTGACAGGGAGCCCGAAATGAGCTTCTTGGACACCGGAAGGGTTATTTTTAATTAGTAACATAGGTAATATGAAGATACGAATATTATAGAATTTACCGCTATGATTATTACCTGTGATAAAAAATATTACTCTCATTTGAACAACGTGTTTTATTACAGAAACCATTATTCTTATACATTTCCTAATACGATATTGGAATTATATACAATGCCTAGGAAATGTATACATTTCCTAGGATATGTATTATGTATGTATAAAATAATTATTGAAAGAATATTTTATACATTTCCTAAATAGCTTCGGAATTGTATACATTTCCTAGGAAATGTATACAATTCCTAAATTTCATACATTTCCGGTAACATATACACCCGCACCGTTCCCACCGAGCGCGGAACGCCTCGATAGTTATAAAGTGCGCTGTGTCACATTGAGCACGCCATGTGCAAAAACCGGCCGCGTCAGAATATCGTTGAAGCAAGATAATCTGTGAGTAAGATCAAACCATCAAGTAGTGTTGTAAATGCCTACTTTTAAGCCCACACGTAAAACATTTCAATGGTTTAATTATCTAAAAAAATCTAAAAAAGATATCATATTTACAATTGCAGTGCCGTTTGTAGGTATTAAAAAAGTTAGGCTGATTCGGCCCTTCAACGCGACATCATTAAATTTAAAAATACCATATTCGTTTGTGGTTTATTTACAAGGAGCCGTGGAATAATTTACCTACAGGACCGAAATAGGGTCGGTGCCTGCCTGCCTCGGTGGCGTAGTAATATTACGGTACGGTTACAAAGCTGACGTCTCGGGTTCGAGTCCCGGGTCGGGCAAAGTGGTATTGGATTTTTCTATTCATTATCAGCCCGGAGTCAGGAATTTGTGCCCGATATGGCGATAGGCTCGCCCCCTATCACATCGTGGGACGGAACATACAAGGCGAAATGTGGGTGTCCTGGTGGCGCCTCTGCCTACCCCTTCGGGGATAAAGGCGTGAGTTTATGTATGTATGTATGTTGTTGTTAATTCATTTCCTGTGACTAGAAGCTCGCCTTGAATCAGAATCCAAGCTAACCATGGGGTATTCAACCTGCTACCTTTCACATAGCAAATACCGGTGCAATGCGATGATTTATGTGGCATAATAACTCGACATTTGAAATTAAAATCATTATTATTTTAGTCTTTCATGTAAAATAATGAGTGCTTAAAATATCTCGAAGTTGTATGAAACCTGCGTATTGTGTTACGTCAGCGTGATTTAGACCTGTTTTTTTATAGCAGAAGGGGCCTATAATAAACCACTTATTTAGATTAACATAGTCGTAGCAAGTGTATATTAGAATTTCTGACAGAAATGGCTAAGGGCGCACCTCTATAATGATATGTTTCGAAGGAAATGAACACAAAGAAATGCGGGTTGGGTGACTGATTATTACCATTTGGCACGATTACCACTTCTGTCCATTGTACTTTGTCTCCAGGTATGATATCCAGGTGTGAGCTTTATCATCTCAGTCTTCCTGTAGATAACGCAATAATTAATACTGTACATTGTATTTGTCCACAGGATGACGAAGATGAAGACGATACGGAGACGTGTACTAGTCCTGAAGTCTGCCCGCCGCAGCCTTTCCCGAGGCACACGGCCCCAATTCAGCCGACACCTAAACCTTGGAAGAGAACCGGTAAGCCATCCCTTATACCACTTCGAACAGTGTGTTATACCCTGGCACTGATAACAGCAATAGTAGGATAGTATTGAGCATTACTTACCAACATAGGCTAAAATTATGTAAAAGCAAATTCAGAAAATCTATGAGTTATTTTTGATATCATAATGGTTTGATGATATATGTAATAATAGCTACTGCAATTTCTCTCCCCAAATCTACCAAACCCCCACACAATTTTAATGCTGGCAACATTGGCACTGACGTGATTGGTTGATTGGTGACGCATGCGCAGAGGAGCCGCCGCGCGCGCCGCCTCGAACGCGCATTACCCACGACGAGTACCATCAGTTCTGCGACGAAACCCTCGAATGTATGACCGCATGTTGTGGCGATAAACGCATGACGTCACGCTTTTTTATTTTGCAAAAACCGCGCTTCGCAATACCATATAGATGTTACAGCAATTTATTAACTGTGCTCACAAACGTAACTTTTTCTTCTAGAGCATTATGATACACTTTTTACTACATTTCTAAGGCATTATAAAATAAAGTTGACTTATTATGCCGAGTTTGTTTATCTTAAAATTGAACTACAAAATTAAGCTTAAATTAATTTCTCTAACTCCATTTTGTCTTTGAATCTTGTTGTCACATTTGCACGATGTTAAACATATAATATGAAACTAGAAAAAAATATTATTTGTTGTAGCTAATCAACTCATATAGCTCACTTTCCTGAACAAAGAATCTAATGTAGATTTATAACAATAAAACTCATGATAATTCAATAACTAAATTCATAAATCATTGTAGTATATTGGACATTCATTTAGATTAAAATAAACTTGAATAAATAAATAATAAATAAATGTATTTGCTAAATGTCGTTAACACAGTGAAACACTTCATTGACATCACATAATATTATTGGTTTATTTTACACAACTTATACTTACTCTAATGTTTAATGTTCATCATCGATAGCTTCATTTAATTTACAATAGAAACAATTAATAAATAGTGAACCTCATAGTAATTTACAAAATTAACCATTTCTCGATAGTTAGATAACTTTTTTAGAAACGAAAATCTTATTTTGGTCATTTACTTATTACAGCCCATTCAAATAGGACCAAATATATTTTCTCTACAATTTTACATTTGTAGATCAACTTTTAGATTACTATCATAAATTACCTAATTATTAATTAACTACTTTCTACAAGCTACACGCCTTGCAGTCGAACGAAAATTACATCTACAACAGTGTTACCATACTTTTCAAATTTCTACCAAAACCAGGCAAATTCTACCAAAAAAAAAAGAAAGAAAAATAATTAGGGTTGTCTAAAGTGCGTGTTATGCCTTCAGCCTACGACTTGGCGACGCAGTGTCCGTCGCGGCGCGCGTCCATGCGACGACACACGGTCACGCACCCCGCCTGTCCACCCACCGACGGCGCACACTCGCTGCCGCATTCCAGGTAATCATCACATATTCTAATTGTGGTATGGCTATTTAGGATAAGGTAAATGCTACTTGACAGGAGGATGGCACTGTATTGATCGCTCGGAATGGAATGGTTCAGGAATAAAAGTTAGTGCTATATTATTCTTAGTAGAAGGATTGCACCTTCCGATAATTTATCATGTGTAATGCTGCTTTTTAAATACAATCATTACAAACAGAAACTTTCTATACTAACATTTGAGGGTATAATGTGTCCCATCTATATTGACAACACAAAACACCCAAGTAATTTTAAACACTTTTAACGTTTTGATTATCGCAAGATCAATAATAATTATTCTCCCATCTCCAATAAACGTATCTTTTTTATGCTTACCAAAGTGATAGCAAGTCATCCAGATAGTCGATAAGCATCTAGAATTGTAAGCAACTAATTATGAAAATTACTCCTCAGGCCAGGTTCCCGCGCGTCGTGCGCAGGAGCGGCATCGCTAGCGAGCAGCGACGCGGACGCACAGCTCGGCGAACTATCGTGGTCGCGCTCCTCACTGCAGGACGAGCTGATCAAGTCGGTTAGTGGCAGCCCTACACGTAGTCCGCATGTGAGTAGACCGCTTTATAGAACGCTTGGTGGTGGGAACGGCACAAGTATTATTACAGGTGATTATTAAAAAGTATCCGGATAGGGTTGCCAACATTGGATTACAAATAGTAGGTTTTAGTATTATAAGTTTTAATGTAGTGATTTGAATTTTAGTAAAATTGTGTATACATCTTCCGTACTGGAGTAATTTGAAGTCGTTTTTAAATTACTAAAAATATATTTGTATTTGTGTAAGACCACATGTGCAACAAAGTTTACTAACTGCGCCATTGAAGATAGGAAGAGTTGGGATTATTAAAATGTTAGTTTTCTGCAAGACCAATATAGCCGGACCATTTAAACCTTTCGAGGTGATGTCAACAGTATTTAATCTACCACGAATTTAAAACATTAAGTTTTCCGACATGGTATGGCTAAGTAAACAAAATTAGTTGTATTCTTCACGATCCAATTTTTTTTCTAATCAGAGCAAAATATAAAAATGTTGTGTTACATAAATTGTTCGCATTATAGTCAACAATGCATAAAATATGTAATTAATTAGACCGTTTACTTAGATACTTTAAATTCTACAATATTATTTTAATCTAGGTTAAAATCAGCCATGCATTTCTTATATTTAATCTATCTGCCATGCCGTATACCATTCCGCCTACAAAACACTTTCATTTTTATGCGTAGGTAGGAACGTCGCATTATTTACACCAAAGAATAAAAAGGTAGCAGTCGTTCTCAGAAAAGGTAAATTTTGCATAAATAACGACCGCCTATGCAACACATTTGGACATAATGACTTTTTAATATTGTAGGTATATTTGGCAATTTAAAAAAAAAAAAAATTTTTAAATAAAATTTCATGAAATATGTAATGATTTATGAATATTATAATTACAGATTTATAAATTCAAATGCATGTGTTTTGAAGTTAGCTAATGTGCATGAAGAGAAGTAGTGATTTTGAAATTTATGTGTAGTTGCCAGTGATAATAATAATAGTTTTTTTGTCGAAATCGATCAATTATAGAGTTATTGAAAATTAAATGCACTAATATGCGCTAATTGACACATAGTGGCTATAGAAATGCACCAATTATCTAAATAAAGAAGCGCTTTGACTAACTTAATATATAAGCTACTGTATCTACTTATTTCACACAATTCCTTTCAGAAATAAGTATATTAACCCGATTCTCTCATACACCATGAAGGTTTATTCCTATAAAAACTTATGAAATAATACATTATTACGTAAACAATTATTAAATATTTAAATGATATGCTATTTAATTAGAGCATGACGAAAATAGAGAAATTTTTAAACGCTTTAAAGTTAAACCATCAGTTAACCAACGTTGTTTAAACGAGCTAGTGGTTTGTGAAATTTAAATACTTAATTTTTCAATTTATACCATTTTTTTATAACGGCTAGGCAATGCATTCATTGCCTATAATGGTAAGTGCATTGTAGTCCAAAATATCATCTTGCAACACTGGATTATTCTCGTCATTCCACATATTTTTTTATAAGTTCCAGATTATTTGGGTTGGGGCAAAAAACTGGCACTATTTTACCAATTTTAAATTTATAATCGACTAACGAGAATCAATTATTCCTCGGATTATGATTCGAATGACACCATAACGTTGGCCCATTTAAAAAAATAATTGGAATCTGATCTAGCCAGCAATGTACACTGTCCATAAAAAGACACATGAAAATCGACTGTATTCCTTTGCTAACAAAAGTTCCTTTTACAGAAACAATGGCAAGATGCCATAATGTCGGATGATAGGCTGTCTCTGACCCTGGAAGAGATCGTGCACATCAGGTCGGTGCTGACCAAGGCTGAGTTGGAGGTACTGCCGGTGGAAGGCCGGGTCAAAGAGGACGTTGAAAAGAGAAGGGTGAGTGACTTGGTATTATAAGAGTATAGGTGTGTGGGTCTTCTGTCTACGAAGTGTTACATTTTTATCGTCATTCTTTTGTTTTCATAAAGATATACGGCCTTATTCATAAACGGTTTCACAAACTATTTTAGTAATCGAATTATTTGCCCCTTTCGAACGACTTTTGAATTCATTTTGAGCGAAGACAAAACAACATTCGTTATCTAAAATAGGTTTTAAAACTGTCTATGAATAAGGCCGATAATTATCCTTAATATGCTAAAACCATGCTTTAATACTTAAATTACTCAGATTTTTAGTAGGTATTTGGTTTTAATTTTTTAAAATACAATAAATTTAATATTTCTAAATAATTGGAGTGATATAACATGAATAAGTTAAAAATACTTTTTGTTTCAGGTATGCTTCCTGTGTTTGAAGACACGGTTTGGCATTTTCGGTCCGTGGGGCCAGAAGTGCAAGCTGTGCAAAAAGACTGTTTGTCAAAAGTGTTGCTCTAAGGTAATTCATATTTTTTACTATTATATTTACTCATATTCACTGCGATTTTATATTTCATTTTAATTAAATATATAAAACTGTGCTGTTTAGATCTCTGTTTCCTTACATTTTGTTGACTGAACTTCAAATATTTGTTTTGGATCTGGATAGTGTGACAAATGACGAATGGCAAAGATTGTATGTCGTTCATGCAGCATGCTATATCTCTCATAATATTTGTATTACTACGGTTGTTGTGTTTTAATAAATTTTTTCAAGGGAATAAAACATTTTTTCTAATGTTCCAGATGCGTATACCGACGGAGCACTTCGCGCACGTGCCGGTGGTGCTGCTGAGCCCGTCGCTGCTGCCGTCGCCGGAGGACGAGGCGCACTCCTCCTTCCCCAGGAGTCTCATGTCGAGGCTCGTGTCGCCGGAACATACGGTATGTATTGAACTGGATGTCATGATGAGTGTGACTCTGAAGGACCAACATTGCAAATCAAAAAATATTTTTCTTTATCGTTGTAAATTTATTGTGATATTATATTGGAATAATGAGAAAAATATATCACTTGAAATCTTTGATATGTTTTGAACACCTATCTGTTCGTTAGGACGTCAATACCAATTCCTAAACCATCCTTACTAAAATCTCAAAAATATGTTTTCTGGCTCTACATAATTAACAAAACCTTATCACCTAGTCTATTTTACTCTCATATCATAACTGGAACAGCAGCGTTATTAAAAATCCCGCCAAAAAAGTCTCATTTATTTAACATTGTTCGATTGTTACTAAAAATCTTGACAAATAAATGTCTCATTTAAAAAATATGTCTCTCTACAGAGTATGATCGAGAACAGCGTGGGCAGCGCGCCGAGCAGCCCGGCGGCGGCGCGGCGCGGCGCCAGCGTGGCGCACAGCGCGCCCGGCTCGCGCGGCGGCTCCGCGCTGGGCTTCTGCGACGCGCTGTCCGTGCCGCCCGCCTGCATGTCGCGCAGCATCGACGGTCCCCACGCCATCGCGCACAGCACGCCGCCTTCTACGCTCGATCGCAGGTCAGTGCCTTGGGTAGTAGCCAGGTTTTGGAGTGTTGGCCCTTTGTCGCCCACTGCGGAATATCGGAAGACGCATTCTTCTGCAAGTGAGAGTTCGATTGAGGAGGCTTACGTTATAGTCAACCACGCTAGACTAGTGCGGGTCGATGAACTTTATGGAAAATTTTGTGACCATGTTGTGATGGTATCTTTATCATGTTGCCGTCCACTGTCCAGTCTTAGAGTGCTTAATTGACTATATTAACACACATGACTTCAAAAGTCAAAAATGTGCCCTGACACACGACCACCCTAATAAACCCCCCGAATGACCCCGAATAGACAAAAATTACATTAATTTCATATTGAATGCTATGATTTTTTAAATATGATTTTTGTTTTTGCCCCAGGGCGCGGTACACACGCAGTGCGACGTCTGCGGCGGCAGCGGCGGCGGCGGAGCGTCTCCGCGGCGTGCAGATGGCCGTGTGCCACGACTGCAAGGCCATGGTGCTGCAGATCATCAAGTCTTCGCGCGCGTCCCGCTCCGCCTCCCGCGACCGCGCGCTGCGCCACCTCACGCTCGACCTCGCGCCCGTCTACACCGCCGACTGCTAGACTAATCATTGAGTCATAGAGGGACATCGCGAACAAACCTATGCGCTCTTTACACGTTCGCATCACAAATCGATAGAGTGAGATGCAAGATATAATGAGTAGGAGAGACCGGGAGACCAACGCCAACTAACTCAGTACGCACTTTTCAAATACTACGCACTTACAATCACCACAAATCGATGAAGCGAGACAAAAGATGTAGTGCGTAGAAGTGGCAAAGAACATCGCCAACTAACTCTGTACCCACGTGAAACCGTTGGAACGAGATGCAAGATTTAATACATACGAGTGACAATAACAGCAATGGTGTTATGAACGCACACTCGAACATAATCTGTCCGCTCTGCGTACGAACTCGCACCACATATTGATGAAGCGAGATGAAAGATTATTTAGTGGGTACGAGTGTCAGAGACAGACATAGCGTTGTGGTTTGTTTGCGATGTCCCCTCTAGTATCTCAGTGCAACCAGCCTGACCACAGCGGAACACTAACTCTACTATGAAAGCCTTCGTTGCCCAGTTGATTGCCAGCTGTGAAACGAGAGTCTGAGGACCCGAGACAAATGTTTGTGTGGCCCACTAATATTTGTCTCAGGTCTGGATGATGCGAAACCAAGTCTCCCGTAGTCTGATACCCACAAGACTTTGACTATGAGGTCGGGACTACGTATGCGACTGTTGGGTGTATTAATTTATTATTTGACTCAACTGTCCACATCGCTTGAGTTACTGTTCCTCCCCTGTGGCACAACATAGAACAGGGCTCGAAACGCATCGACGGCGCTTGAAGTACCTGCTATCGATATCGATATGTCGAAGCGTTATATCGACTATATTATCCTCGGATTTGTGTTGTATGTCTTATATTTCAGCATAAGTCTTTGTAACGTATTTATCGGCTGTTGGTGTTTTAGTATATCATTCGATAAACCAAAACATGCAAACTAACCATGTCGATATATCGGTATCGATAAAATTAAACACTATATGCCTATGAAACATAGATCTAATTTCCATTTCACTTCTTATAAGCTTCACTATGGTAAATTTGCGAACGCCGTGCAGTGCGTTTATTAATACTTGTCTCTTAAATTAAGCTATTCCTTCGCTATCGCAACAGTAACATTTAACATTCAAATAATTAAAATTTACGTTAATTCTCGCAAAATCCTTATAATAGACGGTAAACTCAATCTTTCTTATAGCCCGTGGAAATTACGATCTGATGTATTAATATAGAAACCAAGAGCTTCCGAGGTTGTGTAGATCTATGTTGTGTTTCGTCGACCATTATCATTTTAGACAAAAAAATACTTTTGACAATACTCTATGACCTTTGACAGATTAGAAAAATTTAATTTTATCGCACAAACACATAAATCATTAGATAAATCAGATTATTAAAAATAAAATTATAAATATATTCGAAAAATGTACTAAGATTGTATTTTGTCAATAGATTTATATTTTCTCCTGAATGTTGAATTTTAATATACAAAATGAATGTGAAATTATTATCTGTGTTCAATTTGTAATTGTAGACTATGAATGATGTTGAAATGTGTAAATGTTTATCGATTCAGTGTATTCTAATGTAAATCGAACAGGAAGCGAACCCTAGTTATTCCCTGACTGTAACTATACGACTTAGGCTGAATTCGTATTGTGGAATTTATTTGGACTTTTTCATTGAAAGTGTAGGCTTCAAAGCTATGATGATGCGTTTTTACTATTCTGTATTAAGAGACGTTCTCATCAAAAATTTCATCAGTAAAAATATTGTCGGCTAAATAAGCAAACTTTAAATAAACAGTTAAAAACCTACGAATTAAAAAAAAGAGCTACATATAAGGTGTGAAAATTACACCTGTACCTTCTAAGTCAACATTTATTTTGGTTATTTAGCATTTCGTACAGCCATAAATTATAGGTTGTCTTTACTTTTGATGTAACATGCAAATTAAAAAATTAAATTAGCACCTTATTTCTTTACAATTAGTATGGCAAAGTGACTATATTACACCTAAATAACCTCCTCTGAAGTCGGTTAATAAAAATAGCAGTGTCGTCCAGACCGAATATCAAATACAAACCATTATCTCACGCTATTCGACACTTATGCCGGGTAACTTATTTAGTCGACGATATAGAAATAAAAATGTTTATTTTTTTGTCGACTCCACTGTTCTATAGAGCACTCATTAGTAAATCTCAACGTAGGACCACTAAATTAGCTTGTAATAACGTGAATTTAATATTTATAAGACAGGTCATTTAAAATATTTATTGGAGGAGAATATCTATTTTTATTAGTATCATAAAATGTATTATATTATGAAATATCTTTTGTTCTATAGTAAATGTATGTAAATATTTAGATAGCAAAATGATTTTTATGTCTAGTAAGTTGTAGATAAACATTATTTTTTTAATTAGGTAATTTTATTAATATTTCAAAGAATAGTGGAGTTGCTATTTATTTTATTTCACCTTGTAGAAAATTCTAAAATAAAGGTATTTTTAGTGATTAAGTGATTAGAACAGTTGAAGAAGATCCTACAAGGTAAAGATATATGCCAAATTTGTTGAACAATAAGTTGAAAATCCAAATAAATTCTACACTATTGGATCGGCCAAAAACAATGAATGATTTTATATGCAACAAATGACATACTGAGCCATTTAATGAAATTAAGTTTGTCTGTGCCATAACCGTTGGGAACTAATGGGAATCATTAAATTTTATCGGTGACTCGTTCTCGACGCGTGTTGTCGGATAGTCGCGTGAACTCTCGACGGAATTTGTGTCTTAATAAACTTAGACGTGCCTATCTGTAAGTAAAGAACAAATGTAGATAAGTTAATATTTATTCCTTTAAGTTTTTTTCGTATCTATATATGCAAAAAAATACATAAAAAAAATAAACCATTAGTCACCTAGTCGGTTACATCTTGCGTTTTGTGACATTTTGTGAATAGTTTCGACTGTGCGTAACCGATGTAAGTTTAAGTCTGATTGTTTTGTATAAGCTATGATTGAAAATGCTTCCTCTAATCATTCCAGTATGTTTTAGGTTACTAAATTATTTTGCCAAATATATATAAACATCGTTTCCATTGTAAATATAATCATTTAGTGTCATCGCGATTTACTTAAAACAACTTATAGCGATAGTTTTGATGTTCATAAAGTAATCGTTTATTGTATAAATCTTTAAATCGTTTTATAAACTGGGTATTCCCTGTGTAATTTCTAATGTCCCTCCGTTAGTTTGTATATTTTTAAGCTTATTTTCAATGCTTTAACGACGGTTTTAATGTAACTAAAAGGACAATATTTTTTGATAAATATTTCTGAAGAACGAAATCAGGCCTAATTTATTTTCGTATTGCGTTTTGTTTTTACTTTATATAAAAAAAAAATATGTTAAAAATTGGTCATGAATTTGGATGTTAAATGTAATAATTTGGTCTTTTAAATTGATTGTTAATTCGGATTCCCAGTTGCAGATTCTTGTAAATGTGTGTAAATTTAGTAGTCTATATTAGATGTTACGTAGAGTGTAACTGTCTAAAACATACTTAAAGAAATTGAAAATGATAACGATAAATTAAAATAATTACAAATCGTTACGATTGTGTTTCTTTTGCCTCTTTCCAGTTCCTCAACTTTATATATTCACCTTGTGAAATGAGTATCTTTCTGTTATAACTGAATTCATGTGCCAGCGATTTGACTGAAGTAAAAAATTTTGTATGTGATTCACATGACAAGATATTCTTATTGAGAGGTGTGATGCATAGTATTCATTTAACTGAGGGTAGATATAGAATTGCGGCTAGACATTGGACTTTGGGTACAACTCTCTAACTACAGTTTGAGTACCAGGAATGCATGAGTTGACAGAGATTTTATTATTCATAAAAGCAGGTAACTCTCCATTAGCAAATCGACTATTTTGAAATTAAACGGCTTTTTCCTTTCAAGTACCAGGAACACATGAAGTTGGTGGAGATATTCATAATAACAAGCTAACTTCCTATTGGTTACACCTGATGCCCCAACCAGTTTAAACCACGCCCACCAACTACGTAGAACCAATCAGCGTCATTCAACCTTTAGCGAAACCTCCTTTCTTTCTCTGTCGCCCTAGTACTTTTTGTGCTCCGAGAACTAGTGCTATATTGATGACATAGGCTAAACGAAATCTCCTTCCTTCCTCTGTCGCCTTAGTACTTTTTGTGCTCTGAGAAACTTTTGCATATTGATGACATAGGTTTAATGAATCGTCCTAACGCCCTCCGTTGCCCTGCGAGTAGTACTTTTTGTGTCTTTTTATCTAATTTTCACTACAAAAATAAATTAATTATTTTTAAATACCCCCCAGTAAAAGAAAAACAATTTCAGGGTAGGCAACGTTTTTATTGAATAATAAAACATTTTAATAACTAATTCTCGTCGCCCTTCTTAATCATTAAGGACGAAATTACGCCATGGAAAAAAACATAAATTAGTTACTGCTATGTGGCCTTTCCCTGTTACATATTTGCCGGCCATATTAGCCCAATCTAAACTACAATAAATTAGCTTATAAAATCTGTGGTTTCACAACAGGCAATAATAAACTATCAAATACATAAAATAAATCTGTAACTAAATTTAATCTGCGGTGACAACGTCCAAAAACAAAAATAAAATACCAAAAAAAGGAAACAATTGCATCACATTTATTGAATGTTCTAACGGATGTACATCTTAATAAATAAATTCACTAATAACTAGCCTACAACAAGCAGGCCATCGTCGAGGAAGCTGTGTGGGGGTACTTCGAGGTTGAGGGGGGCGGGGCCCTTGCGGATGCGGCCGGAGGCGTCGTAGTGGGAGCCGTGGCAGGGGCAGTAGTAGCCGCCGAAGTCGCCGGCGTTGGCGACGGGTACACAGCCCAAGTGGGTGCACACTCCGATGACGACCAGCCATTTAGGGTCCTGTGTGCGTTGTTCGTCGTGTTGGGGGTCACGGAGGGTGTCCACGGGGACCGCTTTTTCGGTCGCGATCTCTTCAGCGGTCCTGGAATGGATGATTTAGCATTATTGTGGTGTAGGGTGTGTACACACTACTTATGGATAAGTTAGGTTGTTTTGATATGGATGTGGTGAATTACTTTTGGCGATATGGCGATAGGCTCGCCCCCTATCACATCATGGGACGTAACATACAAGGCGAAATGTGGGTGTCCAAGTGGCGCCTCTGCCTACCCCTTCGGGTATAAAAGGCGTGAGTTTATGTATGTATGTATGTATGTATGAATTACTTTTGGCAATAAAATATGAATATGAGGAGTTTTAAATTGCACAAATGAATTGGTTTTTTTTAAATAATAATTTAATAAATGATGATTAATGATAAGTGTTTTGTATATTTCAAAAAGGATGCATGTCTATTCTGAAAAGATGTTTAAAAATATGCAATAGTATTTTCTATAAATAGTAGTAACAAGTATAAATAAATAAATAAATAAAAGAAAGGCATCATAAAAGGAAAAAAAATGTTTAGAAACTATTTACAATATCCATCATCCAATGAAATTGTCTACAGCTGGACAAGCCTTTTTTTATTTAAGGGTTTAGTCTGGTAAAAATTCAAATGTCCCCAGCTGTTGTAAAAAGCATTGACTATTTCACTAGTACTTGCATTTTGAAAACACACTTCACACATACTTAATCTACAATGTGGAGGTTTTCCACCAAACTATCTTAATTTCTGTGCATAAAACTAACACATTCTAATAATTCTCATAATAATCTCTTGATACAGATGGACTGACTCAATATTCTGTTTCACCATTAAAGCTGATACTAATTAATTTGGAACATACATGACTTGAAACACAGAGATGATCTCAGTGATGAAACTAGAATTATTAAATCTGTTACTCTGTTCTGGCCTCAAGAATACTTCTATTCAATGAAGAAAAATGTAGTTATTGCAACGCATCACTTATTTACAAAAATCACTAACCTGTGACGAATGAACAGGGGCTTTCCACGCCATTTGAAGGTGACAGACTTTCCTTCGGGAATCTCAGCCAGTTTGATCTCAATCTTGGCTAAAGCCAAGACGTCGGCGGCTGCAGCCATGGATGATACGAAGTGGGTGACCACAGACTTGGCGGCATAGGCACCAGCAACGCTACCAGCTGAAAATCACAAATTTTATATGTTAAGTTATCATTAAGCTTGAAATTCATCTAACAAAAAATACTAACAGACAACCTTTATGGCCCAGTTGGTTAGGTTAGGTTGGCGCACCGAGACAAATATATGTATGAACCAAACAGGTATTTGTTTCAGGTCTGGGTGTCTGAGAGACAGAAAACTCTCAGTTTGTGATACTCACAATACAAGACTTGATCTCAGTGGGGGGTCAGGACTATGTATGTAACTGTTGGGTGTATCTATTATTATTATTTATTACTAACATGCCTAGATATACAGCAGTGTTTATGTTTGATTGTGAAAGACATTGACATTCCAAGTTGACTTAAGAAATCACATGAGATCACACCAACTATAGTAGGTCTGGCATGGTAACTCGCTCCCCCCATATCACATCCTGGCACAGAAATAAGGTCGGCAAGATGGTCCAATGTTTAGTACCCTTCTGCTTATTCTTACAGGGATAAAAGTATGAAGTGTACATATAAATGTAAAACTTTTCCTGTATATTTGTAACTTTGTTCCACATTTATCTTATAATTATAATGCCCTGTTTCTATTGCTTACAACTTACAAAGTTGTTTTGGCATTGGTTCAGATTCAACACAAAATCTAAATACATTTTAGTCGATAAGATATTTCTATAAACTTTGTACACACATATAGTAGCAAGTAATAATAATCATCTGTATAATTATGGTAGGTATGAACTCACTTTTTGGCACTGCTTTCAACTATTAATAGTATGGTATAAAACATAAAACCAAATACTTGTTATAATTAATATATCTAAACTATTAATACTTATCTTATCCTGGCTTGTGTAGGATTAAAATATTTTTTTTAGAATTTAAATATTATTTTTTCTGTCATCTACATCCTGTCAATCTAATGCCAGAAATTACTAATCACCTACACTGTTTTCTACATGCAATTTCTTTTAATGGACAACAAAGACTATTTAATATTTTCTTTAAAAATACAGGAACAAATAATTTTACATTCCCGCACCGAGACAACTGTTTGTGTGAACGACAGGTATTTGTTTCTGGTCTGGGTTCTTATGAGACTGAAAAGTCTTTCGTAGTTTCTGATACACACAACACAAGACTCGATCTTAGAGTGGGGTCATGGCTGTGTCTGCTACTGTTGGGTGTATTTATGTATTATTTATTAAAGCTTTATATAAGAATCTAACCTCCAGCAATAAGATAGGTGAAAGACTGGCGTCCATCAATGTTTTCTTCGGTCTTCGCCTTGGGGTCCTGAGTCTCCTTGCGACGGTACGCAGAGAAATCAGGGTATGAGATGTCAGTATGCGCGAACCGAACTTGAACTCGGGCTGAAAATCATAACGTTATGTAACATTAATCCTCATAAATTAACTGTTTAATACACAAATAACTTAAGTAAACATCATGAATAACTCACCCCCAGTGTTCGCCTTCACCTTCAAGCCCTGAATAGGCAAAGATCCATGCAAAGACTGAACCGTAGAAGTTTTTGGCAACGGTGGTGTCACCAACTTATCGGCAGGTGTGTGGGCAACTACCACTGGCTTGAGACCGTTAGCTACCACCTGCGACGTCGACTTAAAATAAGGGGCCAAGTGCCCAGCCCTTACGACGGAATTCATTTTTATTCCTACTAATACGCAATAGAAATTGCTTTTTTATTTTCGCTGAGCACAAGTGCTCACTAAAGAAATGTCAAATTTCGTGTTGCCAGTAATAAAAAGTGTGTTATCTAATTTTTTGTGTTCCGAACAAGTTTGTTGCGTTTTTCAACATAAATATTAATTTGATTTTAATAAAATTAATAATAACGACAATACTAATAGTTGCATGTATTGCCGGCAATGTATTCTTCTTATTGTAGATTTCTTTTTCTTTACTTTGTTTCTATATAAGATATTTCGCATCGTAGTAATTTTGTACACCAATTAGCAAAATATAATATTAATTTATTGGTGGGTAGTTAGTTTTTATATTATGACATCTATTAGTTTTATAAATTATTGTGGTGCTTGATAATTGCAATTGTGGTTGTGACTAGGTATTTTTTTACTTTTGTGGTTCTATATGCGTAGTGCAAACTTGCTGTTTAGTGACGCAACAGCTGATCACTGTTGTCGCTGTCGAAAGCTGACCTAGTAGCTGTGAAATCCAGAGCACGGTTAGTATATTATTTTTCTGATTATTTTATTGAAGAAATAGGCAGAAGGGCTTTTTAATTTTATGTAGTTTTGTTTACGTCGTATGGTATGCTTAATTTCCAGTTTGTTGTTATTGGAACGACATAACTTCTTATTGATTGTTCAATGTTTTCATGACATATGATTAGTAGGATAGCAACATTACGTTGCAGATGCGTTCATATTTTAATGTAATGGAAAGCAACGCGTTTAAAAATATTAATTATTTGCTAGCGAATGGATAGAAAAATAAAGTTTACATTAGGTACATTTTGTGTTAACAGTCGCAACCAATTCATAAGCGTATCTGTGTTTTTTTCAGCTCCAATGTCAGCGATAATTCATATTTTAAACTTATATTAAAATATAAAAAAAAATAAACCTTAGGATGAACATTAATGATTATTTTCAGCACCATTTAAATATTACAAAAAACGAAATTATATGACTACATTCATTTTTTTTATATATTCTAGATCGGTAAAGTGACTAGTCTGCACTGGATGGTAAGTACAGTACTTTTTTTACGAGGGGAAAACTAATTATCCACAAGCCCTGGTGGAGGAGGGCAGGAAGGGTAATATTATGTCGGTGTCACTGGCTGTCTAACTCGGCGCGCGGATGCTAATGTCGAACTGGGTCCTTAACACTAAAATCATACGCCGGCATACCGACCAAAACCCTTCAACGGCCCTCTAAGCGCATGTTAGGATGACTGGGGTCCCTGCTAGCGAGACATGTCCGTTACAATTATTCCGCATATTATGCGATTTCAATATCTATGGTCTCGTCCGTCTTAGCATGAGGAAGTACGTACGCGCCCCCATTGGCCTTCTTCAGAATCAGTTCCCTTCGGAATCACTTTTAGTGTTGGCGCCCCCAAGTGCACCCAGTGATTTCAATGGCCCCGTTTAGTTGCTTTCTCGAGCAGGGGCAGTCCATACTAGTTTCTCTTCTTCTCTTGCCTGTTTTGTTCCCACAAAACACCACTATTTTCATCGTATAGTTGTCCATTTGTCTGGTACCCGCGCCCTTTCTTTTGTTCGTGATATCCGATCTATTTTAATACGTCAATTCAAAATAAAATGATTGATACGCATTGTAAAATGTTATTTATTATTTAAAATGTTATAAATGCATAAAATAAATATGTCATTGGCTTTGTAATTCCGTTATACGTTCATGAAACTATTTCATGCTAGTGGACGCTGCATTAGAATGTCATTTCAATCGTGAAAGTAGTATTTTTTCGTATTGCTAGCCTTGGACGGTGAATAAATATTCATTGATGTGGAGTTTTGCATTAAAATTCTGCGTGTGCAACAACCGGTTTCAATAGCGAACTTAATGTCATTAATAGAGAACATTCAATATTTAAAACCTCGGATAGGCTGATAGTAGAAATATTTGTTATTTTATTTTATCTAAAAATTATAAATAAGTACACTTATTCTTGATGATTATGTGTGTAAAATTCATCGCTTATCGACACAACTAGTTAACATCTAAAGCTGCAGAGTTTGAATGCATAAAAATAATGCTTAGAATTTGCCTTGCTGCCATAGTGCGATGATTATAAACAAGCTATTTATTACTTAACTTATTTAAATATGGGGTATTTTAAAGAATAATTAATTAGGTTCTAGCAATTTCGAATAAAATATCTAGTTCATAGGTCATTCGTTTCCCTCCCCGCAGGACGTCTTGCAGTTTTCTAGTCCCGAGATTTTCTAAATGTGTCCTCTACGTATCATTTATCAATGCGTCCACTTCGATGATTATGGTTCCTCCAGGACATAATGTCCAGCACACTGATATTTCAGCTTGCGTATTCTTTAAGCTATTGTGACTACTTGCGTTCATAGACAGTTTTAAAACCTATTTTAGCTGTCGAATGTTTTAACTTTTATCTCCTTCGCTCAAACTGAATTCAAAAGTCG
Source organism: Deilephila elpenor (assembly GCA_949752805.1). NCBI lineage: Eukaryota > Metazoa > Arthropoda > Insecta > Lepidoptera > Sphingidae > Deilephila > Deilephila elpenor. Next base: position 13,230,212 of record OX457098.1, on the reverse strand, counting down.
TTCGAAAGGGACAAAACATTGGAGAACTAAAATGGGTTTTCAAACTGTCTATGAATGAGGCCGCGAGTCAGATCGTTTCATTTAAATCTTGTCGTTTTCAAAATCTCCGTATATTATATTCCTCGATATGTCTCTATTCTTCTCTCTAACAAGTGGCTGAATGAACCTGAATTCTTGGAGTTTGTGTCCCGCTAGATAAATTATGTACAGATCAAAACAAAATTGAAAAATAGTAATTATGATATAGTTATTCATACCTAAATAATACCTAACAAATATATATTGCAAGTTTAAAAGCTTGTAAAATATAAATCATTTCGCGTGATGTCCGCAACACGGGAAGGTTCTGTAGGTACCTACTATGTTGTTAAACCCAGCTGAAATCTTATCTCTATATCATAAGTCATAACCGAGGCGTAATCAAATCATCGTTCTAATTGACGGTTATTACTACCATGTTTGTAATTTGACGCTAATAACTATATTAATTGGCAAGTTCAATGGCTTAAGGAAGAACATCTTAAGTACCCAAAGAAAAAGGTTTTGTTAATTAAAATCATATTTATAAACTATTTAGTTTGTATAGGTACAATTTAATTCTGTTTTTAATTTAAAAAAGCAGCAAAAATAACAATTAGTCAATAAACCAACCCACAGCAATACTAAAGCAAACGAGCGAATCGAACAAAACACTGCTTACATAGTGTACTTTTGAATTGTTGTCTTATCTGTAACATTGGCAGAATTGTTATATTGTATTGTATCAGCCCATATATGTCCCACTGCAGGGCACGGACCTACTCTACAACCAAGGGTGCGATTGAGAGTGGTTAGGCAATATAGTCCACCACGCTGGCCTAGTGCGGGTTTGCGGACTTTACATACCATGGAAATTATTACACATCGATACGGTATGCAGGTTTCTTCACGATGTTTTCCTTCACCGCTATAGTGCGTGGTGATTGACTATCAATACACACATGACTCCGAAAAGTCAGAGGTGTGCCCTGGGATTTGAACCCGCGACCGCCGTGAACATTATTAGGCAGCCGCGTCTGGTCCGTTGACCGTTACCTACGGGCCACCGCGCACTTAATTTTAACATTGACAGAATAGCATTATTGAATCTATCTATGACAATTACAGTATTTATCTATGACAATTGTATACTCCAGGCAATGTTTTGAAAACTCTTTGATAGCAGCGACAATGATTCACTGTCTGTGGCTAAGTTATGCTCCCGTTCCCGGATGCGCTCGATACGTGATTTAGTCGTCGTTCACCTCATTTCATACCATTTCTATTCAGCCAGCGAGCGCGGCTTGATTTGTTATCTTCGCTAATACACTGTTTATTATTTCCTTCATCCAAAACCAAGATGGATTCGGTTCCATTTGTGCCATCCTTTACAATTTTATTGGATTTATTGTTTTTATTTTAACAATTAGTATTTAAAACGATGTTTTTTTCTATATTGTAAGCGTGATTTGGTTGTTAATGTTGTTTTCATTCAGGGTTTTATTTGTTCGTATTTTTTGTACGTGAATTTAAAATTGATAAGTTTCGTATTATAAATTATTTTTTTATTATTAAATAGGCGCTGTTTAGAACGTTATGTTCCCTTGCACATGCAAATTAAATTGTTTGAAATGATGAATTTTATAACCGTATTCCTGTTATAATAAATATAATAAACTATATTGACAGCCTCCGTGGCGCAGTTGGTTAGACGCCGCCTGTGAAACGAGAGGCCGCGGGTTCGATCCCCGCACCGAGAGAAATGTTTGTGCGGCCCACAAATATTTCTTTCGGGTCTGGGTGTTTGTGAGACCGAAAAGTCTCTCGTAGTTCTGATACCTGCGACACAAGACTCGATCTTAGTGTGGGGTCAGGACTATGTATGTGACTGTTGGGTGTATTTATTATTATTATATAACCGAAACATCGATATTGAAACTTAATGAGAAAACGCACTTTACGTAAATTAATTAATTTAACTACTACGCTTTTATCAATTTTAACATGCATGTATAATATTTATCCGCGTTCTCTAGTATTTCCCCAGTAGGTATCTAAATTCCTAAGGTTTGCCCTCACAATAGTTTCCCACTATTTTAACAACGGTATCTATTTTTATGTTTCAATAATACCGTGAAGGAAAACATGGTTGTTCCATACACGCATCATTTGTATTAATAACCATGCAATAGGTACCACAAAAAGTAGTTCACCTTCATACATTATAATTATAATAACACCTGCAAACAAAATTAAAATTTGGTAAGAAATAATAAAAAAAAAATACCTTATTTAAATAATTCACATTAATTAAGTTTTCCTCTTGTAAGTATGACGCAAAATGTAATAATAATTTACAATCATTCGTTGAATTATAATAATTTGACACAATACACGCACAATATTAATACAATATAATGTCAGTCAAGAAAAACAGATGGCGCTGTGTGCAGCGAAACAACAAGTAGGCACGGTAAAACAACAAAAATTCGATGAAACCGGGTTATTAGCATAAATTAATTTTTCTATTCGCTGTGACCTCGAGATGGTATACGTAGGTATGTGTCTACAGTACTATAAACAAATTCATGGTCGCCGCTGCGCTTTGTTCGTGTCCGTGAGCGTCGAGCTCACACACGGCTATTATGCGTGCGTACACTCCACACACCAAACGAAATCCTTGACTACTCAACTCACACTCGTAAGCAATAAATAACGCAGTTGAGTTGCGTGCGCCACGTAGATATCCGTTTATTTTGCATAGAATTATCTACCGTTGTTACAACTCATTACTTTATGCATGATTTTTAAAAATAGTATTAGGCCTATTAAATTTGGGTTAAGGTGATTTGGTATGCATATTATTTTGTAGTAATTAATTTAATTTGTGACTATTTTACATAAATGTATTAGTTTATTGGCTAGTTTAATTATTTTGCGGCGAATAAATGGCTGAAGTCCTACGATGAAGTCACACTCCCTTGGATTACAATAGTTAATTAGCAGAATAGAATATACATTTATTACCAATATCAAATAGATTAGCTGACCTTACATGAGATAATAACAAATACTAAAGTATTGATAGTTATAGCGACCTTATCTTGCAGCATAATGTTTCCGCGGTGTCAACACCGCGTTATAAGAATATGCATAAAATAACACTTGAAACAAAAAACTCGAGGCCCAGCTTGTTTGAATTGAAACTCGTTATATTATTCATTGAGATTCATTTTAATTTTTGTTATGTCAATAATTAATTTTATAGATCCACTTCCCTGATAATTACGGTAATAAAATTTCATTGTGTATTTAAATTTAGAAATTGTCAAACTGTGCTGTAATAATTCACGTGTTTATTATATTCAACAAACCATACAATAAAAAGAAATAGAATTATCAAGTAATAGTTCGACATATGAATAATAGATGGCGTTGCTAGTTTGCGAGATGTAGGCAAGTGTTCTATGCGTAGATGCGAGGCGCTGTAGGGAGGGACGGCCCAATTTGAAACGCGCGGTGACCATTACACAATGAATTTATTGCCGTATGCGACACATATTGCGTGCATGTCATGTGTTCATGGAATGCTTGGGCAATTAGCAGCATGCTCTCAAGAATTTTAGGATCTGTGAGGATTGTATTTTTATTAAGTGATTAAACAAATTTACTCTTTGAATGAATAGTATATGCTAAGTGGTTTGAGCTGTAATAAATTAACAGCATCTAATAAATGGATGATAAAATTATTTTTTATGTTTCATAGTCTCACCCGAATCCTTACTACTTACTAGTTTCCACAAATAGGCAAAGCTGTATCTCAGTTGTGTAAAAAATGTGTTATTGATATTTGAATGCAAGTGATACAAAAATAACCAAACTGCCTGTGGCCGGTCTATTTGACAACAGAACATTTACACAAGAATTTGTTACGATACAATTATCGGCCAATCGTGGTTTTTTCTGGATAAAACCGAATTAATTCCACTGACCAGGGAATATAACCTAAGACCTTGCACTCAGATGCAATCATGTGTGTGTGATTAATAGCTTATTTTTATAAGTCGGTAATTAAATAAGATTTATTAATTCACTTAAAAATTATACGAACACAGTAAATTCTACAAGCAATAAAAGATTTGCTCAAAAGCCGAATGTCGAATAAATTATTTCGTAACACTGAAAGGGGGACGTAAAAAAATTTAACGATACAAATCCGCAGAAAATAAATATATTTATCAACACAATAAAGTGCATTATTCTTCAGTTTGGCCAGACTCCAAATTGACCGGTAATTTTGTGTAATTTGGCAACACTTCTTGTTTCATCGACACCTGTCGTGAGACCAGTCGGGATGACTGATTTAACACTTTTACTATTGTCTTGGGTCGATGACATAAAAAAACGGTACATTGTGTAGTTTGGGACGGGATAGGAAATAACGGGATAAATAAAGGGAGGTCTACATCAAATTGTCTTAGAGCTAAAAATAGTTACTTTGCTTTAATAATATTTTTTTGTCTACCACTAGCAATCGATTATTCTGTTAATCGTTTTGGACACATGCGAGTGTTATTGCATAAGTTTTTTTACCATATTTTTTTATATCATCACAATGGCTTAATGACTATGCTGGTCACCTGCTAGAGACTAGAAAGTGGTCACCACCGCCCACGTAACCACAACACCTGGAGATTCGCAGGTGCATTGCAACAACGTTCATGTTTTGTGCCAATTATAGTTTTTTTTTAATTTGAGGCGAAATGGTTCTGATTTACATATACCATTAAAAACCCTATCGTAGGAAAAAAATATCTAGCTTTATCGTTTTTATCAAACGATCCACTAGGATCGTGATTTTAACACAAATTCGACACGAGCATTTGTACATACATGTTATCTAACTTAACTTACCCAAACCATCAAAAAATATTTTAGTACGGGAATCAAACCCGTAACCTTAAGTATACGAAACCATCATACCCTCAACAGAATTTCTTCGATGTAGAAACAATGTTTCTTTCACCAGAGCGTAGCATGAGAACATAACGATAGGGAAGTGTACCAGCCGCAATATTACAAATTAATGTAGCATTGAAGCCGCCCTTGCCCTTTGTCACTTTAATTATACACAAGAAAAAATATGTAAATGGCACACAAAGCGGTATGAATTGTATTAAAAACACGTGAATACAAACTTTGGTTTTGATTCACGTTGTTCGCTTGTTTTATTTTTTAGAAAGACGTGAAACGAATTACATAAATACACCAAATAATACACAAAGTTTTGATAATATTGTTTAATATAAAGTGCTGTTAAAAATGATATGAATTTAGAATAGATTCTTAATATAATTATAACATGTTCAAACAAAAAAAAAAAACTTAAATGTCGTAATATAATGGCCAGAAGTGATATTACAAGAGACTCAGCTTTCAAATATCCCCCCATAGTGTTGTATTACCCCCTAGTCTCAAAGTCCAGCAGCAGTGGATTCCTATGTGGTTTACTTTTCTATAAACGGTTATACCTTCCTTCGAAATCTTTTGATTAATAAATACAATCAAACAATTTCCACATAATGATTAAACAAATACCGATAATCGGATTTTCTATAAAATGTCTACAATGCGGCCTTAACAAAAGACCGAGGGAGAATAAAGGCCGCGAAGACCGAGCGAGCGATGCGCGGGGCTTTGTGTATGTACGCGGACCTCGTATTGTGTCGTATGTATTATATTTGTGTGATACGCATCTATGCAGGAGAGGATTAACTATGATGGCGTATGGATGCGAAAAGGGTAGGTAAAGTGTTGATGTAATAGATTACAGGTATGTAAATAATAGCGGTGGCACCTGTATAATACCGTATCATTATAAGATGGGTGTATTACATTTATCTGAGGTGAAGAATTTATATCAGTAATGATAAGCTATTTTGAATTGTCTTTCGCTGAAAATTACTAAAAATCTACCTACGAGTATTTCGGAGGTTCAACATTAAGAAGAGAAGCAGGATTTTGCGTATTTTTAACAAGTACTTGTACTATAATTCATCAATTTATTCTATTAAAATATTTTTTTATTCCCATAACAACAATATTTTGCCAGCAATTTCACTATTTAGAATTGTTACACTAGGTTAAATTAAAAAAAAGTAATAAAATTTCATTCAAAATTAGAATAACGCTCATTGATGGCACGCGGGGCCACGCGGAAGCCTCACAAGGCCACGGACCAGTCCTCGACCGGTCTCGCGGCCCACCGGAGCGAAGGGACCATTAGAACACCCGCCATCTTGTTTCTATATTTTACAAATGTTACTGCGCATTTGTGAAAAGAATATAACTATTAGTGACAGTAAATTTAAGAAGATTCGGCTATTTTATAATCAAGTGTTGTGTGTATCTTAAATTATGAAAGACTTTCATGTCTCACAATACTTAGACCTGATACAAGCGGTTTTGGGTAACACAAATATTTTTCTTGACGTGAGGAGTGAACCCGCGGCCTCTCGATTTACAGATAGCGCGCTGCAAGAGCTGTAAAACCACAGTATTCAAGTGTCAAGAATTTATAACAGACGATGCGAATTTTGAGTAGTAATTTCATAAAAGCATAGCACAGTATTCTATAAACTACGATTGATTTACTTTAGCAGATTGACGCACACAAGCTTTAGCAGATTGACGCACACAAGCTTTAGCAGATTGACGTTTTATTATAATTTAACAGTCTCACAGATAGTATAACAGCATATCCTATTTTTTCAGCAGTCTTTTGTATATTAGCAGTCCAGATTGGACTGTTAATATACAAAAGTAACAAAACACGTGACTGCAACTAAACAAGTGACGATAGATTTCTGAATAATGAACTAATTGTAGCACAAAAACTACACAAAAGCAAACAATTTCATACGACATTAATTCTTACAACTATTTTGCCTTACTCGTAAAGTATTAAAAGAAGAAACATCTATGAGTAAAATATTTGTTTTTTCTATGGATGAATTCTCTATATTCATATTTAGAAAGACATGGTAATATTATGGTTGTAAATTTTACGATCGATTTGATTTCATGGCGTGTCAATTGTTCGGTAGTTTTGTATTTATCACGGGAGGGATGCGGTTATCCGTATTCAATTGATAACTGCATGAACAATTGGATCATGAGGTCAATTTTATTTCAAGGTCATTTTATGTTGTATGTTCTATTAATTTTTGCTTCGTATTTTATTTTGTTTAACAAATTATTGAATTTTGTTCCTAAAACGTAATTTACTTCATAAAAAGCCTTATGATCATGAGATCGATTCTAACCCTGGACTTAAATGTTAGTATAACATTTTCCCAACCGACAAGCAGGGTTTTCAGGGTATTGGATAATTTAACAGAAGCTGGGTTTGGAGAGTCCTACTAACTAAATAAATAATGATAATAAATACACCCAACATTCACATGCATAGTCGTGACCCCACACTAAGATCGAGTGTTGTGTCGTGGGCATCAGGAGCTACGAGATAGTTTTGGGTCTTACAAATGCTGACCGGAAACAAATACATATGGACCATACGGGAGAACCATCGTATCAAATAGCGAGGTTTCTCCCTGTTGTCAGTTTAAACACCCCACACACCTAAACACAACACCTCACAGAGACACAGTCGATACCCCCCCACACAATAAAACACAGGCAGGAAAAAAAAAGACCTATGGACGATACAAACATATTTTTGCTGGGATCAAACTAGCGGCCTCTCATTTCACAACCGGCGTCTAACCAACTGCACCACGGAGGCTGTTAAATTGAATAAGTCTTATTCATTTGAGCTATCTATCTTTTCAGCAACAGGAAGTCCACAGCTGAACACAGCCCCCCCCAAGGACCTCTGCATCGACCTGTTGGAATTTTCTGCATCCAGCGATTTCCTGCGATCTTAACCAGGTCCGTCCACTAACAGTTAACTCCATTTGAGCTAATTGTTAATTTTGACACGTTAAGATGGATTTATAGTCATTCTGTTTATATAAACATCTGGTGAGCACATTGTGTTTCCTGTGCAATACGGAGGGAACCGTTTGGCGCCGGATAAATTACTACGATCTTACGAATACTGTACGTCGGTCTGAATATTATATGATAATGATTATGCCCTAGATTAGAACTATTTTTGTATTGTGAGTTAATTTTATAAGCAATGTAAACTTAAGCACCGTTATTTTATCGGCAAGGTCCTAAGAGTTATAATTTTAGGGAGGGTATATATTCAATATTCAATATGCTTATTTGAAATTATTTAAATTAAGGTAAGAAAATCTTCGAAGTTCGATGGATACTAATAATACAGGATAAATACTACAGTGATTGCCTAATGTATAGTAATTGTTGTCTACTGTAAATAAATACGAAGACAACAGAGCCTGAAATAGCGAAGTGAATGCACTGCACCTAACGCTAAGTACCTACAGTTCCGTCAAGATAGAGTATCTCTCGCCATTCGCCACAGTTGATACATAAAGAAAATATAAATTTTATATATACTAGAATAAAATGCGTAATTAAGTTACCTGGCGTCATAAGTTTTGCATATTTACAACCTTCATAGAATATTTTACGTCAAGATAACGAAACGCAGCGGATTAATGTCTTGTTAAAACTCAATTATAATAATTAATGTAAAATATTTTTTATAATTTAGCGTCGAATTTGGTTATTTAGAAACACGCAAAAACACTGCGAATGTTTGCGGAACTGATTCATATCTTAGCATTACCTGACCTTATAACGACCTTGCATTCAACTTTTACAAACTGTGACTTTATACGAAACAAATTGTTGTTTAAGCGTGTTGCAAAAATTTTGCACTATTGCAATTTCGTAGCATGCTACGTTCGTAGTAGCGTAGCTGCATACGCTACGTTGCACCGGTGCAAGCCGTAGCAATCGTAGCGATGCGTTTCGTAGCAGTTGATTGCTACAATAGTTAATTATTATCCTTTTTGAGTGTATTTAAAATTATGAGAATGCTTAAATAATTTAAAATGTTGGTTATATCTTACAGTAGTTGATAATAATGTAATTCGTAAGTAATTCTACACTTTATCCCACGACTATATTTTAAATCCAATAGATAAAAAGATAGTGTGACTGTGAAGCAAGATTGGTGCAAGATTATGACACAATATTTTATAGTGTCTGTAGTGACCGGTCTTTCACTTGCAAACGAATCGGATTAAGTTCTGACTTTCCATAGTTAAGTTTGTTAATTAACTAATTAACTAATTAACTCTTGCTAACATCAGGTAAGAAAATATCGTGAGGTAACCAATGTACTTAAGAGTTTTCCACCAGAAATTTAAAGTTGCTGACTGTTGCGGTAGAGTACGCCTTAACTTCTCCTCATCACAGTGAAACTGCTTAATTTAATACCTAAAAATACTGAATTTATTACAAGTAAAATGACAGAACTCCTAAAATGGTTTAAAACAAATGACGAACCTATTCTTATTGCAAAAATCATATATTTCAAAATTAGAACAAAGAATAAGCCGTTTGAATAATCGAATAACTCATAATTATTTATAGCGTAATTAACTCATTAGTAAATTATGACTTATACGTATGATTGAAAAGTCATTGAATTGTGTATTTAGCGCAATTAACTCATTAATATGATTGACGTATGATTGAGTGCGTCAAATGGCGTTGGCGCAATGCGTGACATAAGATGCGCGTGAGAACCGCCGGGTAACGAACCCGCTACCGGGTTAGTTTATTTTAATTCGTATGTTTTGGCATATGACTCCGTCGCAGTGGCGTGGATTGGTAGAATTTGGAATGGATATTTCATGATGATTACTGCTGAAATAATGCTTTTGTAAATTATTTTTGTTTATGATTTGGAAAATTTAACAACTAAAGATTATATATTAGAACAAATGGAGGTATTGTCATATATGGCAATTTCTAATAGATAAACGTATTATCATGTAAATAAGATAAAGAAAAACGATGAGTGTTCTAAAGTGTTTAGAGCAGCAAAAATAATAATTTATTTTCTACTTTTTGACGTACTTTAAATAATTTTATAATCAGTTCTACGAGTAGAGTTGGATAATATTGGATTCATTTCATATTTGAAGTAATGATTTCTTATTTATACTCTTATAATTAGATTAAACATTTGGCCTATAGTTTCAGTTAAATGACGCAATAAATCACAACTTTTATTGCCAACCGGTAATTCGACGACTAAAATTGCTCTCACATTTTTTTAATTTTGTTGTGAAGTAATTTTTTTTTTCTAAGACTTCCTATCCACGAGTCATCTAATCCATGACTCATAATGGAAAAATATTAGGTATTTTGTCTATATTACCGTATGTTACTGCCATATTAATAGTGTATTTAATTTTAGCGCAAAAATTAATTGTATTTAATGTTAAAATGTAGACTATAAAATATAGATGATAAAATATCCAATGCTACTCTTGTATGATCTATTTCCTCAATGCCACCAACATACTCGTCGATGTAACGAAAACATTGCATAATTTATGGTTTCCATCCAAATTTCCAAGCACTCAATTATCTATGACCGGGCCTGACTAACACAAATAGTTTTTATTTTACAAACAATTGCAGCGTGATCTAAAACAGACTTGTTCGGAGAATTCTTTCCGTGATGCTGAATCATGCGTTGCGGTTTGAGATCGTTGTCAATTTTTTTGAGATATTTTGGGTTTTAACTATGCAAGGATTTCCGTTTGTCGTTATGTTTAAGTTATGCAGTTTTAGTTAAATTTGTTATTATAGTTCCTGGTTTCTTATTTAGATTTAAATAATATGTAGTAAAAAAATATTCTTCAAAGAAATTATTGCTGCTGCTCTCTCTCTCTCTCTCTCTCTGTATCTCTCTAGCCACAGGAAGTTTACTGCTGAATACAGGCCTCCCCCACGGATCTCCACATCGACCTATTGCTTAAGACTGTAAAATGTATTACCTAGTACTTTGTCATCCAATTATAACTCAATTATGTTATAATGACTAGCCTTCTATCATCGAAATTTGTAGATCCCTAAAACCAAATTTAACAGCTGCTAATTAACAAATGCGCTTAAATACCATTCGAAGCGCCTTAAGCATACATCTGGCCGGTGACGTAAAGGCTCAATATTATAATATAAAAAATATGACCGTACGATTAACGCTCGGAGCGATGCAGGTGCCCCTTCATGACGCCAATCGCTTCTAATCATATAGCTGCTCGTGTTATTGGTATATTTACTGGAATTATACTTGGAGATTGTCCGGCCCCCCCACCACTGTAACTCCTGTAAGCCAGGATCAACAGTGGCACGCATTTTAATGACACTGAGTATTGACGCTCAGCGAGTCTCCGGGAATGTCTAACATGTTTTTAACCCGAAACGAAATCAATCACAAAGTTAAATTAATAGGAGGAGTTGGAAATAATAGAAATATGCTTACAGAATCGAAATCTACTTGGAGTTCATTACTATAATCGTTATTTCTAGATTTTTTGTCAGCCCTTATCTAACATGTATACGAGATCGGTGCTATATGTTTTGAGTCGTGTAACAGAATGATTCATCATATTATTTTATATACGATTTTTTTATAAAATCTTCGTGATATGAGGTTTCCTACTTATATCAGTTTTATGCCAAGATGCTAACATTAGGTTCATCGTAAAATTGAAATTGGAAAACCAATTCAGGTTTTCAGAGTGCAAGATAATTATATTGCGTCTACAAACTGTTCGTTTTCGCTGATTTTGTTAAAGTAGCGAGTGAGCAATACTGTTAATGGACGTTAATTCTTTAGGATTATAGCTTTAGTCCACTCTGCTCTAATGCGATTTTCTAGACACCATATACATGTGTTTCGAAGTGTGGAGATATCTACGTAAGTATGTTACGATGTTATTCTTTTATAGGGATAATTAGTCAACTAAGAATACACTGTACTACGTCAGACCATATAGGTCACACTGCAGGGCACGAGACTTTTCTAAAATCGAGAGTACGATTGAGAGGGGTTAGGCCATATAGTCCAACACGCTGCACTACCATTTAGTGCGGTTTGGCGGACTTTACATACCATACAAACATTTATTTACTATAAGTAGCTCCAACATTCATTCCAGCTTGAGAAATAGTACCAAACTAAAACGTTCAGTATGAAAACATTTCGCACGTGGCGTCCACATTATTTACGTTTGTAAGCGCGGTCTTGTTTTATTCATTTTGTTTTCGCTGTCTTGTGTTGAAAGCGGTACGTTCGGTATTGCGTGTAAACTATGTTATTTTTATAAAATTTTAGGTGTTGTGTTTTTGCTTGCAACGGCGTGCTCGCATTTGCTTGGTTTGTTCAAGCGGTCTTGGTAAAATGGTTGGGTTTTTTGTTTCGAGCATGTTTTTTGTTTAACACATTGGGATTGGGTTATGTTTTCCTCTATGCCAACAATTCTATACATTCTGATTGGAAGATTATACGATTGCCGCGCATACATTTTTATCTTCCTGTTTATTTAGCACATCAAATAATACCAGATGCAAATGCATTACTATTTCAATTTAAATTAATCTATTTGTATTTTATATTCCAAAACTTGAATGTCGAGCTAAGTTTCACACATTCCTACGTCCATGGATGAAAAAACTGATGACGATGATTTTTAATAAATATAGACACAAACTACGTGTAGATGTAGTCATTAACCTAAAATTAAAAATAAACATATTTTTACATAATTCAATGACATAACGTATGAAATGTTGAAAACTCTATTCCACCGTATAGAATATTGATAAATTTTGACGTTCTATTGTAACTGAATGCGTTTCCCAAGGGGAAATTTGCCCATAGCGGGTCAGCGCCATGGATTTAAGCCCGTACCCCTCGTAATAAAATGAGGGGAGCCCAGTTAGATGCAATAGGACTTATAATAGATTTTTTGATATAATACGATGTTAAGGTGGGCTCCATTTAAATTGCAATGTTTTACACCGTTTCTGAGAATTAATTAAAAAAAATAATCAACGAAAGATCTGGTTGTTTGTAAAGTCAAATTAGTAGACTATTTTCCTCAAACATTATGGGGTAAAAGAACTTGTAAAAAAATTTAATATGCGTTATGTCACATGGGAATATTGTAATTTTATATAATATTGCCATATTACAACTGAAAAAAACAGCAGTAGTTTTTTTTCATAGTTCTACTGCTACTATACACCGCATGTGTACGCCGGCATATGTGTACGGGTCAACAAACCGATAATTAATACATTTGACATCGCGGAAAAAAATCTGCAAGCGAAAACACGGCTATATGTCCAGTATATATTGACCCCTGCGTTTAGAGGAGATGTGTGCTGCGCGGCGCACCGCAGGGCTCATAGAAGCTTTTAACTCGACGCACTTTGTTGCCAGGGGCACCGTTCACGCATAATTGGTGCTAGCCAGCGCTTACGTCATCGTGCTATCGGTGCGGAATGTACGCTTCGTGGAAGGATCGACTGTTCTTTGTCTCGAGTCCTTAGCTGGTTTTATTTCAAGTACTCGGTATGTGTTTTGAAATGCGATCAGTACGAGTTGCAATCGATTTCGAATAGAACTGGGTTTGTAGTGAATAATGACTGTGGTTTTGTGTTTTAAATAAACATGTCGTATTTGTATGCGTATTAATTATTATTAATGTAGTTGCTAATGACGGTATCGCATCATACACGCAAAATGCCATTACCACAATCTATTTTGCTACAACGAGCTGACGCAGTAGGAAAACCGTTAATTAAATTCTATTTATTAAAATCTATTTTAAACGAACATTACGATCACATATTCGTCATCAACAACGCATAATCCCTAATGGGGACAGAGGGATATGAATCGAAGTCGCGCGCCCCATACATCTGCATTCGATGTAACAAAGGAAACTAGATTTAATGAATAGGCTATTTATTTGCTGCTACCGTCGCCGCACCTGAGCGACTCGCCAGCGCTCGCACAGAAAAGATACTGCACAAAGGCTCAGAACTTGTTAAAAAGTTTCCAAACTCGAGCAAGTGATTAGGCGAGTCGCCGGGCTGGGGTCGTTGGCTTACTCGCAAATTGACTCGCTATCTAGAACAGAAGGGAGTTTTTAGCTAAATGAAAACGTGTATTTGTTACAGTCGTTCAAAGTCCGCACTAATTTAAAACCTTAATAAAGCTCAGTGCTTACACTCAAAATTGTCGGAGAGGCTTTCAATTTGCTTCATAATTGGCACCGTTCGGATAGGCAGATGATGTTTAAGTGCTTTTAATGTTTGGCGTAATATTATGGCGGGGATATCTGGCCGGTCCCGGCGGAGCGCGCTCGGATTAGGCCGCCGGTGGGCTGCAGGCTCCCGGCTCACCTTGGAGAGTAATTATAATGATCGGCGCCGGAACCCCAGTCTGGGACGGGAGTCCTTCCTGGAGAGGCGTGCCGGGCGACGGGGTGGCGCAGCGGAGGTACGCCCACGCGCGCCCCTCCTGCTCGCACCCGCCGGCGAGCCCGCACGCACTTCCCGCCCTCTCGCTCGCACGTCCCGTCTCGACCCCCACGCCCCCCACGCACCGTAATAACCCAATTTGTAAGAACCCCCCATTTTCAAGGACGGCCGTCGGTCTTTATGGCGGCGGCGACGGCGGCGTTGATTCCCGACCTTGTTTATTTCAGTTTCTTTTTGTTTAGGAACTGGCTGAACTTATTTTCGTACGTCTGTGGCCGGGGCCCGCTTGTTTTCGCAGATCCGCTGGCTTGACACGTCGATCACAAAGGGCCCTCCGACCACCTTTGTACCTGCTCGCCAATCACACGCAGTTCAAAGGCGGCAAACACAGAATCTATTGGTTTGGCGGTTCGATAAGTAATTGGATGTATTTTGAATGTCGATCGGCAGTCAGCAGTCCGTGAATTTGTTCGTTACGCTGGTTAAATACGGAGTTACGGTTTGTTTCAGTGTGGCGTGTAGGATTGGTGGGTGATGACGGTTGGTTCTGCTGATGGTGTTGCGCTCAATAATGTATGCGGGCGCGTCGCGTGCGGGCGCCGAGTAAAAAGGGATGTTGTGCGTAGTGGCGGCCGCGGCGCGCTCCTACCGTCATTTGTTTAAGCCGTTGTAAAGTTCAAGGTCGTCCAAGTCACCCTTATCAAAACCCGTCCTTTGGTCCGTCTAGACGGCTTCACACCTCCATCCCTTTGAGGGTCCAGTTAAATTACCAAATGTATTTCATTTTTTCATCTTGTTTCATTCTTTTGCGCGTCACGTTTCTTCGGTATCGGATGATTCGTGTTGAATTTCCCGAGCCTTGAGTCCTCTCGACCCGCCGAGCGAGCTGTTTATTAAAATACATCGCTTTAAACGCTGTCAATTTATTATTTCTTGTAAATCTTTAATTTGTTTCAACTAGGGACGTGACGTTTCGCGTTAATTAAAATGCCCCTCGCTGATTTTGATTGAAGTTTATTATGCTCATTATTTAGGACCTCTTAGAGTATTTTTGTATGTTTTCCTTCAGAATTTTCTCTTTTATGTAGGGCTTGGATTACTTGAGACAAAGTCCGCAATATTTTTTTTTCAATTTGCCCCAATCAAAATTTAATGCATTACGTTAAACAGATCGAATTGTAATAAAAGATGGTGCAACATAGGTATTAATGTGTTTTTATTATCTAAAATTTCATACGCTTAATAATTTTATGAGCACTCAGAATACACATCAAGTATTGGTTCCTAAACAAACACAAAATCGAAGCACATTCATTAGTGAATAGTTTAAACTTAACCTACGCTGCGAAATTGAGTCCAAATCCCACAGGATATCCGTCTATACCGGCGAAGCTCCGCCGCATAAAACATACGCCAAGTTCCCATCACAGTTTTCATTTCGCTCACTTAACATAAACTCTGAATATTAACGCTAACCAAACATTTATGTAGGTACCCTAACACAACCTATACGCTTTCAAATTATAGCAGTTCAAATTTAGTGAATAATTAAATTCCTGTCAGAGATTTTTTTCCAAAGGAAGCCGGTTCGCCGGGCAAATTAATTTGTATTTAGGTTACGTTAATTTATAAATAGTTTTTTTCCCTTTTATGTATTCCTATTTGCCTGTGGCCTCTTTATTTTTTGCTTGGAAAAAGGGAATGGAAATCCAAATATGATATGCCAAAAACAATCTTTGAATTTTGAGATTGTTTTTGGGTTGTTTTAAATCTAGAAAAATATAGTAATTAAAAAATGAACAGTATTAGAGAAAAATAGAATTTGCAGCGTAAAGAGGAGTCAAATGCGCATGTAATGGCTGGTGATCACTGCCGCGCATAATTATTCTTGAACCGAGGGTTCTCGAGTCTAGCGAGTTGTACCTCCTCGACTTTTTAGAATTAAATAATACTCTTCTTAAATATCCTTAGTCATATCAGTTCAAAAATATAGCTAAAGCAGAGCTGGTTCCAAAGCTTGGCGTGAGGCAGAAAATTCCGCAAAATATACCGTAGAAAAGAACTAGGCCATACTTTTATTCAGAATTGTCTTTACACGAAAATATTGCGCGAAACGCTCCGAATATCTTGCGAAAGCCTACTTCGGAATTCCACAGATGTAGGCAAATCTAACTTTGAGGAGACGTATTAACGATAACATTCACAATTTTCACTACTAAGACGTTTTCACTTTGATAAATCGCGCCTTTAAGTTATCATTTGAATCCGGGGCTATGGATGGGCAAAAAATTAACGCCGGCCTAAATACGACGGCTAAAGGTCAAAGGTCTGGCGTCATTTGGGCAAGTTGCGATTGTGACTGGGGCATTTTGTCAAACACAGGACTATCAAGCTTTAGCCCAGGGAGGCGGGGGATAGAAGATGGATGAACAGTGCTCCAATTTATCTCCGCTTCCGCAGTTTCATTAGGCATTGTTGAAGTTCTAGATTTGGGTCGCGGTGTTGAAAATTATTGGGTTTTTGGTGATTTTCAACAGATGTTGGCGTATATTTGAAATAAGTTTGATTTTAGCGAATGGAAAATATTTTGGTACAATGTCAAGATAAAATTAATTATAATATTTAATTTTAAGTTATTCATATTTTGGTTATCTTTAATTGATCTATTAAAATAAGTATTTATAATGGAAAGGGAATATCTGTATTAGACCCTATGTACAATCGCCGGTTGCAATGATTGTGCAACTAATACTCAATGGATCTCGAAATGTGAACGAGATTACATGGCTGCATTTAAACCCAGTGAAGCGTTTTTTCGAATAATTACGAATATCTTACTTTAAGACTGTTACAGAGAGAATTTGTTAATCTTTTTAAAGGAAAGACTTGCACTACTGTATATGCCTGTACTGTGGCTAAGCCGGGATCGAGAGTATGCAGACTAAAATGTGCCATCGATAAAGCGAGTCGCCAGAATCATGAAACTGTGTTTTTTTCTGTAAAATTTTTACCACAAATTTTGGTACTGAAACATGTTCTCTAGAACCATAGATTCGTTGTCAGTCTTTGAGGATCAATAACGGTTAAAGTATATCTTTTATTTTAATTAACCTTTATAGTTTATACATAAAATCAAATCATGTCAGGTCTGTATCACATAATAGATAGTTAAATTACATAATTACTTATTATAATGACTAAGTAATTACCTATAATTATAGGACTGCCTTAGTGGCGCAATTGTACTATGGTATGATTGCAAACCTGAGGTCCCGGGTTCGAATCCAGGGCGGTCAAAGTGATATTGGATTTTTCAAGTCATTACCAGCCCGGAGTCAGGAATTTGTGCCCTATATGTTGATAGGCTCGCCACCCTATCACATCGTGGAGCGAAAAATACAAAGTAAAACATAGGTGTCCTGTTTGCACCTGTGCCTACCCCTTCTTGGAAAAGGCGTGAGTTTACGTATGTATGTATAATTACTGATTTATAGGAAGCATTCACAATTAAGTTGTCCTTATGAGTACAATTTATTTATACTACACTTTACAGTACTACGATTCAATACACACATCAGACTCAACCATAAAACTATCGATTGTTTCACTAAGCTGAAAGCAAAAATACAGAGCGCCTAGAAAGTGAAAGGTATATAAAATTCAAAAGTCTCCGAGTATGCAGGGCGGAATAAGTTATGGCTGAGAATCGAGGCCAGCGGGAACAGGCTGAAGGCACGCAGCGATGTACACGCCAGTCCAGTTCTGATGCCCTTAATAAATGCGTTTACTGGCACGAATTTCTGATCGAAATTGTGAGTTCGATGTACATGGCGCGGTGGTTTTGATTGTGGGTCGTTTGCTGTTTTTGTGCCGTAAAAATAATTTGTGTCATTTTTTATTTCAAATCATAGCATTCTGAATAATAGAACTAAGATATTTTAAGTCCTCGACTAACTGCTAATATTTATTTTAAATTCTGTAAATACCAATGTAATTACATGAGGCTTTGTACAACTAAGCCAACAATGTATTTAAGGTTAATTAATTATCTTTCCTTGTACATAAATACCTGTAACACAGCAGCAGTAGGTATTCCATACATCGGAAATAGTTTTCGAGCGACCCAATTTTCATACTTGAAACATTCATACAAATTTTAACATACAAAACCATCAATGGACGCGTAAAAATGTTGTCTACGTCGATTATATAGTATAGCCTCTTCTATCATAATCCGATATTTCGATTGAAGCGATTTTAGCTCATATTACGACGCAATAAAGGCGAAAATAGCATGAAGTGAGCGTTGTAAGGCTTCACAAAACGACAGAAGAGGGATTCATTGTCACCTAGATAGAACTAAGGTTTTTGGTACACGCGATCTGAGTTTCGCATTCGTATGATAGTAAACTTCGTGAATATCTGCCGTAAAAGCGTTTTATTGATTGATTTTGGCACATTTTTGTAGTATTTTTATAGTAGTTTTATTATTATAGTCCAAAGTATGTTATGTGTGTAGTCTTAATAATGTATGAATTTGGAATAATTATAAATAATGAACATTATAAATAAAATGCTAAGTTAAGTGACTGTTAGATAAATCAATGTTTTCCAATAGAGTGTCGATTATCCCTTGCCGAGTAAATAAAACTACAGTGCCTCTTCAATCAATGTTTTTTGTCACTAATTTTATATTTTGGTTGGTTGGTTTTATTTGGTTTGGTTAATAATCACATGAACAGCGTCAGTTTCCCAGATAAGGAAACACGACAAAAGTAACAAAAAAAAGCACCAGTCAATTTTCTACACCACGGCCATCTCATTGGACAACGACACCACAAACCCGCAAAACCGAGTACATATCTGTAACAATAGATGCGCAAAAAATACTGGCCACAGCGCTCACGCAGCTTCGAATGCAGTGAGAAATACGACCTTGAAAATTCACTCTTATGAGCGCACATTAACGCGGAAAATCGCGCACGAACCAGCAGTTGGCAAGCGCGATTTGATAGACTTGCACGGCGCGGCTATTGACCTCCCCCATTCCATTGCAAGGCCACCCAGGGCCGCATTTGACGCGAGCTCGTATCCATGGCGATGGTGCGGGAGCTCGTTGCGATAGAGACGACCCCCCGCCCCTCCCGCCCCCCACAGCCCGCCGCCCCCCGCTTATTACAAGCTCTTTTCAATTTGCCTCAATGGCGGCTAAATCTTTACCTGAAGGCCGAATATTGTCAGGTAGGCCTGGGAACGAGCCCTGGTTCCGGATTTTTATAGACTCGAGCCTTGTTTTCATGATATCGCTTTGTTTATAAAATCTACAAGTTGGTAATTGTATAGGGACTATTATGGATTGCGTACATGTGTTTATTGAGGACTTGTTATGATGAATTACGTATCTCGGCGCTTATTTACTGAAGCGGTGGAAAAAAATAGAAAAAAAACTAAATGGAAAAAATGGCTTTAAAACCGGAGGCTGCGGGTGCGAAGCCTGCAGCGAGTAAAATATTTGAGACGTTTTTAAATATTTTTTGAGGGTATTTGTGAAACGTAATAAATCTAGTAGTTTTTGATACCCAATATACAAGACTTGTTTATTACTGTGAAATCAACACTGGGTGTACTTATTTAGTGACGATGTTTAAAAATGTCCGCTGTTGAAGGCAGTCCTACTTTGTTCTTTTTTAATCGACTTCAAAAAAAGGAGGAGGTTCTCAATTCGACTGTAAGTTTTTTTTGAGATCACTTATTTGGTTGAAATAAATTCTCATCGGTTGCCCACTTTTTAGCCTTTTCATCTATCCGTATTTGCACCATACATTAATTCAATTATTATTGCAATTAAGTATTCGTCGCATTGACAGCGCGTAAGAGATGTGGAACGTGAGGTTCTGCGTTCAATTCCTTAATCAGCAGTCCTTTTTATGTGAGTTGTTGGTTTAGGAATTTTCATTTAAGTTTTCTGGAACTAGAAAATGGGCATGGTGATAGACTCAGCCACTATCACTCCTTGGGAAACAAGATTGGCGAAATATGCCCCGTCAAGGATAAGGTATATTATTGGTAAATAATAGTAGTAATAGTCAAAATAATATCACATACAAATTATAATTCCCTTAATATTTTTTCTGGAGCATAAGCGAAGTTCTGTTACTTTACAAGTACCAGGCGTTTTAATATTAAATTTCCAAAAATCAGCGCCCCACCGGGAGTTTCTGAGAACAGCCCTGACAGAGCCCAGCCCACGCTTCCAAGAACCGAAATTTTCCGCCAAACAATACGGTTGCGAGTGATGCTGGCGTGCGGAATAAGGGTTCATTACTTCAGTCAGAAATTAGAAATTAATTATTTGCGCAAAATGTAGGTTCAATCATAAGGTGTTAAATAATATATTTAAAAATAGTTCCTGTACATTTTGCCATGTGGCGTGCAAATGTCATCAAAATACTAAGAAGCGTCTTAAACTAATTTTGTTATATAAAATCAAAGCTGATTAATATAAGATAAACTTTTTTTTTACTATAAAGTAAACAAGGAAACTATTAAACTAGAATATACTCTTATAGTAATTACAAAAAATAAAATAAAAGCAATACAATAAATTAATTAAGTAACATTATTTGACAGAATCATCGTTAAAAAGGAATATGGAACAATAAAACTTATATAAAAACATATTTGTCAGTCTGTTTTTACAATTATTTGTGGGTTTTCTTTTATGTGGTGTGGTGTTTTGTTATATTATATTAATAGTCCCATTGTTAAAATACTTTTTCTTAGTAATGCTGTTTTGTAATTACCGCTATGTAATAAGCTTTTGAACTGTGATCTTAAACGTTCTAGACGTGTGCAAATGGAAGCCATTGAGGGAAATATTAAATTACTTCTAACATATATTGCAAATTATTTGAAATCGATTGCAGCATATTATTCTGTCGTATTTAAAAAATGATCTCTTTTAATTTTGCATGTTTGCTTTTGGAGATCATTTTGAATTTCTAAATTTGATTAAAAAAATAACTGTTGGTAAATGTGGGTGAGAGAAGAGAAAGGCCCTATTCTAATTAAAATGTAACGATAATTTTGTTAAAATAAAGGAAATAAATTTGTTTTTTATTTCTCAAAAATATTCAATTAATGTAAATTCATGTGTGAAGTAGACCGCTTTTTTGAAAGTCCTTTTATCGAAGCGTGAAGAAGGGTATAACCTATAATATCATTCAGTGTGATGTTACGCATCACTATTATAAAATTTAATATTAATTTATTTTATCAAAACACTCCGCTACATAATATGCATGACTAATTTATGCCATTGTCTATTAAGGATGTGTACCTGCAGCATTTACAGAGGTTATATGGAATTAATACATCAAAAAGTAAATTATAGTACCAAAATACATTATAAGGTTAGATTAGGCAAAGAGAAATAAACTATTCTTATTGATTAATTTTTGTGTGCAATGTTTTATATGTATTTGTTTTGAATTTTGAAAAAAAAAAACATCCGATTTGATGTGCCGGCAACGCATTTATGATCCAAGCGGTGTGGATGTTAATGTGCGGCAGTGATCACCATCAGATGACCTGTTTGCTCGTTTGCCGTACATATTGTATTAATAATAATAAATAAATAAATACACCCAACAGTCACATACATAGTCCTGACTCCACGCTAAGATCGAGTCTTGTGTCGTGGGTATCAGAAACTACGAGAGACTTTTCGGTCTCACAAACACCCAGACCCGAAACAAATACCTGTGGATCACACAAATATTTGTTTCGGTGCGGGGATCGAACCCGCGGCCTCTCGTTTCAAAGGCGGCGTCTGACCAACTGCGCCACGGAGGCTGTCGGTAAAAGGTAATTTAAAAAAATACCATTATATTTAAAATGAAACTCTTCAATGCATGGATTGACTCATATTGATTATTTAAAGGTTGCCTACACTGCTACTAGAACAGTTAAATTGTAGATGTGTTTCACATAAATATTAGTTGATTCTCAAGGCTGTTATTAATATACAAGGTCAAGTGCAGGTTAAATTCTTTATATATTAAAATAGTACGTGTGGGTCGTGTTTTAAATATATGATGTATAGTTGTGTGCAGTAATTTTTTATTTTTATAAAGATTTTATTTGTTCACCTTTTACTCTTATAGTTTTTGTCAATTAATATATATTTCATTTTCATTTATTAATAAACTATAATTAATTAAAAAATATACAATATTCCCCACTGTAACATAATTAATTAATTAACAATATATTTTACTAGTGATATCAGTGAATTTTAAAGCCACAAGAATCCTGAAAATATTTAATTTGAACAACTTAGTGTACAGCTATTACAGAATTATCCAACAATATGGACGTCATAAAAACCTTTGTTATTAATAATAATAATAAATCACATTCATAATAGACAAGCAGAATTCGGCCCTGTCTGGGAAGTACAGTGTATGCCAAGTCGCAGCTTGCTATTTGCGCGTCGGGCCTCCGAACTTCGTACCTCCCCCCGCCCCGCGGCCGATAATGCATACATCGCTCGTCCACAACGTCCATCTTCATTATTTCCAATAGGTTTCTCATTCGACTGTATCTACTATTCAAATACATTTTACATTTAATCGCATTAAAATTGATTAATTTCCAACTAATTCTATAATTGTTTACAGCGCAATTTCAAGACAGAAAATCTTAAACGGTCTTACTTATAGACAGTTTTAAATCTATTTTAGTTAGCGTATATTTCGTCTCTTTCGAACGACTTTTGAATTCAGTTTGAGCGAAGAAGACAAACGATTCGATAGCTAAAATAGGTTTAAAATTGTCTATGAATAAGGCATTGGCATTTCAGAATCATAGATTGTCTACGATCTTCTGTCACCCAAACAACTCTTATCAAAATAAAATTAATATTTTTTCTCTTTTTACATTTTATAACATTGGGCATACTACTATTAGATAACGACTATAAATGCTTGTTGTTTATATTATGAAAACATTTCTCAAACATTGTGTTACATATATATTTTTATTTGTAGTTCCAAATTTCGCCACAAGCTAATATATTTAAGATCATCGTTATTAACACATATTTTTCTTGATTAATAGTTAAAAAACAATCTAGAAAAACAAAGAACGCCAAGCAGCGAACATCGGCGCGTCCACAACGTCCATCTTCATTATAGTTTCAAATAGGTTTTTCGTGTAGACCACTTTTCCATTATCGATTGGTCAGTAGTGGCCTATTTATAGTTTGCATATTTGATTGGTGGAGGTTTAGTTAAGGTATATTAATGTGTCTTTTTGTCGGTTGAAATGTTTTTATTATTGCTACGAATGCCGAGACAAGCATGCCATTCGCGTGATGGTAAGCGATACGACTGCTCATGGACAGTAGCAAAACCAAAGAACACCATGAATGACAAATGCTTGGTATTCCTCTGCGCCTCGCCGTCCTGAGAAATAGGATGTTAATCCTCATTATGTCCAGTAGTTAGTTTGGCTACAATGTCCTTTAAGCGGGAATACAACAGTGGATTTACACTGTTGTGTAACGGGAGAAATAGACATTGCGGTAGTACCTACCCAGGCGGCTCACATATGAGAGACACACACATAACCTACCACCAGTAGTAGTGTTCAATTTGGTACATTGTAAAAGGAGTTTTTAAATGGAAGTGTTTGATATATTTTTTGTATGATTTTGTTGTTTATCTGTACCAAAAGGTTTGCATCATCTTTGTTCTTGTAATACACATGCTAAATTATCATTTGGTTCGTCATGAACTCAGTGTATATGCTGAGTTCGTTTTTCATAACAAGTTATTGTTTTCATGTCTATTCAATCATGTTGTAATCTCTGGTCGTATTTAAATCTACTTTGGATTAGACACGTGATAAAGATTGCAGTAATTTCAATTCATTGCTATGGATCTTTTTCACGAAGACACGTCTAGCACTAAGGAGTGGATTTTTGTCATTGAAGTTGATCTAAGAGACCAAATCCTGTTATTCAGGGTCGTCAGTGCAAGAATCAATTAAACAGACATACATGACTGTCTCGATATGCCTTAGTCTTCAGCAGACATTCTTTCTGGACGGCATTGTACAAATGAAAAAAATCCGCACGTATTTTAAAACATACACGTGTCAGACAGAGTTTTATTGCATTGTTGCAAAATCATTTTATCTATTTCAATGAAAGTTGGCACGGATATGCGTTTCAGATTAGACGGGCGTAAAGGCTAATTTTTATCTAGAAATCGAGTCCGATTTCGAGAGACACGTGTAACATTTATTTTGATAATAATTTTGACATTTTCGCATGTGTTGAAATATAAAAACATCGAGGTCATTCAAAAATGTGTTGCAGTTTTTTTACAGCATGAGAGTGGGAAGTGCGTCGGCATAGCTCGGGTAATGCACTGAAGTAGACGATAAAAAAAAGCGCTGGTTTGATGTCGTCAAGGACTGAGCTATAATTCTAATAATTCTAATAATCAAGGATGACAGACCGGAAAAATTGCCAATATTGACAGAACAGCAGCATCAGCCGAGGTAGGCTTAATTAGGACATTCACATTCAGGACTTTGGCGTAAAATATCAATATTCTTATCATAAATCACTCTACGAAGGACACCGTGGGAAGAACGGTTAAGAAAGTAAACAGAACCATATAATTAAGTAGGCATAATTTTCTACTGCCAACCGGAAAAGGGTCGTAAAGTCCTCATTAAACGGATGTTAAAACTAGTTAAGAATATTATTTATGCAAATTGAGCAGTCCTTTGACGAACGAATGACAGGAAGTGATACAGGCGTGTGCATTTAGATATCACTACATCTTCTTATTATTCTTCTACTTAGGCGTTATCCCAGCTGGTGCCAGGGTCCGCCTTCCGGGTGAGTTTCCTCCATTTCGGTCTACGGCATCCTTAATTTTAAGATCATTATCTCTGATATTTTCCTTGACACATCAAGCTACTGCTTTTTTTGGAGGTCCGGGAATGTACATTCAGGCTCAGGTACACATTCTCGGTGTACTATAGATGTCACTGTTGGCTGATTTTTTTAAAATATTGAACAGTATCAAGGTGGCCAAAAGAAAGGAAAGCAATTTCAGTATAGGATTCGGCGATAAAAAGGATTGACGTAACTTGTACAAAAAATCAGTAACCCTGAAAGATGACAATTTGTATAAAAAGTATTGAAGTAAACATTCCCGTTAAAATAGTTCTGCTTTCAGAAATTTAACAATGGCAGTAAAAATTCATTCTTGTAGATGGAGATTGTTAGGGAAGTCACCCATTTCGTTCTCTTTTAATTAAATATTTTTTCACTTTTATACTAAATTCTTTATTAAAATGCAATCCAAAGAAATTATTGACGAGCGAGATAAGTTTACGGCTCGTCGGCTGATACAATCATTCCGGCTTGCCTATAACCGGATATGGACAGGCTGAACCCTAAAAGTATTTTTGTATTTTCTTTTACGCAGTAACAAGGCTAGTAATATTATTATTTTTTCTTATGTTTTGGGGAACTCAAGGTGATGGACTGAAAAAGTCACATGCCCAAATATTTGAAATTACAAAGCAAATAATTCTGCGAAATGGATTTAACGCAATACTGGGAAAAGGGTAAGCAAAAAGAAAGAATTGTGTAGGCTGCCGCGGAAAATTTATATTATGTCGGCGATAGATAAAAAAGTTCTTCCTTCCTGTAACTCCAGGGCCTTCCGCTGTAGCGTTAAAAGCAGTAAAATAAGGTGGCATTATTATGTTAAATGGCAAGATGTAATTGTTATATAGTGCAGATATTATCGATTTATGAAAAAAACTATCTAAAGTAAATTAACTGGCTCTTAGAAAACTTATCAGTAGCTTTTAGAAGATGTATCAGCAGCTATCGAGGGATAGGTCTGCAGTGAAAAATATATAAAATTTACAAGCAACAATATTCCACCAGTAAACCCAAGCGGAAGTACAAAAACAAACTTCTTGCGCTATGCATTTAGTTTTTGCAGAGTCTGTGTTGGCATAGTGTGTCGGATAGCATGAAACATTTGTCTGTTGCCAATCTAAATTATTTTTGAACGATTTTCACTTACCATTATCCACTTTGCCGAGCCAATAAAAAATGCACTCTTTTGGGATATTACTTCAGGTGTCCAAGAGCTCATTTCGGACTTGCTGTCAAAAATTTGATGACGTTGCGCATTGTTCTGTAATTGTTCTCTACTGTCAAATGTGATCTGTCAAAATGGACACCTGAAGGGAATAAGGGATTGTAAGGTATCTGTAGCGTTAAACCTAGTATTTACAACCTCTTAAATAGTCCACCTATCAAAACTGTCCCAACACCTGTAGTACTGTAGCCCCTGGGGACCTTGATAAACCTTGATAATATTATAATACTTAATATAATAAAATTAATGTAAATATTACAACAAATATCTTGTAAATAGAAAATAAGTACTATGTGTATTGACTTGTCATAAAAGCTATTATATTTAATTGCCTACGTGACCAATAAACGAATTTCATTTCATTTCATTTTAAACAGCACGCATTAATGACGTCCCGGTTTGAAGCTCAGCCCGACTCCAGGAATGTCTAATTCGCGGGTTCGATCCCCACACCGAAACAAATGTTTGTATGAACCACAGGTGTTTGTCAGTACCCACGGCACAAGACTCCATCTTAGTGTGGTGTCAGGACTGTGTATGCGACTGTTGGGTGCATTAATTTAATAGTAAGCTACTTGTAAATCCAAGCGGAAGTTGAAAAACAAACTTCTTGCGCTATGCATACAGTTTTTGCTGGTTTTATGCGCCGCCAATTTCCCTGTAGCCGTGAAGGTCACAGATTCGTGCCGAACGCAATCTGTCAAAATTGTCACGACAAATGGACGCAATTATACCTATATGCATGATTTATGAGCGTTGGGTTGTAAGTGAAAAATTTTGTTAGGATATCGGCGGAAAAATATTTGGTGGGTTATATAGAAGTTTTTTTATATGTTGACGTGCTGTTTTATTGGTTTAGTGGCAATAAATGTAGGGTGTGAATGCTGTTATATTATGAATTTCCTTGAAGTTTTTCTGACAAAGTTAACACAGTTAATTCATCAATGGCTCAGCCCCTAAAATTTAACATGCTTGTAGCATTTTTGACTTATTTGTGGGTTGGGTACAATCGTTTGTATACATCTTAACACACAATTGCTGTTGTATCTAGTCTAGACTTGATTTTAGTACTTATTTTTATTGCCTAGCGGTCAAGGACGTTTGGCGATCTCAGATGACTTAATGCTTGTATAACAATGTTGACGCATACTTTGCATATACAAGTGATATTTGGTTCGCATGACTGTTTGGTCACGTCTCAAGAAAACCACAGGAGTACGTTGGTTGCATATACCCGGGCCATTATCCGATATTATAATTGTATTGCACGACAAGACACACACACAGACAGACACGACAGTACTCTGTTCCCAGGGTGGGCTATGTCTGAGGACACTGTGCTGACAGTTAGGGGTAGGGTAGTCATTTTGCCGACCCATGCCAAAGATAGCCTTGGAATGATTAAAATAAATTTTTAATGCAATTTAACGCGGATTTGGTTTCATTTTTACATGTAAAAATATGTAAAATTCGTAAAAAACAATAGTTTGATTTCAATGTGTAACATTCGTGTGAATCTTAATCCATTTTGGCTTGAGGTCTTAAAAATCAATGGTTGATGATGTCACAGGGAGTGAATACTCCTCTAGATCGGTAAAGGTTGGACGAAGTCGTGAAGATAGGCTGGTGAAATTACACTAATACCTGCTAACTTAAACTGTCAGGTAGAAAAAAAACACGAATAAAAATGTAATAGGAAAATAAATTGTGTATTGTGCGAAAATCACATCAAATGGCTGATAAAATAGATTACTGCAGCGCTGCAAAAGGAAGAGGGTGCCGGGTTCAATTCCGGTTCGGGGAATATTGGAAGAGGTGATTGTGTACTACCTAGATATATGTAGGTATTTTTAGTAAGTGTGAAGTTATATTTTTATCAACAATTATCAATAGCTATCGAATATTATATGACAGTCTCCGTGGCGCAGTTGGTTAGACACCGGCTGTGAAACAGGTTCGACCCCCGCACCGAAATAAATATTTGTGTGATCCACAGGTATTTGTTTCGGGTCTGGGTGTTTGTGAGACCGAAAAAGTCTCTAGTAGTTTCTGATACCCACGACGCCAGACTCGATCTTACTGTGGGATCAGGACTACGTATGTGACTGTTGGGTGTATTTATTTATTATTTTGGTGCAAGATTACTTGTTGGTAAGCGGTCATGCCTATCTTAAATAAACATGTCATAAATTATACCTTAAGTTCCCACGCTTTGGGGGTAAAAATGGTATGAAAATGCATGAGCAAGACTTTTAACAATATTACTGATCTAACGATACACTATGGAACATTTAAATTACATCGGTTTTCTATTGCACGTTTTTGCTGACCCAGTGGAGTTACTCTACTCATGATGACCTCAACTACCATTGCTCTTTTCTCTCTAGAAGCGTAAATACTTCCATTTACCATTACTGCTTTAACCATCAGGCACTGAGCTGTTTTACTATACTGTAATCTATAATATTGTACTGCTTGGTACACAGACTTCGTTCAACCGAGATTTGGGGCTTAGGTCATGTTCAAGCTGTAGGCATCTCTATTCTGTATATATAAAATATATCCCACTGCTGGGCATTGAGCGTTCTCTGCAATCGAGAGTGCAATTGAGAGGGGTTAGGCTATATAGTTCGCCACGCTGGATTGGTGCGGCTTAGTGGACTTTACATACCGTAGAAATACTTCAAAATCGCTGCGGTTTCCTCACGATATTTCCCTTCATCGTTATAGTGTGTGGTGATTGACTAGGCAGTGCTGTTACCAGAATAAATATTATACACATCATGTTTTGTTACGTAATATTATTTAGAAAGTTAACTTGGGGTTAGCTCACTCTGCTTCTAATATAATGGGGTGAATCCCACGCTTTCTTGACGTCAATCTTATTGTACTTAAATTATAAATATAATGCTGGTCCTATAAGACTGAAAAAAGAAAGCATCTTCTTGAACACGGTACAATTCCATTAAGGAAATTAATGTGCAGATTTATTGGAAATTTTGGAAAACTAGTAATCTTTTCTTATACTGCAACATTATTATGACTTTAATGCACTGAAACAGCGATAGGTAAAGGCAAACCTCCAGCGAAGAAAAGTAATATCCTGTCACAAGCCGTAGTCCCTACCATGGTTACTAGTAGGGACCACGGTTGGGACTGGTACTAGCAGGATAGGGAGCCTGCTACCATAGAGCCTCTGGCAACGTAACTCGCCGAACGAAACGCAAAAGCAAGCTGTATTTTACGTTGATTTTCTGTCTGACAATGGTAACATCCCAGTAGAGTCGATCCGTAGATACTGCAGCTTTAAGCAGCAAAGCTATACTAAAAACCAATTTTATTATTACGTGTTTTTGTTCATATGTTACAGTAACCAGCAAGTGCCTGCGTGTTTGCCCAAGCAATAAAAACGTTTCATTTCTTTTCGTATTTCGTCTATTCCGCCAATCAGAACCACTTTAGACGTTCGGCGTGGCACGTGTCTTTGAGTGATGACGTCAAAACGGACAATATAATTCCAATACTTGCATTCGGAAACGACGAATAATATTTCATCGACGAAGTTTGATAATGAATACTAGTTTTTATTGTTTAATTGTTGTCAGCCACTAATTGGAACTAAGATATGAAAAATATATTTAAATAATACACAAGTATTGATAAAGGAATAATTGTGGAAAATGACGAAATACGTCAATATCTGATATAAAGAAGCGAAGCTCCGGCCTACTGCAAACATGCATCAAAAACTCCAATGCAAAATTTTACAGTGCTTTCTATATCCCTCATTAACATTTCCAAGTCATCCAAAATCATGTACCATGTAACATTAATTAAAATCCCGGCTCCAAACATCGCACCAAACTAAACATTTCAGCTGGAAAATGATTTCGACTCAGTTGAAATTAGTTGGCGTGGCTCCCGGGAGCGGCAAGGGATCGTTGCTATGATACGAGCTCCGCGCTGTTCCCGATTCGACGACGATTTATTGATTGCATGGATCAAAATGTTCTCGTTAACAAATATTTACCGGCCGATTTTGGCGTTTGAGAATCATTTCAATGGTTTGTAGATGTATTAATTGGGGTTTTTTAGTTCTTTATGAGAGAAATTGTATGTGGAATGATCGTTGTATTAATTGAAATAATCGAAAAATAAGTGCACATTTGAGTTTGTGATTTGATGCTGTGCATAACTATGGTTCTATGTTAAACGCAAACTCACCTTAAGGGCGAAGATATCCTGATCCTTAATCTATTTGTACAAAAGTATGGGCATCCAGGTTTCCTCTCGATTTCTTTAAACAATTTCGACCATAAGCAAAGAAGTAACTTCAAAAAAGATAATGCTGTGTGGTTTGGCAGTCTAATTTTGTCCCAACGGCGCTACGCTTTGTGTAGATTTTGCCATGTCATTTAAGTATATTTCGGGGCTTTATGAGACTCAACACCTGCCTTTATTTCAGTGCGTTTCTAGACATGCAGAGACTTAACACCTATCATTTCAGAGTGACCAATGAAGTGCTGTCATGCAGTGCTCAATAATAAGTTCTTAGTGATGTTGCTAGTAAGCGTAAGACTCAACATATGTCGATCTTTCTGCTCGTTATTCTTATAAAAACATCCTGAATCCAATAAGCCTTCAATAGTAGCCAAGGTGACGGGTGTCGATATTATCTGATGGGAAAATGTTTTTACCTCCGCAGCGCCCTCCCTAGCAACGGTTAAAATTCTCAGAAACGGACGGCCTTGAGTTAGGAGGCCCTTTGGCGTTGTTCTTGGGCGAGAGTCCGTAGTTCATACTGGTATGATAAAAAACATACGTAAATTCACGCCTTTTTCCTAGAAGGGTAGGCAGAGGTGCTACCAAGGAGCGAAATGTGACATCTCGCCTTCTATGTTCCGTCCCATGATGTGATAGGGGGGAGCCTATCGCCATATCGGTCACAAATTACTGAATCCAGGCTGATAATGAATAGAAAAATCCAACATCACTTTCCCCGACTCGGGATTCGAACCCGAGACCTCAGCTTTGTCAGTCCTGATAAAATGCTATGCATTTTCAAGAGGTTGCTATGAAATCCCAGGGGATATGCCAGGGCCTATGTTAAGGAGATTTCCTTTGGCTGAACGAGATGAACAAACTGACTAGAATACTCTTGCTAAGTACAGTGCAGTTATAGATGGAGAATCTACTAAATAGAAACCGATATGTATGTACATAGTAATTATTCTGTCACGCGATACTTGGTAACTATGGCATGTGTTACGCGTTTGTATGGTGGTCGCAATATATAAATTAATAAATAAATAAATACACCCAACAGTCACATCCATAGCTTCCATAGTATTTACGCTTCTAGAGAGAAAAGAGCAATGGTAGTTGATGTCATCATGAGTAGAGTAACTCCACTGGGTCAGCAAAAACGTGCAATAGAAAACCGATGTAATTTAAATGTTCCATAGTGTATCGTTAGATCAGTAATATTGTTAAAATTCTTGCTCCTGTTTTTTTCATGCCTTTTTACCTCCAAAGACTGGGAAACTAAGGTATAATTTATGACATGTTTATTTCAGATAGGCATGACCGCTTACCACCAAGTAATCTTGCACCAAAATAATAAATAAATACACCCAACAGTCACATACGTAGTCCTGATCCCACACTAAGATCGAGTATTGGGTGGTGGGTATCAGGAACTACGAGAGACTTTTCGGTCTCACAAACACCCAGACCCGAAACAAATACCTGTGGTTCACAGCAACATTTGTCTCGGTGCGGGGATCGAACGAAGGCTGTCAAATATTTTGCTACCAGCGAATAACACGAAATAAAATGTATTTGTACATCTCACCGGCAATTAAAAAGCTCTTATGAATAGTCCATGCTCCATACAATAACAAAGTAAACATATTAATAGACAGAATAATCTATCACTCATATGATATAAGGAAATACTTATATGTAACTTTATATTTAACCAACATGAAGGTTTAAACCGACCACGGGTATTTCCAAAACGTCATGGTGTATTTCAATCGTACCACCGAATCGAACGCTCTGTCAAAAGAT
The DNA here is from genome assembly GCA_949752805.1 of Deilephila elpenor. Taxonomy (NCBI): domain Eukaryota; kingdom Metazoa; phylum Arthropoda; class Insecta; order Lepidoptera; family Sphingidae; genus Deilephila; species Deilephila elpenor. The sequence continues at coordinate 13,197,414 of OX457098.1, read as the reverse complement.
ACGCCGAAACAAGTACAAGACTTAGTCTATTAAGTAGGCTTAAGTTCAAGTAATTGGTAAGTCACAACGACCATGACCACATTGAGTTACTCTGCATTAAAAGTTACAGGTTGACCTCCAAACACGCCATGACCGTGAATGCTGATTCAAGCACGTTACGTAATCAATGCGTTCATCTTTCCTTATACACCTCTAAGAGAACTATCGCCTTTATGGTGTTGATCTTAGGGTTCATGTTGTCTCGTACGAGAGTCCAAGTCAATTTGATATGCTCAGCACTTGCAGTGTCATTTAGGGTTATTATTAGTTCCTTATTGATTTTTTTATATTACAAGGACTTTTAAAACGCGTTTTAACGCAAAGTTTTGAGTTAACGGCTCTGACCGTGAGTTTCATGGTCGCCATCTTAAGATCTTTGTCAAGTGTAAGGCTATTGCAATGGCGGACGGGCAAGGCCGTTTTACTTACGCGTTATGTAATCCGAAGTATTTTAGAATTAAACACTGTTTATGTAGATGAATTGAAATTCGCAGTTGTACTAAAAAAATAGACTGCCTCGGTGGCGTAGTTGAATTACGGTACGGTTACAAATCTGAGGTCCCGGGTTCGAGTCCTGGGTCGGGCAAAGTGATATTGGATTTTTTTATTCAATATCAGTCCGGAGTCAGGAATTTGTTCCCGATATGGCGATAGGCTCGCCCCCTATCACATCGTGGGATGGAACATACAAGGCGAAATGTGGGTGTCCTGGTGGCGCCTCTGCCTACCCCATCGGGGATAGAGGCGTGAGTTTATGTATGTATGTATGTACTAAAAATATAATGCGAGACTGGTTGTTATACGGTAATCTATTTTTTATTTGTTGCTTGATTCCCACTTGTGGGGCAAATGCAAATATAGTCAAGGTTGGATCGCCGCTTCCTACAGGTCGGTGTGGATATTCTTGGGGGAGACCTATGTTCAGCAGTGAACTTCCTATGGCTGAATAGATATATAGATAGATAGAAGTGGTGGGGTAAGTAAATAAGGGATAACTGTAAAAAAAATGGGGATGTTTTTCCGGACAATGTTTCGGACTTACACAACTTCCTTTCATAAAGAACGTCAGTCTCTAATAGTATTCTACTTCAGTCATTTCAAATTAGTTGTTTCCGATAAGAAAAGTGGAACGGGGACAGTATTTGAGGAAATCTATGGTAATTGGTAATAAAATTTGTAGCGTTAAATGTTTTTTGGATGTAAAAAGGAAATTCGTTAATGAATTATAACAAAATGTAAATAAGAACTCACGCCTATGTCATGTGGGAAGTACGTATAGGGTGAAAAATGTTACATTCTTAACTATTATGTATATTCCTACTAGATACCATAATTTAATTATGTACCTCTAACAACGGTCGGACTCGGGTTCGACTCTTGGGTCGGGAAAAGTGATATAGGATTTTTCCATTCATTATCAAGCCGGAGACAGAAATTTGTGCCCGATATGGCGATAGGTTTGCCCCTTATCACATCGTGAGATGGAACATACGAGGTAATACGTCCTAGTAGTACCTCTGCCTACACCTTCTGGGAAAAACGCGTGAGTTTATGTATGTGTGTAAAGTTGCAGGAAGTCACTGAATGCGGGCATCTTCTAACAGGATGCTGTGGAAATCCTTCAAGGAGGCCTTTGTTCACCAGCAGAGTTTACGTAGCTGTAAAGTATCATGGACTGCTCATTTCATTAGTGCTAATTTCTAACAAGTGAAATAATGAAAGCTTTCGTGAGAGTCCGCCTCGTCTTACAGAGTCCGCCCCGTGACCACGAAAGCTGTAAAGCAATCGAAACGTCGGGAAGTTACAAAATGTAAAAATTAAACAAAATCGCGATACAATCCGTAAAAATTAGTTTTATTTCAATGTGTAACATACGCGTAAATCTAAGTAACCACTATTCTAAGAAGTGAACAATTCTGAAAAATATGTTGCAATGTATTGGATAGGTAAACATTAGCGTCAATTCGATAACATTAAGGTCTGCAGTTGATTAGAGAACATGAAAAACCCTGATAAACTTTGGGTTATTTTATACGTCAAATAAAATATATTTGTTTCAATGTAAATTTCTAAATTATAAGATAAACTTTATGAAAAATATGATTACCAAATTGTGTCTACACGTAACTGTACACAATTAAATCTTAAAACTAAGAAGTAATCATTAAAAAAGGATAAAAGGGAAAACATAGTAATAGAAATTCATGCATTTGAAATTATATGGATGCATCTTTGTATAGGTTATATTATGCACGTATATGTATTTGTATATATATTTTATATCAATAAGACGACTTTTAAAGCTACAGTTGTTGAGTGTGAATATCATAATAACTCTTTATTATTAATTAAATGAAGATCGTAGCGTTTATAATCTTAAATATCATTTATAAAATTTATGCCACATTTGCATGTATAAACAAATATACAAACATTAAATATAATATAATTTATTTAACGCATTACAAGAATAAATAGTATGATATTTGCATTGCATTAGATTTCATATTTTCCGTGTCGACATGAAGGTAGCATTTTTTGGCTGGCCTCGACCATGCTTCTTTTAAACCGTCATGAATATATTTTTATTTAATATCATTACAAAAACGCATATTATGACTTGCACGTGTGTGGTACAGGGCTATCGCACATTGATAAATAACTAGGATTCTTTATTTCGCATAGGTCGATTTAAAATATTGGTTTCTTAGATTTACGCGAATATTACACATTGAAGTAAGACAATTTTTTACGGATTTTAGCCCGAACTGGTTTAATTTTTACATTTTTTAACTTCCCGACGTTTCGATTGTTTTACAGCCTTCGTTTAAAGTATTGTCTAATTTAGAACATGGTTGACATCTGTGCCCCTAGCCGGAATACTTTGAAGTATCGTATAGTAATACTCGTATAGTATCGTTAACATATCTCGCTGTCATATTTTAGTTCCAAATACGCTCACAATGGCGCTGTTTAAATTCCCATACAAAATTTTACTATTACTATTCTATTACGATACTGCAAAATGTTCCGGCTGGGGGCACTGATCGTTTACTACTGCAGCTGTCTTTCCATTTTTAAACTGATTTAGCTTAATTTTACTTTGATTTAGGTAAAATAATTCCCTTGTCTTGTCCACATGCCCTCATCATGCAGGTATATGAAGTCTGGGTGTACTGGGAACAGTGAAAGCTGGACAAAGAAGTATGAGAAATTTAAAAAAATATTTATTATTAGTAAAATCATGTGATTCTAAACAAAAACTTACAGAAGGAGGCTTCGAACCAACAGTCCAATAGGTCGCAAATATTTTACATTACCTTTAAAACGAAGAGCAAAAGAAATAACAGCTAATTTCATCGTCATATAAATCACAAGACAATAAAATAAATACAACGATCATACATCTGCACAATGTTCTACAAATACCCAATCTAAGAATAGTTTAGAACAAAACACAAAAGTTCGTAAGCCTCTAAACAATAGGAATAGATGCCGGCACCCCTTGCACAAAAAGTAACAAACGCATATGTACCGCAGTGGTCGATGAAACATCTTTGAACTTGCTCGCGACCGTGAACTCGGCGCGCGTTGCCTGGTGACGTCAGCGCACAAAAACAAAACAACGAATGAACAATTTCATAATGTTTAACCGAACACTTGGAAATTGATTTGTAAATGCAATGCGTAGGTAAGGCCCAGTTGCATAAACTAACTTTGACGATAACTTTTATTTTGACACTGTCATCGCCGTACATTCGAGACGTGTTTGAGATAACAAATGCCCATGCATTTGTTTGCATTGACATTTTCAAAGTCAAAGTTATGGGCAGAGTTAGTGCAATTGAGCCTAAGTGTTGGACCTACGAGGTAGTTAGACTAGCTAAGGTAGAGTTGATGGATGCAGGCTGCTTCCAAAAGTTTGAGGTGGAAATCCTTGGAGAAGGGCTATATTCAGGAGTATCATGTAGCTAAGGAGAGAACAAAAGTGTGATAGGCCTGTCAATGTATGTATTGCATAGCATAATGACAATATAGGTGATCGTCCTCCAAGCTCAGAGAGGCGATCGGATAAAAGTAGCAGAAAGTCGATGAATGCAAGCCGCTTCTTAAATATCACTATGGAAATCCTCAGAGGAAACCTGTGTGAAGCAGAGGATTTCGTGTAGCTGAAGTGGACCATAATGACGATGCAGATATGGTTAATACAATATAGGCATTTAGACGGCGTACGTATTTTTTATGCAGGTTAGTCACGATACGGTGATTAATCACTTCTATCCATGAATAGATACGTTTCCGACTTTTTACAACTAATGGGAAAAGGAGGAGACTTGGGAGCAGCAAGGAGTAATGGACTTCGACAATCCTACTCTTCAAACTAAACGGTAATTCGCATCCGTTTTCTGTAAGGAAATAGAGGTGTTGAAAGAATCGAAAGATGATTCTAGATTTGTAGCTTTGTTATAATAAAAAAGGGTTTTAAAGTGTGGTATCAATATGGAATGTAATACTTTGGCAAAAATAGTGTTATAGTTGATAGAAATTTACTCCAGTCCACCACCATAGCATAGTCCGAGTTGGAAGACTACACACCTTTCAAAATTTGTACGGATAATACAAATTATGCGACGCCATGGTGAATACATATCAAAGCGATAATTAACTAATAAACATTTACTTTGAATAGACACAAGTAAATATCTTACAAGCTGGTATCTCCAAATTTGTCATTCGCAGAACTCTTGTTAGTAAATTCTCTTCACTTTAGATCTATTAATTGGTTAATGTAGAATATAATACTATTATTACGGAAGTGTTTATCTCCATTTGATGTTTGAAGGTTAGTTAAGATAAACTTTACGCATATTTGTAGTTTATCAGTAGTTTTCAAATGTCAATTAATTATGATTATAATTGCAATCGTTTCGTTTTAGATGTTACTTATCGGCGTCATTGAAGTGTTCTTCAAATAATTTTATTTTAAAATTACGATCACATTCACTGATATCTCGCCATTTTTATTGGTATTAGAAACTTGGAATATTATGTTACATTTTGTTGCAATAGCGTAATGAATTGTCTTGCCGTGTTGGGCTTAAGGTCTATAATAAATATATCTGATATCATATATCTGTCGCTTCTATGTTTGTTAGGGCGTTCAGATCTTAGTCCACCGATGACCCTGGTCGTTTTTTTTATTGCAATGAATAGTGAAACGAGCTTGCCATTCGCCATGGTAAGCGATACGACCGCTCATGGACAGTAGCAAAACCAAACAACACCATGAATTACAAAGCAATATTTGTCATTCCACTGCGCTCGCCATCCTGAGACATAAGATTTTAAGTCTCAATATGTCCAGTAGTTACTCAGGCTACAATGTCCTTCAAACCGGAACACAACAGTGCATTGACACTGCTGATGTTAGGGACACATCCTTGAAATATTGTGGAGATCTCTCAGGGACATAGGTTTCCTGGCGATGACTTTCTGGTAGGACAAGCCATTATCATAATACTATAATATAATACGTATAATGTGCATAATATACAATAATAGTTTATGCTCTGTAAGATTATGGGTTTGATACTAAGGTCTCGTTTATAACTTACCCGGGATTGAAAATTTCCTGCAATGGTTGTCGTTAGTGCATCGTCGTAATTACGTGTATTTGGTACCAAATCATTGTGTCACTTATCCTTTGTAAGTAAAGATACGGATCGTTAGAAAAAGAAAGATAATTAGTTATTTATTACAATGATATAATTGATCGTTTTTATTCAGTTAAAATCTCAAACCAATTTGCACGAGCTTTGACGCCATTTTATTCGGCAAATTACTTGGTTAGTTCCCACGATTATTTATAAATAATTTGGACTAGAGATCTTTTTAATTCAACTTGCGATAGTCCAATGAATCTTACGTTCAGTAACTCTCTTCCTATTGTCATTTGTAGAAATCCTTTGTCATTCCAATATTTTGAAGTCATACTTATCATCTTCATCATCATCAGCCCGTTGCAGTCCACTGCTGGACATAGGCCTCTCCCAAGGTACGCCACAGAGCCCGGTCTGCTGCTTTACGCATCCAGTCGCTGTCGGCCCGCTTGTTGTAAGTCGTCCCGCCATCTGGCCAGAAGATATCCCACGCTACGTTTTCATGCTTATATCGCTTATTATTATATCGGTTCTTAACATGATATAGGTAGCTATAGGATCGTATATTCTATTATACTTGAGTGGGCGATTTGCCTATTTAACAGCAGGTCGGACTGACAAATGAAAATCGAAAGTTCGAACCAAGAGATCCTGACTTTTGCGAGTTACTTTTTTATTTATTTATAATTTAAATAGTGTGTAAAGTCCTGACACTCGGTCAGATTGGTGGAAAAGGGGTAAATTTCAGACGTAAAGCAAGACCGCGCTAGTTTGTCGTGGGACGTATGTATATGGAATGTTATTATATTCCACTAAAATGTACTAAAAAATTTTGTGCACTGCAGTATTTCATATTAAAACGAGCAATAAAACGTACAATGACTAACTATGCACTGCTTTGTTATTCAAATATTTGCAATAGTTCCGGTGAATGACCTCATTTTGGTTGGTTTCAGCTCGGTGTCTTTTAGGAGCTAGGACTCTCCGTCGGCCTTGAGTTATGTCGGATACTAGGCTAGGCTACAGTGGAGGTCACTGACATTCTTTGTCGTTTTGTTTTTCGACTCACACATTTGTTTGGGAGATGACTGTGTTAGATCATCGTTTCGCAATTTGGACACGTGAGTGCGCTATTTTCAGATGTGAAATATGTTACGGTTTTTAATGATGGGTATTGAATTGGATTTATTTATATAAATGTTGTAGGAAGAGTTGATGCTATAAACATTAAAAGTGTTTTTATTTCTACTTTCAATCTTTTCTACATTTTCAAATGCCGTTTGTTATAGAAGCATTAACGAATAGGTGTTAGTACTTCTGCCTACCCTTTCAAAGAGATATATACATGAGCATGAGCACCCCTTTCGACCTCCCCCGGGGTACCGAAAGGGGAGCTTAATAGCTTTTCCTCTCGAAAAAAAAAAAAAAGCATAGATATATACCTAATATACCTTATGTTACACCGAAAAACACACAACTAATTGCAAATTTTACGGATATTATCGCGATGTTTTAGAAGTCTACATTTTGCCGTAACTCCACGTACGATGATATAAAGATATTATTTGTGACGTTGAGTTTATTTAAATCAAATCTACGAAACCATTAACATCCAATTGCTGTTTGCATCCTATTTGACGTCTCAAACTATTTGAATCATATCCAAATAGATCTATCCACCCGACTGAGGCTGAGCTATTACACCCGAATCACGTAAATCCAGTCCTAATATTTGTTGCTAAATAAGTTCTAGTTTCCATCTGTCATCGTGATCGGCGACTCGGCACAATTCAACTAAGAAACTTGGAGTTTTGGACAAACTATTCAAGGCATTACTGTTATATGCTTAGAACTTATCCGATTATATTGTCTATTACAATGTAAAATGTTCTGATATTACTTGGAAGGCTAAACCACGAGTACAGTAAAAGAGAAAGTACAATATTTGATTGAAATTGCTTCCAGAATACTGACCTGGAAATTAAAGACGCTGGCCAGTGCAGTTTGATGCGATTTGGTCAGCTCAAAATCCTCGTGTATTTCCTGGTATGCAAGCTTCCTCACAATGTTTTTGTTAAGCATTGCAACCAGTTGAAAAAGTGAGGAGGTGTTTGCCCAGCAGTGGGACGATAATGGCTGAAAATAAATAATAGTAATTGCAATAAGTGATAACTTATTACTAAGGGTTTGATTCTGCGACTTGCAATATCCGATTCCAACAGATTGGAATAATTTGGAATTAGGATCCGATGTTCAACAGTGGACTGCTATAATATACTCAGCCTGTCGTCGTCCACTGCTGGACGTAGGCCTCCCCAAGTGAGCGCCAACCATCCCGGTCTTGAGCTGCCGTCATCCATCTGCTACCCGCCGCTTTTTTCAAGACTGCTATTGTTGGTGACAATCTTCGGTGACAATTATGAAAAGTATAAGTTATAAATACACATCGCTCTCCTACATCATATCTTAAATGTACTCAATGATTTACAGAAAGAGCATCTCTACCTACCCTACGATACGGGTATGAGCGTGAACTAATGCAATGACACACTAAGGCGCATACTCACACATATTTGCTCGCATGAGTGTGTTTTATTGCGTTCTTATCACGTTACATCATTCGTCATATTATGATGACACTGCTATTAATGTCAGTTTTTCAAGGCCAGAGTCAATACTCGGGAGTATTGACATTATGATAAAAATGAATATGTACAATTATTTGAATATCTCTGAAAATATTGCATGGAAAGTATAGGTAAAGAATAATTATGTTAACATAATGTTGACTTTAATAGGAACACAGAATATGAGGTCGTCGTATTTAAATTTATATTCATATTATTTATTACCAAAAAGCAATAACTATAAAATTAATATACATGGAAAAACGAAAAATCCGAGATCTTCATACTTCATAATCCTTTCCAGTTGTATCTATGTATACTCTTAATAAAAGTGAATTAAAATATCATAATTTAATCAAACACATCAGAATCTTTTTCAAATGAAAATTCAAATTTATATTTGGAGTAGTTATTATTAACTACTTATTGTTTTGTAATGTAAATTTAAATTATTGGATTTTATTTGCGCAGCGGCGGATTAATTTTCCGAATTGAAACACTTGAAAATAGAAATTCAATAAAATCTTACTCCAAAATAGAAAAAAAAAAAACTACGCGTAATTTATAAACGAAGAATCGACAATATTCGAGTTTTAAAATTAGGTTATTTTAAATGAAATTCAGCTAATATTAAATAAACAAAAATGTCTACACTTTTGGTGTTTTCCGTGACCAACACAAAACGTACTCATGCAAAATTGCTCGCAATTCAATTCACCCATTCTACCCAGATTTAGCACGTAACAAAACAAAAACAACAATAAAACGAGCTCATAAAAATATAAAGGTCGCAACCCACAGCGCCATTCAATGCAGCCCGTGCAAGTAGGTCTAAAGTCACAAGGAAGTTGAATTTTTCCTAGAGCGTGCCTCGCTGTGCAACTACGAACCGAGGCCGCCCACATTCGATCTGTGCAAATTTTCGTTGGACGGGATCACTGGCCGCTTTCAGGGTCGCGCGGTGGTATCTCTCAATTTTTGTCTGTTAATTATAAAAATAATGCGTTATATAACAAGATGGTGGCGTCTCGCTGGCACTCGCGCGTTTCGTGTATATCTGTCCCTCTCGCGCGTGCGGTGCACACATCCACGTTGCCTAGAGAAATACATCCACGAATTTTTGACTATGCGTTTTTGTGTGCGTGAATGACGTTATTGTACAATGCGATTACAGGCCCGTATTGGAATTGAATTTTATTTCATTTGTTTTGTGCGATTTCGGTGGGGAATAAAGATCCTTTGCTGAATTGTTTACTGCATAGACCTGTTTGTTAATTATGTTGTAATTATTCATGGCAATGCTATTTTCGTTTCGCATACTGACACGTTTCACGATTGCCATGAGGGAATATATTATGATTATTGAGAAGCTGAATGTTAATAATTAATGTATTTTTTTGTTCTTATTCCAAATTTATGTTGAGTTAATGCAAGATACTTCTTGACTTTATTATTTGAATTAATCGAGAATAATCAGGATTTTAACTTACTATAGGTCTCTTGCCAGCCATATTTTTTACAGTAGGTATGCCAAGCACACGATTGAAGATAGTACGGGACAGCTCAAAGTTTATACCAATTAGGTGAAGAAAAATATCTCAATTTAGTATGAGTGGCCTGAGTAAACTAACTGTAGTGTTTCGGGAAACATCCAAATCTATAAATAGAATTTCCAAGAAAATGTGTCGGTTTAATGAATGTACTAAATGAGTTGTATTCTTGTATGCTTTGGCAAACTGATAGTTTTTATTTTGGCGCGAAATATGCCGTAGGTACGTGAAAATAAATGTTCTTTAAAATCTTAAGCCAAATATGTTACAGGCGTATGCATATAAGTAGTTTGAAATACATAATGGGGTGTAAATGAATGAAAAGAGATGGTTGTATACTTTTAAATAGCATAAATACGTGCATCATAAAATGTAGATGTATTTAATTTAGAAAAGGGCGTTAAAATTGCAAAACATAAACAATATAGTTAAACTGAAGATCGTGCATACTATGATTATGTCACATTCATGATTTATAAAAAAACTTTTGATTCACAAAATATTAAAAAAAAAGACTATTTTACTATATTTGTTTCTTTGTCTGTTTAAATAAATATCTGACCTACAGTTGCAAATATTGTCTCATAAAGTAATGGGATAACACTGCTACGTTTAATTGATATATTTTACTATTGACGTCAGAATATATCTCGGTGATTGACAATGGTGTAGTTTCCTTGTTTGCTAGGCACATGGGTAATATTAAAAAGCAACAAGTGCGTACATCGTAAGGGGATTGTATTCAAATCTTTTTGTACTAAAACGTGTTTTGTTTCGGTTGGATATAACAAGATATATATTTTTATGTTCAATAACACGATATTATTCTAAACCTTCTATCTCACATACTATAGACCCGTGTGACCGCCCTTCACCACAAAAAGTATAAAATCTCCGGAACGTAAGAATGTTAAAATTTAAAATATCCATAATAAACTCTGTAAAAATTATTTTACTATTTCGCATAAATATAAAATCTTTATATTTATGCGAAATAGTAAAATCTTTATATTTATTATGCTGTCTTTAATAATATTATTTCTTGCAGTTTTTTTTTATCCTGGGTATTTTTTATCAATTCGTAGTCTAAAACGGTATGTTCATATTTTCATCATAACCGCAACTGGATTGCACGTATTCTAAGAATAATAATTTTTATCATAGTCCAAATACTGGACGGTAGCGTTGCCTAAACGAATATTTCCTCTTGACAACAAGCAGCGGTTTAACCCGTTCTGTATGATTTTGAAGGCTTGCAATGACACGGCGTTTTTCATTATTTTTTTAAAAGTAAGTTGCATTTAAGAGAGCTATTTTATTAACAAAGGAATCACGATGTTTCTATGATTGTTGATTTGTTTATTTATTTTAATTGAGATAACATAACATGTAACACAAAAGCCGAGAGGTTGTATAGACAAACTTATATTCGAAATATTATCAGATGATTTTTAAGTATAAGAATCTTGTGACCTAGCTCAGGTACCTTCGTAGATATTGAAGATTTCGTAACCGACCCTACGTTCGCGGTGTATTTTTAATCGTGTACTTATATTTCATATCTTTTATTTATATTAAATATCATTGAAGTATAATGGTTACAAACTATGTGTAATAAATAAGCATATATTAAATAAATAATTAGATACATTTCTATAAACATTGCACAAAATTTTATAAAGTAGTCCAGTAGACCAGTTTGTCGGCTTACATATATTTCCCTCTTCCTAATATAGTCCTGGTTTCCTTTTATGGGGGCTAGAAACAATTGAACATGTCAGTTTTTTATCTATTGGAGATACAATTGCCTCTGGCTACACTGTAAGTATATATTATAAACGGCACTTCGCTTCCCACCACGTGCATTGTAATTAGTTTGATAAGGCAATACAAAATAGCCTTTTTATGTTATCATAAATACGACTACATAACAAAATATGTATTTAACCTGCATAATATGTAGTATAGTGTATTTATTTATAAGAAAATACACCCACATATTTAAATTAAGTTGAAAATTTTCGCGTATTTTATTACATAAAAAAATAAAGTGCACCAATGCAAGTCCGGCTCTGGTTACACGTGCCGGCTTATTTGTGCGGGATGCGATCTTTGGCAGTCATTGTATGCAGTGTGTATTTGCGCACTGGAGTCACCAAGCCCCCCTCCCGCGCGCCTGTATACCCCCCCTGCGTCTCTCCCCTCCCCGCGTCTCTCTACGCCTAATATTATTTTGAACATGCAAGAGCGTAGATAACGATAAAGCTTGCATGCTGTTTGGGCAATGTTTTGCTGTGAGATTTTAAATAAATGTAGGTGAATATTGCTGTTGATTTTTTTATTGATTTTGTGATATTATTAAATTTCAATAAGTATTTAATATTTAATAGAGTTGGTTAATGCCTGTTATGTTAAACGAATATTTTATATATTTGTGTTCTAAAATAAATAATTAGTTCGAATATTTTTAATGTTATGCTTTTCGTTTTAAATGTCCAAGCTACTAATGTTTTTATTGTAAACTAATATGTATTTTATTTCATAAAACTTTACACAAATTTACATAATATCTCGTTTGTTGACTAGATAAGCGGCCTCTCGTTAAAGCTTACTTTTAGCATAGTAGACATATATACATTATAAATTGCTTTAATTTTTTTTTTATTCTCGTATAGCCAAGTAATTTCACTGCAACTGGTGTAACTGAAAAACATTCGATAGCTTAAATAGATTTTAAGCCTGTCTATGAATAAGTAATTCATTTAAATTCATATCGTGTTTTCTTTATGTACGATGGTTTCTAATAAATAATTATGCCTTTCTAATCGCAACTGTATTTAATATTTTACATACTTTACACATCCGACTGCACCTCCGGCATATAGCGGCCAACCTTTATCCGTCGTTCCGTGAAACCAGCGACGGACACGAAAACAAAATTAATGGCGCCGCGTAGAGTTCATACTAATACAATTGATACGTAATATAAACAAACTTATGTTACGTTATGTTAATTAAAATATTTATACAGCAAGTAAATGCAAACAGCAGTGTAAATGCGCTGTTGTTTTCCGGTTTGAAGGACATTGTAACCAGAGTAACTACTGGACATATTGAGACTTAACATCTTATGTCTCAGGATGACGAGCGCAGTGGAATGCCAAGCATTGCCTTGTGATTCATGGTTTGGTTTTGCTACTGTCCTTGCTACTCTTCTCGGTATTCATTGCAATAAAAAAAAATCGTATTCCCAGTTAATGGCTAGCAACATATCTCCAAGCCCTGGTGTTGCAGATGGTCATGGGCGGCGGTGACGCCTTACCATCAGGTGAACCGATGCTCGGTCGCAAAAAAATCTGATTAGAATGCTATATTTCTAAATTAAAGGATCCTTTTTTGAGATTTAGATTTTATAAAGGGGTAAGTATTATCCCAAGAGCAATCCTTATTGTCACTTTAAAAATATTCTACTGCCCAGGAATGAAAATATATTTTTAGGATAACGTTTTTTTATTGTGCAAATATATTTTTGTACTACCTCAATTTTACAGTGTTATTAATTATTGGAAATATACTGTATACAATATACATATTTATTTTGTAAAACTATTTATGTTTTCAAAGTTATCATCAATATTTATAATAGGTAATTTAAAAAAAAATGAATCTTGAATCCTCGCTCACTCATTCTACAGCTGATTTCTAGTGACGTAGGATCTCAATTATCATTATTTCATTCTGGTGCAGCATAATAGTTATTAATCAATGGTGAATGCAGTGTGTTCTATTTGAAGAATCGGCTGTAGATGTACAGCTAGTAGCTAATAAAGAAAACTTATTGAAACAAAACTATTTTTTTTACATTTTTTAACTGCCCGACGTTTCGATTACTTTACAGTTTTAGTGGAGAAATTAAAAAAATTAAACCAAATCGCGATAAAATCCGTAAAAAATAGTTTTATTTCAATGTGTAACATTCGCGTAAATCTAAGAAAACGTATGTTAAATTACATAAAATATTTTTAGTAGCATATTATGACCGAGTTATATAACTATCAAGCATAAAAAACATTCTGTATATTTTATAATATTAAAGGTCTTTTATACAACAGCTTATCCTAAAGTTCTTCGGACAGATCTCTAGAAACTAAGCTTCTATTGAAAGACTTGTGGTGTAATGGCGGGAGAAATAGACTTTGCGGGCCCAGACGGCCACTCACACATGAGAGACCTACCACCAGTGAATGTATGTAATGTATATAGATTTTCAAGTGCAAAGTCATATACTCGAATATACATATGCGAATACTCACACCCTTTCTCTTCTTTACAATATTTTGTTTAATCCTCTCACCCCTTCTTATCTTAAAGATAGATTTATTTTTCTTCATGACTCACATTCGAGGTCCCTGAGGTCGTCTGAGAACCTAAGGCTGAGAATGCCCGTGCACACCACAATATTTACGGACAACTCATTCACTATCAAAGCAGTTCGATTATGGAACGCGCTTCCAGTTGTGGTGAGACAATTACAATCACTGTCATCATTTAAAAGGCTGGTTAAAGAACACTTCCTTTCTCCTTAAACAGATATTAGTGTTATTTCCTCCGTCTGAATCAATTGGTAATATACTATAGTATAAGTATTTATATATGTACTTGTATATTTATTTATTTATATTTTTATTTATGTATTTATGAGTCATAATATGTATATTATGTTTGTGTATTTATTTGTTTAACTAGTATTACTTAACTTTATATCTACACTGCCTTCTCTTTTTCCTTCTCTTAAATCCATCCTATGGTTGTCTGTAAGACATTGCCTAGAGCGATAAGACCGCCTCTTGTACTTTTATTATTTTTGTAATTTCTGTATATTGTGTTTCATTGTTGTGTACAATAAAGACTTAATAAATAAATAAATAAATAAAGTCCCCCGGAAAATGAGTTTATCTACGCATGTAGTTGTTGGCCTTGATTGTAGTGGTTGCCGCAACGGATTTTGCGGCTGTTATCAAATTGCACCGCAAATTCGTCATTTCCCATTACAACTGTGATTCAGTTACGGCTTAATGATTTCATGTTCTTTAAAAATAATTTGATATACGCAAAAGTCTTGACTATATGGCCTAACCACTCTCAATCGATTTTCTCGATTGTAGAGTAAGCCCGTGCCCTGCAGTGGGACGTATATGGGCTGATATAGATATAGATAGACGCAAAAGCCGCGCAAGCTCACCGACAAATATTTAGCAATTGTGTCTTAGTTGAAAGGAATTCTTGCAGGCAGGCTGCTGTAAATCATGTTACTGTAGAAGTCCTGAGAAGAGGTCTATTCTCTGAAGTAGAATTACTAAATACAAATATTAACAAATACACCCAACAGTCACATACATAGTCCTGACCCCACACTAAGATCGAGTCTTGTGTCGTAGGTATCAGAAACTACGAGACACTTTTCGGTCTCACAAAAATCCAGAACTGAAACAAATACCTGTGGATCACACAAATATTTGTTAAGGTGCGGGGACCAAATCCGTGTCCAAACACATCTCCGAATAGTCAGAAATGTCTCCCAGGATCCAACCCGCAGCCTCAAGCCTACAAGCGAACTAGGCTATCATTCACTTACTGTTTATTATTTATAAGGTAATAAAAAGAGGAAATAAACAGCCGATACTGGGCCAATGATATTTGTACTAGCTTTCCAATGACCGCTAATATTTCGAATCTTCTGTCTAAATTATGTAAATTAAAGTAATATTGTACATTTATAATTATTTATGATACTAGGCTGTTACTATGTGTAAAAGGATATTGGTAAAGACAAAACTTATCATCTTGTCTGAGAATGGCGTTCGCAATGGAATGCCAAGCATTACTCTGTAACTGATGGTATTGTTTAGGTTTGCTACTGTCCGTGAGCGGTCGTATCGCTTACTATCACGCGAATAGGGTGCTCTTCTCACCAATTATCGCAATAAAATAAAAATAAAAATCAATAGATGGTAACTGGTGGTAGGTCTCTCATATATGAGAGGTCGCCTAGGTAGGTACCACCGCAATTTCAATTTCTCCTGCGAAATAGCAGGTTAAATGACAGCCTTCGTGGCGCAGTTGGTTAGACGCCGGCCTGTGAAACGAGAGACTGCGGGTTCGATCCCCGCACCGAAACAAATATTTGTGTGATCCACAGGTATTTGTTTCGGGTCTGGGTGTTTGTGAGACCGAAACGTCTCTCGTAGTTTCTGATACCCACGACACAAGACTCGATCTTAGTGTGGGGTCAGGACTATGTATGTGACTGTTGGGTGTATTTATTTATTCATTTATTATTTAAATGCACTGTTGTGTTCCGGTTTGAAGGAAATTGTAGCCAGAGTAATCAGTGCTCTTCTCGCCATTCAGCGCAATAAAAAAGTCGATTGATTTTATTCAGTTTGATAGTGGTGAGTGGCATAGTATCCGCCCAGATAACAACAAAGGAACGCATAAATTACAATTATTGTCTTAGTGATTCATGTCGTATGTAGTGTTTCTGAATCAGTCAATGAACCTTTTGAAGTTTTAGAACCCATACTGACAACAAAGTTTCTACAATGTTACTGTTGAGCGCAGTGCAGTTCAAATTGAATTGGTGGGAAACGTCAATATTACCTGTTTGAAACTGGGCACACTCGGGCTGAGTACAACAAGCAACAGACTTGCAAGATATACTAAGACGGTTCTTCCTTCTTTCAAAAGTAAAAGAGGAAGTAATGGAGAAAGAAAGCAACTTTAAATTAAAAAAAAATCTTATTGCTATAAAAATATAAGCATGTTCTGAATAATGCTGTTATTGAAAAAAATGTTTAGTTTCTATTTATTTCAGCGTCTATCGCGTCTAGAACCGAAATAGACCGCTATGATATATGAATATCTAAAATTATAGTGTTAAAAATAATCATAGTATGTTTTGCCTACACGACCTGTTGACTGTTGATATAAATCATCATCATCATCAGCCCGTTGCAGTCCACTGCTGGACATACGCCTCTCCCAAGGTACGCCACCGACCCCGGTCTGCTGCTTTATCCAAAAAAAACTTTGAACGTGTACGTCTTGGAAAACGTAGCGTTGATATAAATAAACAACTTTAATGCAAAATAATTTTGAAGTAAAGTTTTTAATTCCCGGCCCACACACCCACCACTGCAATTCCTGTCAGCCAGGATCAACAGCATGCAAAGAATAGAGGTTTTGAAAAGAGCAATACTAGAGTTTCTTGCCCGTTTTTCTCTAGTGAAAACCGCTTACCGAACCGGGTGGTAGAACAAAAACTTGTCTGAATCTAAACGATGTTGAACCTTTTAACGGATTCAATAAATTATTGTTATTTTAATAATAATAATAATAAAACTTTATTTAACAAAATGAAGATGTCATACAAAACACTAAAACTAAATATACAAGAGCAGCAACTTAAATTGCGCAAGTGTTAGATTGAACTCTGGTGCCCAAATAAAGATTAAACTTGTGTTATAGGCAACTTGTGTTATTTTCTCAGATGCATCGTAGCCTCTATCGTTTAATAAAAAATAACAAAATAGGAGCATCGTATGAATAGTGGCTACAGTGAGAATCTGCCGAATCGACCCACTTTCACACGCGGACTATTTACAAAGCGGACGTTTCGCAGATGCATTCTTTGTTAGGGTTATTTTCGAATGTTTTGGATTTTAGTTTATTTGATGCCTTGATGAATGGATAGTATCTTAATTCCGTCGTCTCATAAGGGTTAGATTAATGTAATCATACTAGTTCTGTAACATTTTTCACTATTTGCCATAGTTTGACGAAATGAGTGTCTGTTGACATGTGCATAGTATACAATACAATATTCTTTATTGTAAACCAATACAAAGAATTAAATTACAGAAAGAAAGAAAAAACAACAAAAATGGTATTACAAGTGGCGGTCTTATCGCTTGGAGCGATCTCTTCGATAGTATTATATTTTGAAACATAAGATGTTAAGTATCATTATATTAAGTTACTCTGGCTACGATTTCATTCAAACCGAAACAAAACAGTGCATTTACACTGCTGTTTGGTGGGAGAAATATACATTGCGGTGGTACTTACCCAGGCGGCCTCTCACATATAAGAGACTTACCAATTACCACCAGTAAAGTGGTATGATAGTGGACTTCCTGTGACTGAAAAGAAAGACAAAAACTTTATAATAGAATCAACTGGTATGACTTTTTTAATAATTATCAGTGTTGGAATGTGCTCAAAATAGGTTAACTTATGTATTGTATATTGTCTATTTATTGTCTTTGTGTGTATAGATGTTTCTTGTTTTTAAAAATATATTTACTTCCGTTTTCACAACTCAACACGTAGCACGTTTTATTTAATCCTCCAATAAATAATTTAAATAATAACAGGTTATGGGCCCAGACACAGAGCTATTCCTGGTATAGTCAACTAGTTCACCTTTGCGACAGTTTGTTTTATTGGGATTATCAATAACAAGTTGCAGAAAGAGAACAGTTAGTTGTTATATTTGTGCAGACGTGTTGTGAAAAAATATGGCGTCTAACTCAAGCTATGTCGTAAGCGTACCAAAACTGAAAGGTCGTGAAAACTATAGCGAGTGGAGTTTTGCGGCTGAGAATTTCTTAGTGTTGGAAGGCACGCTAAGATGTATAAAGCCAGAGCAAGGGCAAGCAGCAATTACAGCTGCAGAAGATGCCAAGACAAGAGCCAAGCTGATACTGACAATTGATCCATCCATTTATGTGCATATTAAAGATGTGAAAACTTCGAAACAGTTATGGGATCGATTAAAATCTCTATATGACGATTCGGGATTTACGCGAAGAATAAGTCTACTGAGAAGTCTCATTTCAATAAGACTTGAAAGTTGCAGTTCAATGGAGTCCTACGTCACTCAGTTAGTGGAGACAGGCCAAAAATTGTCTGGAACTGGATTTAATTTAAGTGACGAATGGATCGGATCGTTGTTGCTTGCTGGTTTAACTGAAAAATTTTCTCCGATGATAATGGCCATCGAACATTCGGGAATGTCTATCACAACGGATGCCATTAAATCTAAATTATTAGATATGGAGTCGGAAGTCAGTGGAGGTGACAGCGCTGCTTTTAGTAGTTTTCAAAAGAAAAATCAATGGAGTCAGCATAAGAAAAATGTCAGGCCAATTAAAGAAAAAAATGGCAACGGACATCTGTCAAAGACAAATGTGAAATGTTATAAATGCAAGAAAATGGGACATTATCGCAATGAATGTACATCTTTTCACAAAGTTGCGGAAACAACAAGAAAGCAAACGAATGCGTTCACTGCTGCATTTCTCAACGGAAATTATAATAAGGACGAATGGTACATTGATTCGGGAGCGAGTGCCCATATGACTGCTAACGAAAGGTGGGTAGAAAACCCATGTTACAAACAATCTGACCAGATTGTTGTTGCAAATAACAAGAAGTTACGAGTGCTGTGTACAGGCGACGTGAATATTGTGACGGTGGCAGATAAATGCGAATATGAAGTGCCAATCAAAGGAATACTTTGCATCCCAGATTTGACTACGAATTTATTATCTGTAAGTCAATTAATGAAAAATGGTAATAAAGTTATCTTTACCGAGTTTGGCTGCAGTGTTTATAATAAAATTGGTCATTTGGTGGCTTTGGCTGATTTAGTCAATGGAGTGTATAAGGTTAGAATGCGTAAATATGCATTGGCGGTTACTTCAGTGTCAGGTGAGACACGGCATGGTCGATATGGTCACATCAATAGTACTTGCCCGAATGGAATGCAGAATGCAGGATTTTCCATTGATAAAAAGGCGGAGATAAGTACAGCGTCATGCGAGACTTGTAAAGGAAAGCAGTGGAGTCGAACATTTTTTAAAAGAGGTAGCAGAAGCAATCAAGTACAAGATGTTGTGCATGTTCACAAGGAGAGAAGGACCAAATGGAATAAGAAAGCTCAAGTTCAGCAGCATATTCGTAATGGTTACTCTAGACATATGAAAGGCTACAAAGTATATGACCCAGTCAGAAAACAAGTTGCTACCAGCCGATATGTAAAGGTGATGGAGACAAAAATTTCAGGTCGAGTATCTGCAACCAATGAAGCGACGTGGTGTGCGGATGGAGGATTGTCTGTTCCTTTAGGAAATTATCGTTCAGTGGGGGAATTTGGCCGTCAAGAACGATCAGAACTAGACACTCAGGAAAGTTCGGACAGTGAATCACAGATAACATTCTTTGATGCTGAGTCAGATGAAACTAGAATGCCTGAAAGTGAGCAAAGGAGAAAGGCAATGAACGAGGAGTTGGAGTCATTCCGAAACAAAATGCGGAAATCAAGATTAAAATTATTATTTACGTTTAGTGTGAAAATAATTATAATTAGTTTGATTAGCATGTTTGGTAAGAGTTAGGGATGAATTATGTAAAAATGTTTATTAAGAAATTGTACACAAGTGTCATGTATAGACATATAAGTTTAATTTTGAGAGTGGGGGTGTTGGAATGTGCTCAAAATAGGTTAACTTATGTATTGTATATTGTCTATTTATTGTCTTTGTGTGTATAGATGTTTCTTGTTTTTAAAAATATATTTACTTCCGTTTTCACAACTCAACACGTAGCACGTTTTATTTAATCCTCCAATAAATAATTTAAATAATAACAATCAGTAATTTGTTAACAATAAGCTCAGTAGGTGTCATAGAAACTGTCTGTATCTGTATTAGCCCATATCCGTCCCACTGCAGGGCACGAGCCTCCTCTACAATGGAAAGTACGATTGAGAGCGGTTAGGCCATATAGTCCACCACGCTGGCCATGTGCGGGTTGGTGGACTTTACATACTTTATAAATTCTTTCCGATCGCTACGGTATGCAGGTTTCCTTACGATGTTTTCCTTCACCGTTATAGTGCGCGGTGATTGCCTATCAATACACACGGTGGTCGCGGGTTCAAATCCCAGGGCACACTTCTGACTTTTCGGAGTTATGTGTATATTGATAGTCGTAGAAACACACATTCATATTTATAACCGTAAAAGTTATCGACATTGAGACATTATAACCAAGGCCGGTAATATTTTAAAATGACTCATGCAAGGACTTGATGGGTTTTAGATAAATATCACATTCAAACTTTCATTTATCATGGAACTAGTTTTAAATACCGTAAGATGTATGGATCGGTGACACTTTTATATCGAAAAAGCCTACAAAATTATACGCATTTTTATACGCCTATAAATTATTGCATATCGAGGTGTATTTGATTTGATTAATTTGAACCTTTGCACTTATCTAATTACTTCAGGCTGCACGTGTATCGAAATCTTAAATCTAGAAGTGGTAGAGCCACGCTGTTGTCAGTCATGACTCAGCATGAATGTGCAGGCTCGTCCGGGGCGGACAGTCTCACAGGAGAGCGACGTGAAGCGACAGCTTCGTTGTCGCGTTTCGTTCGGTGAGTGAGATTCATCATCATCAGCCCTTCTGCGTCCACTGCTGGACATAGGCCTCTCCCATAGCACGCCACTGGGCTCGATCTTCAGCCCATCGTCGCCAACCGCTACCAGCCACCCCACGAATATCGTCGCTCCACCTGGCTGGAGGGCGTCCTACACTACGTTTAAGTGAGATTGCCGGATGCCTAATACCCTTTTCCTCTTAACTTTCCCGCTCTAATCCCAATTTGAAGGCCTGGCAATACATCCGTGATCCAGCGTTGTGGATGTTCATGGGCGGCAGTGATCATTTACCATCGAATGTCCTGCTTGCTCGTTTGTCCGATCTATCTGTATGTGTTTCAGCCTATATACGTCCCACTGCAGGGCACGAGCCTCCTCTACAATCTAGAGTACGATTGGGAGGGGTTATACCATATAGTCCACCACGCTGGCCTAGTGCGCGTTGGCCGACTTAACATACCAATTTTTTTCCAATTGCAATGGTATGCAGGTTTCCTCACGATGTTTTCCTTCACCAGTGCGTGGTGATTGACTTTCAATACACACATAACTCCGAAAAGTTAGAGTTGTCGGACTTAAGCATTAAAAAAAATGTTTGTTAAATAAGTGATCTTGTTTTGTTTTCATCAAGGCACACGAGGAAACAGGGCCGATGGTGAATGATACCACTTGCCGTACACTCATAACACTAAAGTAACCGGAACAATGCAGGTCTAAGAAAATGTTTAAAAAAAATCAGTGTTTTAAAAAATCTTTTAACTAGTTTTTTTCCATTTTTTATGAGGTTTTCCTTTTTAAAAATGATATTTAATAATTTTACAATCTTAATATTGGGTTGAGCTGGACCAGGTATAGGCGTAAAATTAAAAAAATATATAACAAAATGTATAAATAAATGGAATTTCAGATATTCTACACAATAGATGGTACAGTGCTGATATGTACATCAATATTATGTAAAATCTATTTCATATTGCCAAAATGATTTGTTAAATCCAAGCTCAAGCACTTAATAGTTGTTGACGCGTACAATTGTATTTGTTTTAGCCCTTCGGAATGCTTGCCAACGTTGAAGGTGATAGTAATAGCGCCAGAAATAAATGCTGCGATCCGGAAAACTTCATGAATAAGTGTATTTTGTTTGCATATTACACAGGTGTTGCTTTTGTTTGGCCATAGCCACGTTTATTTTAAAATAGAGGTAAAAAAAATCTTATGAACCCTTGTCGTAGAACCCTTTTGGATTTAATATTTCTTTCAAATTCTATATCTAGATTCTAGATTATTTACATACGTACAATATTATGCTACAAACGTATTTTTAAGCAATTTGGCAACGGATTTCGCCATGATAAAACGTGGCATTACATAAATAAATAGTCACGCCTGTATCCCATAGGGGTAAGCAGGGACTACGGATCGATCTTTGAATCAATAAAGCGATTGTACCAACCGTGCGACTTTTTCCACCAGACACTCAAAATCAACCATCAATTCATAGCTTCAATTATAATTTTCTAAAGCCCAAACCCTTCAATAGATATGAAAGCATCTGTCGCGACACGTGGAAATAAAGTAACGAATTGAAAAGTAGACGCATCGTCGACCTAGTTACTCGTATCAGGGCCGGTTCTATTTCGGAAAAGAGCACATGTGTTGCATTATTTTTTGGCTAGTCGGGTGACCCGGATTCGATGGGCCGGTCGGTTCGTCCTTTGTCTACTTGTGTTGATTTTTTGGCTGAGTTATTGGGATGTGTGTATTATCCTATTATACATTGAAATAAAACTATTTTTAGTGAGCCGGGGTGAGTCCGCCCCCTGACCACGAAAGCTGTAAAGCAATCGAAACGTCGGGATGTTAGAAATGTAAAAATGAAACCAACTCGCGATAAAATCCGTAAAAATTAGTTTTATTTCAATGTGTAACATTTGCGTAAATCTTAGGAACCATTATCTTAATATACATTTGGTACTCTCGGGAATATTTCGGGGACATCATTCTGCTAGGATGTAATTGTCATTTTTGTCGGTAGGTACTGTAATTGATCGAGACTTCACTTAATAGGTTCTCTTTAGTGGTTAAGAATAAATAACTCATTATTTTCTTTCTGATCAATTCTGGTGCAGATTTCAGAACATCTATCGGTTCTAAATGACGAGCATCCTATCTCGCTTTTGTTTCGATACTTTATGCGATTTATTATTGTAACACATTCGATAATTGTTTAAAAGAGATTAAGATCGCATAGATCGTGATGAAAATCGCCTCTGGATAACACAATCCCTGAATAATTCATGCACACTATGCCCGTATTTATAAAAAAAATTGACATCGATCCAGTTGCTTTCGAAATGGAATAATATAATTGATGAAACGTATCGCTATTTATGATTAGAATCTAATGAAATGTCCAGCATTTTGAACTTTTTAATATTAGTATTAGAACTTGTTGTTGCGATTCGATGACGCTTTACTTCAACTGGTATTTTTATACTAGCACGGTATAGAGACTGGACTGCACCTTATAGGAAGCGCAAATGCCGTCCAGACAGAGTACCGAATAGCATCAGACGGCGGTCCCATGTAACGTAGTGTTTTATATTCCCTTTGGTCCCATGTATTACTAATATAGTGATCTGTGGTCCCATGGCATTCAATATAATTATGCCAGCCTGCTGAGGTGCTTCGCTGGCTTGCTGCGTGCGATTGACTCGCATTTTGTTTACTTATATTAGATTATTATCTTGCTCTTATCGCTTTTCTTGTTTCTCAGCAAAGATGTGTGTTTATGATATTGAATATTTTTGTCAATTTCCTCAATCACGATTGTTGATTTAGATTATATGTCGCTATTATTTTCTTCTCTTATACTCGTAGTCACGGGGTGAAAATTGTGAATTAGAATTGATCTAAATGTCGTTTTTTTTTAACTTCACGAGCAATTAAATTATGGTTTCAATCGCCAGTCAAGTTTTATAATGTTTATATACTTTCACGGTAGTGTCTACACTGCACCAAATGTTAAGGGCATTGCACTTCAAATTGAGTATCATCTGAGATCTCTCGCCAGCTGCACTTAACGACAGTTTGTTCGAAATTAGATATACAAACTGAACCTGAAACACTCCTACTTGGTTCATAATGCCAGGCCTACGTGGGCCATGTTGGTCGTATTGATTGGTCATATTTTAGTCTCTCGTGTACGTTGGTCACTATTCGAGTTGGCCATGAACGTTACACAACTGATTTTCAATTTTACTGAACGAAACGCGACAAGCTGTTACTTGTAAGACAGTTGTACCACTTCAATCTAGCTGACCTGCTTGTACTGTATAACAACCGAGAGCAAGGCTCTACCTGTAAATAATTTATTTGTAAATGTCGCACCGTTGATTCACACTATTATTATATATTGTGTGGGTTGTGAACTGTTCTGGGTTCAATTCTTAAGATTTAATATGCGATTTGCACCAGATAGGGAGATATTGGAAGATAAGATGCGATGTCAAGCAAGGGGCCGATTGTAAAATTATTACGCAAAATAAATGTGCTATATGGTTAAGGTGCGGTGAATAGTAAAGAATGAAAGAGGAAGAAAATATGTCCACGCCGCCATGAGGCGATGTTTTATTTGACTTGTTATTTAGCAATATATTAAATATATTCCTTTAAATGACTGAATAAAAACAATAGTTCCTTTTATTATTATATATTACATCACTGTTGCAATCGCTAGATATTACAATTTTAATGGTTATTTTATATTTTTTTCCTATAGAGAATATTTAATGAAAACGTGTTTTCAACACAATGGACTCATAAATATGATCAAGTTTAACACACATTTTTTTCGCTGCTCTAAAATGTATACATTAGTCTAAAAATTATTTTAAGACTATGCACAGCGCCTTAACACGTATGTACTTTGTACATACATATTTATATTGCGTTGATTCCACGCCAATGCAACAAGGGTAAGAAGGTTCACAAATACTATAATAACAAGACTTGTTTGACCTGCATTAGTTCTGTGTATTTGATCAAAAGTTGGTTTGTTTGACTTAGAAGTCAATCGAATACTTTCCAATATCTGGGCTTTTGTTCTAACTACATCATCGCAATATTACGAAGATAATATTTATTGTCCAAAATATGCGTTTTTCTAAACAAATCTCATCAACGTTCAGCGTATTGTAAACGGAAATATATCTTCATGTGACAATATGTAATCGCAACAACTTGCAATATCTTAAGCACTTTAGTGATTAATTACATAACTCGTGACGTAGATGCGATTACGATGTTCTACATTATAAATAATAGAAGGGTTAGTGCGTGCATCGCGCGGAGCTATAACTCATGCGCCCCGTAACGTGAATCACAGGAGAATACTCCGGCTAATATATTAGAGTAAAAACTAATAAAACGGTTTTATTGTAAGAAAACATCGGGCATCAGTGTGCCAACGCAGCTCTGAGCAGGTGGATAATTGATTGGGCAAACATTCAAGGGAAATTTATAAAACCGTTACGCAATGCATTTTTTAGGGTCGGCCGGGTAGTCAGCGCTTTTCAGAAATTACGGCGGGCCGGGCGGCGGCATCGGTGTGGGATATGACGTTCGATTTAAAGGGTAGGCTCGGGGGTGGGTGGCCCCAGCAGCGGCTGCAGGGCGGCTGTTGACGGGCGCGCGGCGCATGCGCGCTGCGGCCGCCGGCGCCGCCGCCCGATTTCCGCACCGATGACAGTTCGCCGGGACTTACTTCCTCGATAGGTACCGCGAGCGCGGCGCCGCTGCATCCAGCTGAGGGTCGAGGGTACCCAACGCGCCCAGCGCCGAGCTCAGGCGCCATCCCTCTCAACAGTGCACCGACACCGATGGCACACTGACGTCATCAGGATCTCGCACGTGAGTACTATACGCTGTGCAACGCGTGCACCCACCAATATTTAAATAGGTCACATTCCATTTCCACGCACGATGCAATTTCGACGTTCCGTTTTTTAAATTCCCTGTGCCGCGTTCCATTTTTAATAGCGTTTTATTTTGCGGTTTTTCGTAACTACGCACAATGCCGGTGTTTGATGTGAGAAGAAAGAAAAAACAGTGATTTAATTGCAATTAATTAAGTGTGTATTTTTTGTGAGTGTCGGAAATATATTTAATTACATTAGTAATTAACTGTGTTTGTCAGTATTTTGGTGAAGTAATGAATTTATTTTATTACAATGTGAATTTGATACAAATGTGTTTGTTGCGTGTTCGTTTGTTTATTTAAGAATGTATATTGTGATGTATGTACATGTGTTTTGTGTTAGTGTAAGGTATATTTTATTAGTTTAAAGTAAATTTGGAAATATATCGAGATTTTATTAATAAAAAACACAAACAATTTTTTTTTCTGTAACCCGCGGCATTTGTGTTTTTATGTATATACTTTTGTGAAATGCGTAGATGAACTATGTTTTATAATATGCATGATAAAAACGTTTTAATATTTTAATATTATTATTTGCGTGATTAACCAATATTTGTAACAATTCTGTACTTTTAGCAAAAATAAAACGCAATTTCGAATTTTAAAATAGCGCACGCATTTTTATCACCTTTCCGATCCCGCGATAGGTGCGCCACCTTCCCGATGAAAGCTGTTTGGGAGAAAGTGCGCCGCGTTTCAACAGATGTCGTGTGAATCAATCCTTTCCCTTTCTCTGGCCCTTATCAATCTGTATCAGCCTATATACGTCCCACTGCAGGGCACGGGCCTACTCTACAATTGAAAGTACGATTGAGAGGGGTTAGGCCATATAGTCTATCCCTCTGGCCCTCATCAATATATACTATAATTCTGTATAATTTACTTAATATACTGGTTTGTATCATCCTATAATTGGATCTACAATCAAGAGTTCGATTGAGAGGGGTTAGGCCGTATTTCACTTTACGGTTGGCGGACTTCGTACATCATAGAACATCTTACTCAAATTGATATAATTAACTGCCATTTACCTTGGTACTTCAAATCATACTTAATGTTATTGCCAAGGCCGCCCATGGTAATAATAAACAAATTATTAAAATTCTGTTTATTTCCACTGATTACCGTGCGTTTAATGACTTAAAATGCTTTTATTATTCATATTAAACACTCGTGTAATATACTAAAAAGCTACAAAATATTTTTTTTATATACATATGTAAAGTTTATTAATTATTTTTTTCAATATCTCTCCCGGGGAGCAGTTTATCATAGCAGTTTTGAAGAATTAAATATTTTGTTTGTTTCGTAACAATTTACTAACTCGTAATATTCCGTAGTACCTACCTATTATAATATGCAAATTCTAAACGCCCTATTCATAAGCAGTTTTAAAATATATTTTTGTTATCGAATGTTTTGTCTTCTTCGCTCAAACTGAATCCAAACGTCGTTCGAAAGGGACAAAACATTCGATAACTAAAATAGGTTTTACAACTGTATATGAGTAAGGTTGTAAGAATTTGGGCAATTTGTTATATTCTGTTTTATATAACAACGTAAACAAAAAGGTTGCTGGTAAACAAATAAAGTATTTACAGTAGTTGCCGCTAAGTTTGGCAACTGAAGTCAATTAAATAGCAATTGAACTTTTTCATTGAAAAATTAGTACTTTGGGTTGACTATTATCGCAATTAAGTTTTTTATTAAATAATTTAATGAAAATAATCTTGTGAAAAGGTGGAACGCCCACCCACAACGTGGACGGACGACTTAGTTGAGGTCGCAGGAAATCGCTGGTCGCAGGCCACTTCCTACAGGAACTTCCACTTCCACGTCTAGAATCATGCGACGTTGTTATTGCCAAGTAATTTCTTTCAAGATACTATATACAAATCTCGTCAATTTCACGACTAAAATAAGGCTATAAAAGGAACAATAATTGTAAAGTTTTAAAATTATTTCTTTAACACGAGTTTAAAATATCAATGACTAAACATTTACTGAGTTTTTAAAAGTCAGATTCAGTCGGTTCAGACTGATTTTTAGTCAGATTTCAATTTGTTAAGACTTCAAACAATTTTTAATTGGAACGATGTGCTTTCTCATAAAAGATTCGAAATTTTAGCCACTCGATAATCATTGTTTCGATAAACAAACCATTGTATTATCTTAATGCTGAATTCTAACTGTTTTTTCCTACTGCACTACGTAGGCTGAAAATTTCACACAAATTTTTCCTCGAGTTCAGGGGTTTTACGTATAAAACTGCACGCATTATCAGTGTCACCGGTATTTCCGAAATAAACACTGTTTTTGCAAATAATGTTAATTAACATGAGCTTAGTTCTAAAGATTTATCCACATATATTTACCCTCTTCTTTCTGGATTAAGCAGATAATAACATAACAACAATTGTTGCAAGAAGTCCACTGCTGAACTAAAGCATTTTATAGGGATTTTTAAAGGGACCTGATGAAATGTTTAGTTATTTAGATCGTAATTTGGTTGGTTAGTTTAGCTTTTTATTGATTGATTGACTTATTCTAAAGCATTTCAATAGGACTGAAAGGTAACGTGCAACGTACTTGCTAACTCCTGCTGTATTTTGGAGAAAACTGATAGAAAACATTACTTTTTATTCTCTAGTATTGACCTGATTATAATATACTTCCTGAAGGAGATAGAGACATGGGCCAATAGTTTAGAATCTGGAGGTAGGCTCAAAATTTTACAACGAAATATTGGGAAACCACCAAAGTTTTAGACGCGTACCACAAAAAGATTTTCAGAAACAATCGCCTTCTGTGATTTAACCCAGCGCGGGCAATTCGCTTGCTACCAACTCTACGTGCCCCTGTTACCAACAAGATTTAATGTATTCCACAAACGGTGTCCATTGTCATAGGCTGTGTTAACGAGACCGCTGCAAGAGTCGACATTGAACAGTGTGTGGGTACGCATGCGCAAATATTTGACCAGATGTAACTACCAGCTGAAATTGTAACCGAAAATTGATATTTTCGTGAAAGCACTCTGGTTTCAAAATTCGAATTCGAATTACAAAGCGAGGATATTTGAATTTGGAACGATTTAGTTCTGATTTTGAAAATGTTTAAATAATATTTTTTTTATTTTATTTTCGAATAATTTAATACCATATTTTGTATACCTACTATTCTGCATGTATTTCTAATTATCTACATTTGAATAAGATAGTCGAAACTCATATCAGAATCTATGAATAAACTTCAAGCGATAATAATCTGATAGGAGTTAAACGCGAAACACTTCCGCGTAATTGTTTTTAATCTTAAATCGACCGTTATAACAAATCCAAGTAGAATGATAGCGTTAAAGGGATTACGTGTTTTTAAGTGGGTATCATCACACATAACAGTTTCGAGTTTAGGCACCAGTTGGCGCCACTTATCATAATGCGTGAGCTGGAAACGGAAACTTTATTAGCGCCATTAAAAAGCTAGTTTCCTTCACTGCAAGAAATTATTTATGTAAATGTCAATTTGTATACATTGTCAGGCAACCAATCGGCCTATTTAGAAAATTAAACTCTAAGTAATCAATTTTATGCCTAGTTTTAGTTTTATTTTAAGAACATTTGTTTCTGTAAGCGCGAAAAATGTTTAGATTACAGTTTATTTCTTTTTAAATACGTTTAATGGTTGTTGTTATGTTGTTATTTTTAATGGTTACGTTAAACCGTCAATTTCATTGACGCTATTTGAAAGCAGGTAGTCGGTAATTAAATAATGGAAAATAAGACTATTAAAATTAATTTACCCACTAATTTAAATTTGGTAAAGTCACACTGTAGTTGGAGTACTGTTCACTCTTTCATTCTTATTACTTCCCTTTTGAGAGATCAGCTACGGAAAAATCCGTTTGCTCGCGTGCCGTGTCTATGCTATAAATAAGAAAGGATAATCAAATTCGGTCACCCAGTACAAAGATATGAGGTAACAAACATTAAAAAAAACATACACTCGAATTGAGAACCTCCTTTTTTAAGTCGGTTAAAAATCCGCATTGAACTAGAGTAAGTTAAGACTGCAATAAGGAGATAAATCCATGTTCGTGATTGAGACTTACAAAAATAAGTATCATTGATAAAGTAATTGCTTTTCCCATAATGGGAACCATCCTAAAATAGTACTATGCTTTATTCAACACGTTTTATCTCAGTTGAGTATTGCCTGGGAGTACGCTAAGCTGATTGTAGTACTGATAACAGCTTATCAATAGATAACCAAGCTTTGGTTATAGGAAAACAATACCACTACATAGTACTTCCGTAAAAATAACTCCTTCTCAATTGTACTGTCGATTGTCACTAGTTAGATGATGAATACCAAGTAAGAGGTAGAGTCATCTTGTAGAACAGAGACGGAACCCTTTTCCAACGTATAAACAGCCTCCGTGGCGCAGTTGGTTAGAAGCCGGCTGTGAAACGAGAGGCCGCGGGTTCGATCCCCGCACCGAGACAAATGTTTGTGTGAACCACAAGTATTTGTTTCGGGTCTGGGTGTTTGTGAGACCGAAAAGTCTCTCGAAGTTCCTGATACCCACAACACAAGACTCATTCTTAGTGTGGGGTCAGGACTATGTATGTGACTGTTGGGTGTATTTATTTATTTATTTAAGTAACAAGACAAGCTCAATATTATTTTCTTATTTTATGAAAGAATATCGTATCCAAATAATATTGTATAAGATGGCGAAAACATTAACGCGAATCACGGGTGAGCATATCATGTAAATTTTTGGGTTCAGTCTGTAGGTAAATCCGAACATTTTATATATATTTATTTATATTTATTTATTTATTAAAATACAAAGTTACAAACAAAAAATAAATATTATTTCCACGAAACCGGGCTTCGGTTTGACCGTGTTGATTAGTTTAAAAATGTCGAGTAGACAGATGAATAGTTTATTAGGATTATCCTGGACAAAATCTGGCGTGGACGCGGCTGGGGCGACGGTATTCGCGGGTTCGAATTCCAGGACAGACTCTAATGTTAATATGCTTGATAGAGTATTGATAGACAAGTACCCCGCACTTTAATGGTAAAGGAAAAAATCATAAGGAAACCTACTATAGAGATCCTTAAACATTTTCTACGTATGTTGAGCCCAGCAAACCGTACTAGACCATCATAAGACCTGACCCCTCTCAATCGAACTCTTGTTTCTCGAGAACCGTGCCCAGCAGTGGGCAATCCGACTCAGTATTCTGCATAGTCGGTAAGAAAGTTTTTCCTCTACAATTAAAGTATGAATATTTAAGGCGTAATATTGTTGCGTGAATGGTAAAAACACGATGCAGCCATCTAATCAGTGTGCGTACGAGATTAGATAACCCTGCAAGAATTTTGTAAGCTCTGCACAAGTAGAGCGTGTTGTTTTGTTTGGGCATTAGAAAATTTATTTTATTTGGCAGTCTATCTGTCAGACGCTGTGAAACGAGAGGCCGCGGGCTTGATCCTTGCTCCGACACAAATGTTTGTGTGTTTCACAGGTATTTGTTTCGGGTCTGGGTGTTTGTGAGACCGAAAAGTCTCTCGAAGTTCCTGATTCCCACGATACAAGACTTGATCTTGGTGTGGGGTCAGGACTATGTACGTAACTGTTGGGTGTATTTATCTATTTATTTTGCTTTGTGTGGGATTGGATGTGCAGAATGCCCAAAAGTTACCTGGGTTGGAAATAAGGATACTATTTTATTATTTCTCTTAAGATACTGTGTGGAAAAAAAGGAGTAATATTTTTTTCTGAAAAGCTACGTCTTATACTGTCACATTGCTCCTTTGAATTTTTAGGTTTATTTTGTATTCAACTTTCATAACTTATCGACTGAGATTTCTTGAAGAACCTGAATAACTTAGCGTCTAACACAAGACTTTCACATGTTAAGTCGATAGGCCAAAGTCTTATACCGAGTCTTACACTCATTGAGGAGGCCCCATATCCAGTAGTGATAAAAATATTCAACCAACATAATATGTAGCTAAATACATAGGAGCATCCTTTACTCTAATTCAGTGACATTATCACATTTAGTGTGGCCTTGCCGCTTATGATAAGGCGCCGGGTATTGAAATGCTATTGTTCGTGTTGCATTTTATATGCCTACGAAATACGGAAGACTCTATGTTAAGTCTCGAGGCCAAGTTATGTAAGTGTGGGCTGTTACACTTGTTATTCTTAATGTTGCATAGTAACATTTTTTTCTGCCTGCTTACTCATATTATTGAACGGTTGGCATAAGTATAATACATCTAGAAGATTCTTAGGAAAAATGACCAGTTTTTGGAGTCGGTAAAATCACACAGAGTAAATTTTCGAAAGTTTTCGAAATCGAAAGTAGGGCCTCTTTAGAACAATGTCCAGTTTTTTGAGTTGGCAAGATCATACAGAGTAATTTTCTCATTTGGGGTTTGGGAATCGAAACTAGGGCCCCCATGATTTGTGTCGCTGGCTCTATACGACATGAAGAAAAATCTATGACGCATATCCTATGCGTAGATATTTAAAATATTGATAAAAATCATTTGATGTCCATTCAATATTTGTATTTTATTGTATCGCCTGTCACTAGGGAATTTCGCTAACGAATATTTACGACACATAAAATACATCGACGTCATCAATGCCACGATTTAAATATTCAAGTTTATGAAAAAAAAATATATTTTTCGGTATGAATATGAATAAACGCAATTAAGATTTTAACGGCCTTATTCATAGACAGTTTTAAAACCTCTTTTAGCTATCGATTGTTTTGTCCCTTTCGAACGACTTTTCAAATCAGTTTGAGCGAAGAAGACAATACATTCTATAACTAAAATATGTAGGTTTTAAAAGGAGTTAGAGTTTCGTCGGATTTATTTCATTACCTGTTGAAAGCGGCTACTAACGTATTCCTATGAATTTTATTAAATTGACTGTCATTGGTGCATGTTGATTCATAGATAAAAATATATATTTATGTATTATATACTACTACTAAGTACTATCCTTTCTTGATCGGTCCCCCGATTGTAGAGGAGGCTCCTGTCCTGTAGTGGGACATTTAAGGGCTGTTACAAGAGATAAATACACTGAGGGAAAAAATACGTCATTAAAATACTATGTTTAATAAAAATATAAAATGTGATTAACATTAAAACAATTTATTTATCCTTGCAAAATAAGCAAACAAAAATTCTGATGCGTTATGGAAATTCCCCGAAAATACACAAACAGGAAAAAAATATAAATCAATGCATGAAATTAAATGAAATTCTTTTGTTTAAATGTTACCTACATGGGCCAATTAAAATAATATGCACAGAATTGATACTGTACCTTTTGGAGTTCGTTGTTGGACATTAGATTCTACACTACTATATGAAAATTGATTTTGTAGTGTAGAAGTGATTATACTGTATGCATTAATTAATTACATTAGTGGTCAGTGTAGTGACATAATTTTCATCCATATTTTTATGTTAAACTCATTAATGAAAATAAATGAAAATTTTACAAAAATGATTACATTATTTTCTACAAACATTAGGAAAGAAAATGTTTTTACATTATTTTAATGTAAATAGTTAATAAATATTAAATAGTTAATTTATTACTATTTCATAAAAGTCAGATTATAAAAACCCACTCGACATATCAGTTGTAAAATCAGTTCTCGTTTAATTCGTAGGATTTTTTGGAATTTGGCGATTCCGGAAATTGAACTCGCATCCATTCTTTATTTAGACGAAGCTACGCGGCCTCCACCACGCGGACCAGTCAAACCTGTACTCGCAGAGGCTTAGAAATTGCAGTATTTCTTCCATGCCAATAAAAAAGGCTATTAAAAACGACTTTTTATTATGCGGATTTTATTGCTTCGCATAAAAACCTTTTAAATTCAAAGAAAATACTAAAAAGATAAAGATATGAAATTCTGGATTTTAAATATATTAATGGAAAATAAATTAAGAAAAAATATGGTCGCGACCAAAATATCAACTTTTATGTTACAAATAAATTTATTTTAAAATTAGATTTCAAATTATTATTAAATTGTTTACGTCAACGGCGTCCCGTCGTGTCATTTTATCGTTTAATTTTTAATTGTATGCTAATTACTTTTTTATTTGGTCAGCTGTCAGCAAACCGGAATTTTAAGGGATACACAATTTATTTGAAAATGCAAGTCACTTTTTTAAACATAAATTATATGTTTATAAACTATCCAGTCAATTACAAATTAAGCGAGAATATTCACATGGTTTTGTAAATTAATTTATTACCCAAAAAACTTATGACCGTCATTGGGTATTCATTAAAAGTCTCTTCAATGGTAGGAATTGGTGAAAAAACATAAACATGACAATAACATGTGAATGATGTAAGATCGTGTTTTACAGCCGAGGTGTGAATGAGTCGGTTGGTGGATAAAAATATTCTTTATAATATTCAATATTATTTATAGACAATAGAAACCGACGCTACTAAATTCACTAAGAGCTTAAAAATTATGTCCAAGAACCCAGTATTTTATCACAAAATAAAATTAGGTATATTCTTGATTTTAATTTGGGCATTCCAATTTTATTTTTTATACTTTTAAACCGCATTAACTAACTTAAAATATTTATTTTATTGCCAGTGTCGTGCATTGATCTTTCAGTGGCATTAAAAACCCAAAAAGTCCGCATATAAATATTTATATATACAAATGCGTAAATTATCTGCGAAAATAAATGCATGCTACTTTTCGGTGGTGTTTAATTTATTGTAATTTTATTTTTATAGCAGGTCTTACAAAATCAAATAGTACGTTGACTTTTCAGTTCTTAGGTAAACACTGTGAAGTCATTAACCGGGGGCTGTATCTATTCAGGAGGTTTTAGCGTTGTGGAGTTGCCGGCTCAGCGCTGCCGGGTCGTAGGTTCCGCGTGGTCGGCGTGGTGCCCAGCTGAGCGAGCGCGCGGCGTGTGCACGACGGCTGCATCACGAGGGCCCGCGAGGGGCGCCGCTCTAGCCGTCTTTTTTCATTTTGCGTGCGTCTTTTTTTGGCAGCGCGCGTTAACCTTGGATTTTTTCATAGCGAAGCGCTGCACGTTTCGGATAGTCGTAGAGCGTCCCCCACTCGGCGCGGCGCGTCCGAATTTTCTGCATTCGGGCGGCGTTAAGAGTTTTCGGCGGTCGCATTCGCGAGCGAGGCTCCCCGCGGCTAGGAGCGACACACGCGCTGTACCCAGCCGACCGCCGGCGCGAGCGCAACCGCGCGCTGCAACATGCGGAAGTGACCAGTGACCGCCGCCACCACCCGCCAAACTGTGACTCGTGTTGTGACTCGTACGGACACCCAGTGTGCAAACTATGACTTGTGTGCCCCACTGATGCTTTGCTATTGAAACTTACCAGGACTGTTGGAATTCGCGACATGGAATCGAGGAAAGTATTGTATTTACCATATTTACGTTCGCGGATTTGTGAGATTTTGGGCGTGACCCGACCAGGAAGGCTTCTGAAAAAAATGCGTCGCGCGTAGCCTCATTTGGGAGTCAATCTGGATGGTTTCAAAATAGGCATGGAGATATCGAGTCATTGATAAATACGTGTTGACACCCCGCGGCATACGATAAATATTAAAAGCGCGAGGGTGTAGAGCAGATTGCACCTTAATATATTATTGCAATAAGACGTTTTTGCGCAGTTGCGGCCGGTCCCCGTAGTTTTGCATACACGTGCTGTCGCTCCGGGGCTATTGAACTTGATAATGAGACAACCGTATCTCCCGCTTTTTGTTCGAAAATAATATTGCATCAGTAATTATTTCTGCGCGATGTTGGCAACCGGTTAGTGTTTGATTACACGCGGCTAGACGTGTTATCTGAGATGATTCACGTCTGCGCGTACCCTTACATGTTATTTTTAACAGTAGATGCTTTGCCTATAAATCTGACAATCAAGTGTTTAGGCGTAGATGCGAGTGTCATCGTTGTGTGCGAGTGGTTTTTGGGACTAATTTATGAATAGAGCGTGCGCGCGGGGCCCGGAACCGCGGTGAGGCGAGAACTGGTCTCGCATGAGCATTTGCATAGAAACTGTCAAAGCGGCCCCGCGCGGCCGTGGCTCGCCGATTAGCGCCTAGAGTACGCTGGCCGAACGCAGCAACTTCCTCAAATCATGCCCTTATGTAAAGTTATTACCATCTCTATAGGCTGGCGTGAATTTCGGTTATTATTGAATATCATTAATTCAAATTGGCATAGAGAGATACTTGTTTCACCGTTGGATAGTCTTTTGGCATTGTAATTATCAGGTGTATTCACGTCATTTTGACGTATAATTTTTTTTTGCCATCAATGTATTAATAAGTCACAAAAATAACAGATAAACAATACAATACACCGTATTACTATAATTGTAATACATTTATTCTTATTAATGTGAACTTTATAATTTGTATAATGATATAGGTACATTATGTAAATGTATAAACTCAAATCCTGTCAGTTGGTAAACAGTGTTTGTTGACCGGAAAATTTGACTAATGTACATTACATGAATACGTCACACTTGCCATGCAAATTGTTGACGAAGACGTGTCATATGTTATGTAATCAGTTAAATTTAAATAAATATATCACGAGGGAATATATATTAAATATATAAATTGATTAGAATTCATAACTATACTTTTAACAAGACTATTCAGCCACAAAAGAATATTGGTTCCAATAACTAAAATTCAACGGCTTAACAAAACCGAATACTCAAATGTATCATTGTTCTATAGGTATTATTTACTTTAATTTCAAAATTACATTTAAACTGCATTTTTACGTTTCACATAAGTTTATTTGTAATGGCTCAAACGCGCCAAAATCTATTAATAATTCAACTGCTTAACAAAAACGAATACTGAAATGTATCATTGTTTTGTTTCTTAATCTATTTAAATTTCAAAATTACCTCCAAACTTTAACGTTTCACAGTTCGGTTGTAATGGCACGAACGAGCCTAAAATTTTATTCGCGCTTAAAACCCAACTCTACCATAGAAATAAGTAAATTAATTATAAATGTCATAGGGGAAATAACAGATTAATAAAATTGCATCCTTCTATACCGAAGCACTGAATTTCCCCATATAAGTAGATAATGGGATGACTGCATTCAGTTGTTGCACTAACTGCGCAGTTACTTACGTCAAACTTCGGCAAAACACGTTACGTCACTGCAATATAACAAAATAAATAATACGCATATGCAAGCGTAGAAAGAAATTTACATCATAACAATTCGCGGATATCTTAATCTTAGGCAGACAAAAATAATAATAAAAGTACTTAACTTGATAGTTTCATATCAGTGATGTGTGATTGCATACATGCATGCATCGGAATATAAAACTATTTTAAATTGCATATAAATACATATTAATTTTATTTGCAAAGATATAAGTTTCTATGATCAATATAAAATTTAATTAACAGGGTTCATATATTGTAATATTTTTTTTAGAATATATTAGATATTCTATTATATAATTTCAGACATGAATGAAATGCTTAATTGAAATTATATTTGTCGTTGTTTTTGTTTTGACTTTGTTGAATGGGAAATTACGTATTTTTAAGAAATTCATCTATCACGTAATGGATTTCCATACGAAGTATAATCGAGATATGAATGAATTTGTAGTGAGAACAGTAAAAATTATCTTTAAATGTTATGACAATTTATTATTTAAGGTCTTTAAATAACGAATATAATTTTCGCAATTTATCAACTTTCTTCTTATCATCAATCCTTATCTTATACTTAATAGAGTAGGCGCTACATGATTTTTATGCACTAAAAAATCTGCAAATATTAAACAAACTGCCTGACGTCAGAGCAAACGGTGTATGTTATTTTGTGAATGGATATTTGGAGGGAAAGCACAACAAATCATAGTTTACCTTGTAGTTATGAATGAAATTTGTCATTGTAGAGTGCACTGTTTATTAACATAGAAAGTCTAACCAAGTTTGGCGTTTCGGTACAGTTATCAAAATTGGGACATCAAATAATAAACTTCACAACTTTTATTTTACAATATCATATTCGACAAATATTTTATTTAGGATATTATTTCAGTTTACTCTCAATCGATTCTCTCGATTGTAGAGTGGGCCCGTGCCCTGCAGTGGGACGTATATGGGCTAATATAGATATAGATTATTTCAGTTGTGCTCTATTCTGTTCAAGCCCTATTTTAGTAATCGAATATTTTGTCCCTTTCGAACGACTTTAGAATTCAGTTTGAGCGAAAAGAACAAAACATTATATAACCAAAATTGATTTTAAATGTGTCTATGAATACGGCCATTTATTAAAAATATCGAAATGCATTAAGTGCATCACGACTAAGTGTTGATGATAAATAAATACGCAATGAATTGTGGAATAAACTTGAACTTAGTCATTACCGTAGGAATTTACATACAGTGCGAAGCTAGACCCGAATTCTTTCCTGTCTAATTTCGAGTTCGTCGACCTGTTCACAATTAGACCTGGACTGACACCTACGCCCTGATGGTTTGCATTTGTGCTCGCTTGAGACAATCATTGCCACTCGTACAATATATTTTAACTTATAAAAAAAATATTCATTCAAAAAGATATATTAATTTACAAAAATAAAATTACCGAGCGATTTTTTTTTATTTTGGTATCAATGCATTTTATTTATTAAAATATTCTAGTAAGATAAAATTATGAGTAATTTTTATTCTTTTTTAATAATAAAAATTATTCATATAGCCTCAAATAACAGCATTGATTTTTAATTTGCAAGTGTCGTTAAATAATTAAATAAATTGAAAAAGGTTTTTCCAAAATGAATCTATGTATTTTTAAATTAATGTAACATTGTTCGATTTTCTGTCAAAAATACACATTTTGATATTTATTCCATTGTATACAATTTATCCTTGTACCAATTGCTCTCTGTTAC
The DNA here is from genome assembly GCA_949752805.1 of Deilephila elpenor. Classification (NCBI taxonomy): domain Eukaryota; kingdom Metazoa; phylum Arthropoda; class Insecta; order Lepidoptera; family Sphingidae; genus Deilephila; species Deilephila elpenor. The sequence continues at coordinate 13,158,026 of OX457098.1, read as the reverse complement.
TAATAGAGATGTTCAATGTCGAACGGTTTACCGATCACAATCGGAATATAACAGAATATAATGCGTTATGTCACGCCTGTATTTAAGAGATGTAGCTAAAAAACCTCCCCATGAAGTTTTTGTTAGATGAAGTTTAATTTCCCGTTTTAAGTTAATAATGGTTCTTAAGTGATTTTAGTTATTTGTTATAAATCGTAGGTAAATTTTACATCAATTTCTACAAATATCGGTTATAAGAATTCGTTACGCTACACGTCATAAATGATAAATTTTACAACTAAGCTATGTGATTATAATGATACAAAGGCTGTAAAATTTGCCGGTATTTTGAATACAAATATGACAGTTATGCGCATAATGACAAATAAATCAACGCGTTAGATTTTAAATTGATCGCTCTATTGATAATAATAGTCGTTTAAAAAGTTGTTTTTCGCTTTCGTTTTATTGATATTAGCTAGTATTATTGCAGCATTCAATCCGTCTATTAAACGATTGTAATTTTAAAATCGTTTTTAATTAAGTATTGAAAAAACTCTCAAAATGGCTCATAGTACGAATATAAAATTATTTGCCACAAAAAAATGTATTTTTGTCACGATAAAATTATTTTTTATATCGGCTTGATTTTTCTCAAAGCATAACAGAGGTCCAAACCCTTACGGATTTTTTATCTGTTTATAAATTCAAAAATTTTTCAAACATCTAACATTATTCGAACCTTTTTCGTTCTAACTTTTGACATTCTTTTTTTTCGCGGCCAGTATTAGCGTTCCTTTTACAAATATCGATTCCTCCGGTGTAAAACCTCTCAACTGAATTTAGTAGCACAATGTTAGGCATTCACGAAGGTCGCCCGCACGATTGGTCCTACGTTTCCGTCAACGTCACCGACGAGCGCGGCCGGCCAATCCCCGTCGAGCGTTGACAGAACGCACTTGAACGCAGTTTTTAAATTCAGAACTCAATTATTTTGTCATAGATTATATATGCAGATGTGAGCTGTTGCGCGTATAATACGTCCATTTGTGAACGTCTATTTTATAAAGCGGTTTCTATGTTTGGTTTTATTATAATATATGACGCATTATTATTTCGTATAATACTGAGAAAAGTATATTTTTATCTTTAGTTGTTACATGCATGTTGTTGTTTTATGCATTAACATGAATGTTGTTATACAAAAATATCGTAACCTATTATTAAAACCATAGCTAATAGCAGTTCATAAATTTATATTAAATTCCACGATTCGATTAAATTCTTTGTATTATTATGCCATTTCTTTCCTCGTTCACGATTAGAATTACATTACACGTGGTATCTGTGCACTTCGTAGATAACCTTATATTTCGGGGCCTACCGCACTTCAAATACGTAGATAAAGCCGCGATTAGAACGACTTACAAACAAGCTATCGATTGCAAGGCGACGCTCGGTACGTAGGCATAATTTAAAAATGTATAAAATCCCTCTGATTGGACCATGGTTGTTCATCTATATATTGGCGAATAAAAAACTTGCAACCAAACCAGTTTGAGTCGAAAAGGTTAGCTGTCAACTACGAAAATAGCTTTTCTATGTAATCACCAATTTGCGGGTCTAACGTTTCAATAAAATTTGAATATGTTTTCATGCGTTTACATTTGATTACTCGTGTATTTATTACTAAGCCGTTTCCAACAACTTATTATATGAAATTGCATTATCTTTTAAGAGAAATAATGTAAACCTTTGTTAGAATAAAACAAAAGTTTGTCTTGTGTGTATAATGTAAAGCCGTTTCTATTTCTAATATCTTATCTTTACAGTAAACGTGATAAGTCTAATTTCGTGTGTCTGTTAAATTAGTTCATTTAATTTTTCCATTGTATTAAAATTGTCGTGAAATGCAACAGAACCAGCGTAAAGGTTGTTTAAAAGTTGATTAAGTACTTTTAAAAATATGAACATGTATTATTAGATATATTTCTAAACCATAAAAAATTAGTGCGCTGTGTACTAATTTAAAATGTTTAACCTTGTAAAGCAAGTTACATGCCTGTTCGATAAACCAAACTGGCCACTAATAAGCATTATTAAGTTAAAGCGAAAAATAAAAAGCAAATAAGTATTTAAATTGGCGCGTGTTTTTAAATAGGTACTGGCCGTTGACTGTAACTGTCTAATACTGGCTGAAAAAAAAAAAACAAATGATCAGCTGTTGCCAACTAAACAAGTAGTGAGTACGTTATCATTAAGATGTACCTATTGTCAAATTATTACACTTTAGAGTTTAGAGTAACGTTGAGTCAATGAACATTTTAAACAATGATTTGTAGTTTTTGTCAGACTGTAAAATTGGATTGTATTATATTAGAATGGAATCATTTTAGAATGGATAAAAAAATCATTTAATTTACGTGTCGTCAGATTGATTGCGATAAATTTATATGATTAAATAGGACATCGTCTCCATCATGCGTTTACAAGTAAAATTCACGAATAAACTAACTGATTATAATAAAGTCCACGGAAGGTGGTTGAACATCCAAGTCGTATGGACGGAACGGGATGGACGGGAAGGCGTATGTATTATCATCAGTGAAAATAATTTGGCTAGTGATACATATATTGTATATTTTTACACACGCTGGAGTCAATGTGTAAGGCATTATATTACACATATTTCAATCATAGACTTTTTTAGTGCGGTTTTTGCTTTACTAAAAACATCAAAACATCCGAATCCAAGTAAACAAGCTTCCACAATCAATTAAACATCAATTTTAGACACACTATTCTAGGATAATTTAATAGAATATTTAAACGTCTATTAGGGCCCTCCCACTGGTTTTCTGATAATGTACCAAATATTATTTTCATTTCCGAACGGCCTTGCCTAGGTTCGGTGCAGGGGTGGGGCGCGGGCGGCGGGTCGAAGGGGAGGGGGGGTGCCAAGGACGCCTCCCTGGGACCTTCAGGCCGCGACGGTTATATAAGGAGCAAGGCCGCGATGGTATGCGTTAGTGTTAGCGGCTTGCAAGTACGCATGTATAGTTGGGATTTCGCTTCTGCGTGTAAGGAAGAAGTCTTTTGAAGAACGCTATATAAAGATAATTTGATGATTATGATGAAATGGAACAAAATATTTTGCATGGCAGGGAAGAATCGTCTTGAATAATGACAGTGATAAATAATAAATAAATAAATACATCCAACAGTCACATACATAGTCCTGACCCCACACTAAGATCGAGTCTTGTGTCGTGGCTATCAGGAACTACGAGAGACTTTTCAGTCTTACAAACACCCAGACCCGAAGCAAATACCTGTGGATCACACTAATATTTGTTTCCGTGCAGGGATCGAACCCGCGGCCTCGTTTCACAGCCGGGGTCTAACCAACTGCACCACGGAGGCTGTCTATAGCTTTACAAATGGAGGCATTATGAAATAAATACAAATGTCTTAAAATTTAATGGTTTTATTACTTAGCATTTTCATGTTACTGAGACTGCAGTAAATAAACTAACACTAATGTTCACGATTACTGAATTCTTATATTGGAGTTATTAAGCAATTTCATCCTTCACTTCGTTAAAACTATTTCTGAATGTTAAATTTATTTTAAAGACTGTCGATGCCTTACGTCAAGAGCAACATTTTGTTAGCACCTTGCGCTTGTGGGTCACACCTTTACATACATCGGTTTTAATGGCCAATAACTGTGGAATATCGCCAATGTTGGCTATTAACTACAAATATTGGACCCATAGTTGTGTAGGCCGATTATAATCTATTGAGATTGGAGGTATTGATGCGTACCTATTTAATTACTACCAACAAGTAGATTTGATATATTTTTGATATTTACTAACTTAGGCAAATGCTGCTTACAATGAAGGCCTGGGTTTGATTCCCTGGTCAGACATTTCACTTTGAAAAATCCCATATGGAATTATAATATGGTTTGCTTGAAGGCTCATTCGTTAGTACATCTTTAATAACTTTACTCCTGTCTACCCATTCAATTATACAACCTTGAGCTTATGTATAATAAGTACATAGTATCCAAATTTTAATAAAATAATAGTACCTAAGAAATTTATTCAACATATCGCTAGTTCTCTAATTTGCTTAAAAATCGCGAGGGAAAGTGTTCAAACATATCAAACTCGTTTAGTGTAAACAAAGACGATTAGAACGAGTATTATGTTAATAAAATACGGGTTAAATAATTTACTGTGTTGTTAAACTAACTTACTGCTGAGTGAATTAAATAGTTTGTACTGATCACTTTTCTTTAGGAATACCTATGTATCTTAATAAGTCCGTGTACATTCCACTATGGGTTAATCACTCAATCAATCTGTTGATTTTTGGAGAGTCTCGTGGTAATAAATTGGCTCATCATCATCATCACCATAATGATCATCACCATCATGATCATCATAATGATCATCATCATCATGAACATCATCATCATCACCATTACCATCATACTACAGAGTACGGGCCTCCCCTACAAGGTTCCACGTAAGGAACTTCAAGAAAAGAGTCTTACATTTTCCTAAAAGACCGTTAACGCATCGATGCCTTTGGTGATGTGGATGTTAGTAAGACGGTAACTTACTATCAGGTGTATTGATACTTGTCTCCTATTCAATAAAAAATGCCGGAGTTATCGAAAGTAAACCAGAACCCTGGTCTGCATTAGAAGAGGCCTACACTCAGCATTGGGTGAATACATAGGTTGAAGAAGAAGAAGAAAAAGAAACCAGGGAACTAAAATAATACTAACAAGGATAAATGCATTGAATAATTGTCTACACCACTAGCCTTTATAAAAATATGGTGGCCATGACCTATTTACAAATTTAATTTTAATTATAAACGAAGGGCGCTTATCAGTTGCATACATATGTCCCTTTATTAAATAAATGTACAGTCGTGACTATAATGAGAAAAATATATACGAAATGTCAATGGAAACCCACAATACATGGAGAAACATTTTTTCATCATCATCATCATCAGCCCGTTGCAGTCCACTGCTGGACATAGGGCTCTCCCAAGTTAGCGTGTTCTGGAGTGGAGACCGCGTCTTGGAAAACGTAGCGTGGGACGGCTTCTGGCCAGATGGCGTGACGACTTGCACAAGAGGGCCGGCAGCGACTGGATGCGTAAAGCAGCAGACCGGGCTCTGTGGCGTACCATGGGAAACATTTTTTGCCATCTTATAATACATGGTGTGGTACGGTGGACAAACCTTAATAACGATGTTTGGTCCAAACCTTACTAACGATGTTGTATCCTAGTCAATCACGTTTTTTCAGAAATATAAATTCTATAAGTAATAAATGATTAAGGTGATAATTTTTCTTCTATTCAAATGATCACACATTATTATTTCTTCTCTTTTTTTCTTTTCTCTTCTATTCATTATTGTGATTATATTGACATAGAATTAAAAGTATAATAGCGTACAATATGAGGTATAGCCGACAATGGCCCACGCTTTAAACCGCGCTCGGTATTTTCCGACACGTGTTCTTGAGGCGCCCACATGGCGCCTACGGAGGCAGATGACTGTTCTACAACTTTAAAAGGCTTTGGGTATTTTATTTGTTACATTCGTATTTAACATACGAAACAAATAATTCTGTACATGATACTTAAATGCTATTGTCGGCTTACACTCTGATAGTAAACCTAGATTGAAATTTAAAACTAAACCCTCATTTATGTAGTAATTTCTATATTACATTTTCTCTAGTTTAATAGTGTTAAAAGTTTACGACGCCAGCGCCATCTATTAGCATTTTAAGCGACCATTTCAATTAGGTAAATCGCAAAGGGCCAATTCAGTAATTGAAATTTGGTTCCAATTTTACCCACAAATATTTCTTGCTTTCGGTTCCTTTCTTAGTGTATTCAAGCTGATCATCCACTGTCCCTCGAGTGAAATCCATCGCCGAACAAAGGACTAACTAAAATTGAAGACACGTCCCTCGAATAATAGGTCAGTCAGTTCCGCGTAGGGAGAGTTGCAGCCGGGCGGGAGCTTTGTGCGAACATAATCCTTGACCCGGATAGTATACCAGTTTCGGCACTGTCACACAGGTTATATTACGTATTGTGTGATTCGAGTTTTGGGAATGGACACGTGATCTCACCGCTGTTTTGGTTCCGCGTTTGTGAAAGGGAGATAAAATGTGCGATTGAATCTTAAATATTTGAATGCGAAAGTTTTTGGAGATGTTTATAGAAATAAATGAAGCGACCTTTCAATAGGGTTATTTGAATTCGGCACAGTATGACGAGATGAGCATGTGGACCTTAAACTAACAAAAATTGGTATAGAAATATTTTTGGGTAAAAGTGGAATTAAAGTCTTCTATACTAAAGCACATAAAATGTAAAGTCCGCCGACCCGCACTAGGTCAGCGTGGTGGAATATATGTCCTGACCCCTCTCAATCGTACTCTCGATTGTAGAGGAGGCTCGTGCCCTGCAGTGGGATGTATATGGGCTAATACAGTACTAAATCCCACGATAAATGAACATATTTTACCAATATAAATTGAGGAGTTTATAAATCGGTTGCTTCTATAATTCCTTTGGGCTTAGTGCCCTTAATGTACACTTATTTTTTATGGGTAAATTTTTCGTCATCCTGGTGTACAAGGAGGTGGATAAAGTCCAGGGAAACATTAAGATGATTTGGTCACGGATAATTAAAACTATAAACAGAAACTTCTATGAGTTGGTATTGTCATACGTATGAATTAAATGACACTGAGCCAAGTAGCTCGGCAAGTGTTTAGGCTACTTTACTGTATAGTAACTGCAAGAAAACTAATATGACAGAAAAAATATTAAAATAAATAAATGAATAAATACACCCAACAGTCACATACATAGTCCTGACCCCAGACTAAGATCGAGTCTTGTATCGTGGGTATCAGAAGCCGTGAGAGACTTTTCGGTCGCACAAACACCCAGACCGGAAACAAATACCTGTGGTTCGCGCAAACATTTGGTTCGTGCGGGGATCGAACCCGCGGCCTCTCGTTTCACAGCCTGTGGCCAAACAACTGCGCTACGGAGGCTGTAAAAAAATAAAAGACAATATTACAGCGACTGATAAACGAATGTACCGAAACAGTTTTTCAATTAAAGGTCGAGTTCTGATAATAAAATCCGACAAGTAGACCTTAACACATTAGTTCATTAATTGCCCTACATTACATAACTATGAAAGTTGACATCCATGTATCTATATGATCGATCAAGTTTTCCGTGCTGCGTAATTTTTATGGCTTTTGGTATGTTTTAATGATATTTATTTCCATTAACATTTCCTGTCGGTGTATTGGGTTTCACAAGGTTTCCAAAATGCAATGTTGCCTAAAGGCTCGCCCTCGGTGTTGCGTCATCGCGAGATTTATATGAATTCTGTCGTCATAAATTTTGCCGAGATTTAGTAGTCTGGTGAAGGAGGTATTGCTGTTTTTATTAAAACGATACTTTGGTAACGTATCTCTTATTCGGATTTTAGGTATTTTGAGAAACAAAGTGCTTGGTATAGCCCTTATTCCATACAAATGTGTGATCACCTTAACAATTTTATTGTCATTACGACGAATATTGGTTTATGATTGTAAAGTATAAATGCAAAGCTCATATAGGTTATTTAAATGCTTTGACATATAATTGAGATATTTATTTGATTACCATCACATAAGTTATTACAATAAGGTACATTAACATGATTTTACAACTTCTTTTGAACACCAACTACATTGCCACCACAGTTCTCAAACTATTTTTAAACGTCTTCAAAAAAGGAGGTTCTCAATTCATCGGTTTTTTTTTATATCTTATAGCAAACTACCTTTAAGTTCTTTTCCTCCACACGATTGCATTTTTTCTGTTGCACACCTCAAGTCAGCGATACGAAGTGTCAAGCACCGTTACATAAGAGAGAGGCGCGTCGGCTCATAGTTTCGGCTGCAATGGTGAAAGGCGATGTTCATACTGCACGCATTATACGTAACAAAAAAATGCAGTTTGGAATCAACGTTATTTTGTTTTGATTTGTTTTGTTTTTCTTTAGTTTTTTGACTGATTGTTGTTGTATTTTTATTCAATGTAATAATTCTCATTGGTAGAAGCAAAGTGAGCAATATATTCACGCAATTAAGTTTTCTACGTGATCTTGTTGGTTAGTACTATGATGAAGTAAATTGGATGCACGCAATTTAAATTCTAATGTAGTATATTGATACAAATACCTTATTTATACAAATAACAAAAAATATATATGTATATGAAGTATATTATTTTATGTATTTCATTCTTGATGTTAAGAGTCCCTCGAAAATGCAGCTGACACATCATAATTAAATTGTTTACAATCAACTGTAATATTTGGACTCTTCAATTTAATCCCTTCTCATTATCGATATAATCAAACGCAAAACATTTTACAAAATCATCCTTACGAAAGTCCAAATACCTCATAACCAACTAACCAAAGATTCCACATAGAACACGTCATATTGCTGTCCACATAGCAACGCAATAAGAAATTCAAGGAGTTAAACCATTGTACTCGGCAATGCAAACAAAAACTTTCTATGCAACGCTTTTCCGGCATAAAAGCGTCGCTCGATCTGCTAGTAGAAAGTCGCAGTGCATGCGCGGATACCAGTGGCATAATTACTTGCTCAAATTCATTACAACTATGTTTCATTTTTTTTATTGTATTGTGTCAGCCCATATACGTCCCACTGCAAGGCACGGGCTTACTCTACAATCGAGGGTACGGTTGAGAATGGTTAGGCAATCAGTCCACCACGCTGGTTTAGTGCGGGGTGGCGGACTCTACATACCAAAGAAATTCTTCAAAATCGCTATGTTAGGCAGGTTTCCTCAGGATGTTTTCGGTGAAATAAGAATACCATTTACTACGACTGATTAAAATCGCAGTTAATTTTAGTTAAGTTTTTCTCTTTATTTGAAATAGGTATTTGAGTTGCTTTGCACCTATGTTCAACCTATTACACACAAAGCTGATAAAATTGCTACATATTATTATCAAATATTGTAGAATACAAATATTTTGCCACGTTACACGTTGGTTTTGCTATTATACTCTCTATTATATTATAATACATAATGTTGAACATTATTTAGATACAGTCATTTTTTGTCACCACCCGGTTCGGAAAGCGGTTTTCACTAGAGAAGAACGAGTAAGAAACTCTAGTGTTGCTCTTTGCAAAACCAGTTTACAATTTAGTGATTATTACAAAAGTTACAAGTCGGTTTAAATCAGAGCAGTACATTAATTATAATTTGTTGTAATTTGCAAATACTCCAGTATCCTAGGGATTTACGTGAAATTCCTCTGTCATATTATGTGTTCTCATAAAATCAGTTCAGGTGCAATCAAATAGAATCTTCTATTACCTCACAAAGTGAACAATTGGGTGAATCAATATGCCTGAATTTATTCCTAATTCCTTATTTACTTACAAACTATGCATTAACTACAATGCGCCACGGAGGCTCCGTGGCGCAGTTGGTTAGACGCCGGCTGTGAATCGAGAGGCCGCGGGTCCCCAAACCGAAACAATTGTTTGTGTGATCCACAGGTATTTGTGTCGGGTCTGGGTGTTTATAAGACCGAAAAGTCTCTTGTAGTTCCTGATACCCTCGACACAAGACTCGATCTTAGTGTAGGGTCCGAACTATGTGAATGTTGGGTGTATTTATTAAAAAAAGACTGGACTCATAAAGCATGCATGATGCACTGCTCTTATCATTACTATCGGAAGTAAGAATTAGCCGTGTCCAGATAAAGCGTGTGGGAATTAAAAAAACCTGTTTGCTGTTTCGACACAGCTTGCGCAATGGTACGCATGGAGAGGGGCAGATGAGATGCGCTTGTGCATTTAAAGTAACAACTATACTTGTTGACTGTTATCGCCGGAAATAAATAGTACGTCTTAAAAGTCAAGACAGACGTCTAAGACAGTCAATTTAATTATAATTAAAGTATTGAAATTACTTTCAAATATATCACTAGTTTAAAATTATTTTTTCACTTTACAATATTACTCATCCTTTTAAATACAATACATTATTCGTGTAAAACTATACACAAATAGTATTTATAAAATTTATAAATGTTTTAAAATGTGATGTCGTTGCTATACAAAGAAAAACAAAATCTCTATATAACATTACCGTACGCACATCTCTATTACTACATCAAATCTAACTGCAGCCGAAAATTGGACATCTTTTGTCTCTGTCTATCCCATTATTTACGCAGAGACAAATATACTTTTACTGTTTCGGAGCAACGTACGCAACTTGCATTTCCAACCTCGTTTGCGTTAGAAAATATTACTTGTCAAATACAAACGACCTTATTACGAACCGACACAGTACTACTAAAATGCTTTTAAAATGTATGGGTTATAATATGGAGCAATTATGTATTGTAGTGTAAAGGAACAATTTATTTAGTAATAAAGATAAATGAATGCGCCAACTAATCTATGTTGTTTTATATGTCTTATAGAATAGGTACGGTGCGTTTTTTGTTTTGAATGATGATTCACATGACATGTAAAAAATATTGTATCAATTTATTAGGATATCAAAATGAAAAAAACAGATTAGCAATCTAAATTACGTTTATTTATATAAACATAAAGTTTTTGTTTTTACAAAATTATTTTGATATGTTACAGCCTTTTTAAAATAAAATACAATTAAGGAAAATATTAAAAACAATCAAACATTTCGAACCATATTTTAATCTGAAAGAATATGGTCTTCATACAATTTTCAATTAGTTTTTCGAAAACCAACGAGCGTCCCGCTACGTTTTATATTAATCTTAAAAATATTAATCATTTTTGTAAATATTATTTACCAATGCATGTATATCCTACAAAGCATCAATTCTTCACATAATTTAAACTACACTTGCACGGTGCACCCAAAAATATTTGAGAGGCCACACGAGCAAAATTCGTAACTTTCACTGCCGCGCCTATTCCCTCTACCTGGAGGGTACACGGTTGCGGGGAGGGGGAGGAAGAAGCACAGGGGGGGGGGGGGGGGGGGTAAGTGCAACGCTTTTCTCCAAACCGCTCGATGATGGTCTTTGTTCGGGACCCCGTTACACCTCGTATTCATAGATGAGTAAAAAATGAAAAGGAAGTTGGTGCATTCTGCCTTGATTGTGTGTTAGATACTTTTTGGATTCATGATGAGCGAAAATATAAAAAAAGATAAAATAAAATATGAGTCAGGGATTAATGATAAGTAAATATATTAATTAAAATCTTAACATGGGGGTAAAATAAAACAGTTGACAAAAGAACTATTAATTTCTTCTGAATTGAAAGGAACGCAGTTTATACATAGTCATTAGCCCATATACCATTCTTAAAATATTGTTGTGGATGACACTTATTAAACATTAAGAATGACGCACAATTTCAAATATTTATACAATCTACGATATTTTTTTATGACGACACTAAATAAAAAAATCAACGCATAATTTGATTTGCATACGACAGTTCCGTATGCGTTAATGTTCTACGTAAGGACAAATTGTTCATTGTCACCGTGTGGCAATGAGTGCGTGCCACTTTAGACGCTAAAAAAAGAAATTCGTACTACAGGCGTTAAGATTGCCTTGCTAACCTTTGAAGGCTGTCGTTCTGTTGAGTAATCTGTGTTATTTATTTACGTTTATGTAATTGATAGTTAAATTGTTATAAGGGTTAAATGTAGCGGAGTCTGCCAGATGTCTCGTCAGAAACTGCAATCGCTATTATGTCAATTTGTACTCGTTTAAATAAGTATGTTACCAAATAGTGTGTAACTAAAGTATTGATTAAAGAAATCGACCTTTAATATAGTTTGATAAAGTTTATTACGATCCAAAACAAAAACATTGTTGCACTGCATCGTGACCTACTTTTTAACTGTCACCGAACATACTAACTATCGAATCCGCCGTACTTAAATTGGTCGTAATAATGCATACAAACAAAGGAAACGGACACTTAGCTCGTAGGCACATACTTTCCTTTAGTCTATGACACGCTTGCAGAGTGTTGAGTGACCGCTTCGGCTTTGCGCAACTCGGTGCACCCGCTCCCGCCCCGTGCCCTCCCCCCGCCCCCCTCTAACCGACTCTAGTACGCTTGCGCGTGTACTGCATGCCGGAACCGGGCCGCAGCCGAAATTCCAAACCGACCAGCCTATCGAGGCCTACCCTCCGTCCCCCGCCCAGTGTGACAGCTCCCATAAACGGGGATAATAATAGAGTCATCACAGCTCAGTGTTAAATGGCGTCTATACGTGCACGCATGCAAATATACAGTTAGGCTGTAACGGCGCGGAGTATGGGAATTGAATCGATATCGTATTGAATCTTGCTGCACTGGATGCGCGCCGTCATACTCGGGAATGAAACGCAGTGGAACGCACTCTAGGAACATGCGGACGGTGAAATGTTATGGGAATAGGAAGTAAGTGTTAAATGTGCTGGTAGTGTGTCGATGTCTTTTGTAGAACTACCTTCTTTTTCTTTCGTAGCACCTCCGTTCCTTCCATAGTATGATCGAACATATATGATTTTATTACCTGAACCTTGTAGATTTGATTAGTTGGTTGTAATTTATTCGTAAAACATTGTGTGAATGTTTTATGGTTTTTAGGACCTTATAATTTGTTACTTCCGGACTGATGTGACGTAGTCGATGTCGCTTTTGATGTTTTTATTGATGTGCCTTGTTGTACTGTACTTGTTACTCTTTATAAAGATTTTTTTAATCTCTTTATAAAGTGAATTGAAAGTGAAAAAAAGTTCATTAATTTTAAAATTAACGAGTTTAAAGTGTTTAATTAAATTCAATACTTTAAAATGTTCTAAACAAAAAGGTCAAGTTCAGTTAAGTGATTACGATGTTTATGACATAAATAAATGGACAAAACCAAAGTGACAAGAACATACAAAACGTTACCAAAACAAAAAAAAAACATGTTTTCTATTTTCGAAATTCAAATTACACCCGCCAGTCACAGTGACGTCAAATCTAAGACACATTTAAAGACCATACATGAAGAAGGGTCGTAAAAGCAAGTAATTGAAGAGCAATTAACGAATTAAATATCATAGTGGGCTGTGCGGGGAAACAGGTTAATGGGTCAATCGATATTGGTTGAAAGGTGAACGCTGCGTGCGCTGGGAAGTGCAGTACAGATAGCTCCCAACATTTTGCTGGCTCGTCGCGTCGTCGCGTCAGTTCGATGCCTTTGTTTAGAAATATCTTATCTAGGTATCTTAGATGATATTATGTGATTACAAATAGATGTTGATTGTTTTTGCAGTTTAATTTAACTGTTTTAAAGTCGATTGTTGCCGTTTATTTATATTACAATTTAATAGAAAATATTGTTTTAAATGTCAGATGCGTTTAATTGTTCAACGTGATTGTAATTTTAATTTAAATACTTAACTACTTTTCTATTAAAATCTAGTATCGAAATTCAATCGATCGTAATTGTATAATATTTAAAGTTTATCAATTATGCATTGCTGTAAGCTGTTCGGAATTGAGGTTAAAGTTCAGACTTAGGGCAGTTATCGATCCTAGCAATCTAGGCCGAGTAGTGTCACCTATAAATACTTGATGACTTCTGCTAGTCAACAATATGAATTTTACAAAGGAGACAAATGCTTGTGTGTACCACATGTGTTTGTTTCGGGTCTGGGTGTTTGTGAGACCGAAAAGTCTCTCGTAGTTTCTGATACCCACGACACAAGATTCGATTTTAGTGTGGCGTCAGGACTATGTATGTGACTGTTGGGTGTATTTATTTATTTATTTACACCACTCTTCCTACCTAAACACTAGCTACTGTCCCTAAGAGACTCTTTGAGCTTCAATGTTAGGAGTCAATTCTTTGCGTGCTAGTGATCCTGGTGAACAGGAGTAGCAGTGGTGGCTGTGTGGGCGGAAAAGTCTTTAGAATTAAACCTTAGTAGTGCCATGGATTCAGAATTGTTGTACTTCCCAATTTTGCTTCATGACTTATTGAATTAACTACAGCTTGGCTAAATCGTGTTGATACTATCATGTAATTTTTGAAGATAAGTTTTACATCTTCCAGTCTTGTACTATAAATAAATTAGAACTTTTTAGTCTAAATTCAAATCATGAATCCAAATATGTTTGTATCTTGAAATCTATAGATTACTTATCCATTATCTCACGGTGATTTTTATAAAAGATTAAACTATAATGTATCATGTCATTGATTCGGGGAAAATTAAAAACGTGAGTGACATTTTTTTACAACGAAACATTTGTGCGCCTTTATTATGACTTCCCAGTTTTATCCAGCTCCCAAATAATATTAATTTCCAAATTAAAATAAGCTTATGCTTATTTTATATTTTTGATATAAATCCATACACTGAAATCAGACAGAAAATGCCGAATTCATAGAAAAATATGTAGATCTTTTTTATAAAATCTGACATAATTGTGACTTTTCATTCCCACAACAAACATTTGTTGATCACACAAAAAGGAATAACATCTAAGTTAAAGCAAGCATGACATCAATAAGTTTGTGATTTGATTGTCTTTTATATTATATTTTGATATCAGTGATTATCTGTTCTGAAATATTTTTTGCTGAATTTCCGTTAACTCTGATCATTTACTAGATAAAAAAAAACAACTTAAATATTATAGATAAGATTTTAACAATAACAATATTGCATTTCGTGTGAATTACGTAAAAAATAGTTTATTTTTTAGTAAGACGCAAATACAATATGAATAATAATATGAATGTAATATAATAAGAAAATAGTTTAATAAGCCACTGTGTTGTTCCTTCCTTTATTTTCAATGGCTGTATATGCAAGTGGCCAGATATAAATCAGCTCGTGTAATTAAAAAGAACTTTAAAAAGTAATAATTTCAAAAGAAGAACGGTGTAATGTTTTAATGGATTTTTTTTGCAACTTTTTAAACTTTCAGTTTAGCAGATTCGAGGCTAATAGATATACGAATAGAATGTCAATATATTATTACAGATGTATCCGTCGTCTATAAGGGCATTAGGTCAGGGTCGTGTTATGTGAATAATCTGTGCTAAGAGATCAAGGAAAACGGTATTTTAGTAAACTTGTAGCATTACTTTATTTCTTGATTTGTATTCCTAAAATGGAAATTCTACTATTTGGCATCTATACTAAATGCCAAAAAGTGTTCAAAGCGTTTTAGAGGCGCCCTAATACATAATAATGAAATCTTTCAGATACTATATACAGAAAGGCGATTTAATTTGACTTATTTTTGTAGAGTTGTTTTTGTAAGCGGTCCTTACAAAAACAGTATAGCTTTTTGACGTGGATCTGTCGAGTAGGCAAAACTGAAAGCTCACAAATCTTATATTTATTTCAATTAATTTTAATTGAACGTAGCGACATCTAGCGACACATTCAAGAACTTTCTCTTTCAACAATAACAAAACACTACTCTGAAATAAAATTTAATCACGCAATTCAAATTTGGAATATCACTTTTGAAATATGACGTGTAACAATGGATGTTCCCCTACATTGTAGCGGTAAGCTGTCGTGGGAACACACGGCGGTGGCATTACTTATTCAGTGTCCGGCATCGATCATGGATCGGATCACCCGGCCTTGCAGGACCGACCTTCCGTCCTGCCCTGCTTGTCCGACACACTTGTGTACCATTCGAATATTTTATCGGTTTAATAATCAAGAATCGCTGGTGCCAAAATAGATTGTGGAGAAATTTAGGCTGAAAATTATGAAACAAAAGAAGTGTTACCAAATATCTAGCGGTATTTGATATACCAGTAGTACATAATTAAAGAAAGTACATGTAAATAATTGATAGATCATAATGAAAATGTTTACTCTTGTACGACGCTATTTTGTAGTACACTTTTGGTCGCACCGATGATAAAAGCCGAATGAATGAGGAAATAAATTAAAAAATAATATATACAACTATTTCAATAACAATATATCTATTCGCGGAACTTAAAGATACAATCAGTATTAAAAATGAAAATGAAATGCATGTTGCGTTAACTTGACATAATTAATTATCAATTGTCACAAAAACGCGTCTATTACATTTAAAATAAATGTATTTTTATCTCGTACGTGCAAATTTTTGATTAATTTCTATGACGATAATATCTAAACATGAATCAAAAACATGCTAAAGTACAATGACACGATGATAAAAATGATTTATTTATGCATTATGAGGTTTAAAAACAGCATCAATTTCTGAGTAATTTTATGTCAATGATATTAATTAAACTGCTAATTTACTTTTGCGATGCGTACGTCACAATAGTGAAAGAAGCACTAGAAAAACAAAATCGAATTTTAAATTAAATAAATTCTGGGTAAACATGTGTTTTTAAATATATCTTTTATATTCTAAACACGGTACCAGTATTCCTTCTATTCCCTGTTATGATGTTTTAGACCTCGAAAGCTTTTATGTGAATTATACTTTCAATTTTCATTTTATCAATTCACTTTGAATTGACGGTAAATAGTTTTGGGCGTCATCAGTTTCTGTATAATTTAGTTTGGCATAATGGACGTTATATCAGGTGTAAAACATCAGATAGGTCGTAAGTTACGTTGCCAGATTTTCCGAGGATTTCTATTATATGTAAACTTCGCCAACCTGCACTAAGCCAATGTGCTAGACGATGAGCTGAGCCTTCTTAAACAAACTGTCAGTGGTCTCGGGCTCGGCATTGAGCAAATATGAGCTAAAACAGTACAGTTCCGTTCCTTATATTACAAAAAAAAACATTTATTTAAATCTTTATTGTACTCCAATATACACAAAAAACACTATAAGTACAGAAACAATAATTAAAAAACAACTATAAATGACGGTCGTATCGCTCTACATCAATGTCTTACGGAGCTTATAATTTATACTTCTTCGGCGAAATCATTGCATTACCATAAGTCCTAAGTTGTCAGGCGTATCTTGACCTGCGTCTGTTGTTTGTTACAGGGCAGGTATACGAGGCGGCCCGGGCATGGACTCGCAGCAGCAGCAGTACTGCCTGAAATGGAACAGCTTCGGCTCCAACCTGGCCAACTCGTTCGCCAACCTGTGGAACTCAGAGAGCCTCGCTGACGTCACACTATATTGCGAAGGTAAGTGTTGTATGTTTTACAGGGGATGCAATGCTTATTAGTGGTTCTTCGATTTTATTTTTTTAGGTGTCATAAAATATATTATTTTCAGATTGTATTACCGTTTCGTTGCTTTCAAGGTTTTGAAAAAGCATGTGACTTCAGTTGTAAGATTGCATTATTTTGGGCGTAAATATGAATTTAAAGCCATAATAAAATAATGGCACGAAATACTAACAATATTTAAACAAAAATCAAACAATAGAAATTGACGAAACTCAACTTATCGTACTGTTTGCAATTTGGTGCAAACACAGTTTAAAATTATCACTACACTTAAAATGCGATAATATTGCAATAATATGTTGTAAAATATAAGCTTATATTAATCTATATGGCTTAGCAATTGCATGAGAGCAGACGCTATCGATTGACGTCGATATCTCTTATCAATAAATACAGTTATTTTTGTTACACGTGTATGCACTAAATATCGTCTGTATCTGCGCTACGTCTCACTGGTGGGACTTCTGAATAAGGGCTTTAGTCCACCCCTCTGATAAAACAAAAGTAAAATTAATATATTCACCAAATTAACATGATATACTTACTTGATGAGACGGCCTCAGGGGCGTACGTAGTACGGTATGATTGTAAACCTGAGGTCTCTGGTTCGAATCCCGAGTCGGGCAAAGTGCTATATTTTTTCTATTCATTATTCACCGGTGTCAGAAATTTGTGCCCAATATGACGATAGGCTCACCCCCTATCACATCGTGGGTCGGAAAATACAAGGCGAAATATGGGTGTCCTGGTTGCACCTCTGCCTATCTCTTCTGGGAAAAAGGACTGAGTTTAAGTAAGTATACTTACTGAACAAAAGGTTTGTGCATATAAATAAGACGTTATTTTCCATTTCCTTATATTAGAAATACGAATAGAATCGATAATTGCGATTGTCGATACGTTATCGTATACAATGTGTTATGCGATGTATTAAAACCTGTCTTGGAATATTTTATGAATAAAACATGACGCATGGACGATAGCCGTGCCTGGTTTGGCGCCGTAATTATGTGATTTATTTTAATATTTAATAGTAATATTGCTTTTTCATGTTAAATATGTTAAAATAAAGTTATTAGGTGGGTTTCACTCAAAAACATATGTGAAGAGGTTTTATATAAGTTTAAATGGAGATTCGCGTGTTAATTAAAGAAAAAAGGGAAAATCTTCGATTTTATGAAGGAATTTCAAATATATATTTTTTTCTAGATATTTTCGATATAATTATTCTTTCGTATCTAATTAGCAACTTATTTAAGTGTTGTTTAAATTTGGACATATTTTAACTATAAGGATACAGTTATGATTTCGAGCTACTATTGACCACATATTTAAATATCTGAATCTAATACGATAAAACACTCTAACTGCCCTTCACATTGCTTTAAACATATTTATATTATGTTGATTCTAAATTATAATTAGTCCATAATTTATTAACAAAATGTAAATATTTGCAATTTTTATTAGGTGATGGTATCAAAACCATTTTAAAAGATTAATTTATTGTAGATACAAAAATATGTGGAACAGGCTTAGCAACTAAAATATTTGTATCTACCATCAATATTTGAAATCCGTGTACAGCTAAAGCGGAAGTCTATTTATAATGTTTGAGAAGATTAATTAATTATAAATAACAGTTTGATTTCAATTTTGTAAATTAAGAAGGTATTTTAAATATAAAAGCAATAATTCAGAGAAACCAATAGGCATTTAAAATATATAACTATCATTTAAGCATTCAACTGTCATGACTTCTATTTAATACTGAAAGGTTATTTTCAAAATAAGTCTTGGTCATTTTGAAGCGTAGCATAGCAATACTGGCACGACCGAAGAGGCTTTTGAGAATAGAGGTAGGGAAAGACGGGGAAATAAAATAAGGTGAGGGGGGAGAAGAATAACCTTTCGTTAAGGACATTGGAGGAGTGCTAGAAACTATAAACAAAGTAGGCTGACTCCATCTTAACTCTTTTATGAAACATCATAAATTATTTTGCTTGTATAAGTGTTGTTTTATCAATATTAAACTCATGCCTTTATCCCAGAAGGGGTAGGGGTAGGCGGAGGCGCCACCAGGACACCCACAGTTCGCCTTGTATGTTCCGTCCCATGATGTGATAGGGGGCGAGTCTTTCGCCATATCGGGCACAAATTCCTGACTCCGGGCTGATAATGAATAGAAAAACCCAATATCACTTTGCCAGGCCCGGGATTCGAACCCGAGACCTCAGCTTTGTAGTCGTTCCGTAGTACAACTACGCCACCGAGGCAGTCATTGATTCATATTCATATAAAAAATATCTAACTGCTCTTATTTACGTATAAGGGCAGGTAAATAAGAGGCTGGTCTAGATTTTTCTTCGTCTCTATTTACACATATTAATATTCAGTGTCATTACTCTTTGAATAAACACGGGTTTGCGTGTGATCACGTGTTCCTTGCAGATTTTTAGGAAAGTTTATTGACCTTTACAAATCTGTTACAATTTGTATCTGATACGAATTGAGCCTCATCATTTTGTAAATTAATTCAGATGGCTTAAAATGTGGAATGTTTATACCTTTCTAGAAAATTCTTGTTGCATTAATTACATGTTTTTTAGTATTTGGTATTCCATTACGGTAATAAATTAAATAAAATAAATTAGTGATTTTTTAAATCCAAGTAATAGTATCTATCCTCTTCTATTCCAAGTTTTTGACAAAATATTTATTAGAGTGATACATATAATTAATTTTTATCCTGAGCCAGATCAATATTTTCTTCACACATTATTTTTCATTTCAGCATATTTTCAGAAGCACCATTATCTTTGATGTTCGAAATGTGTTCTAATTATGAATCTTGCGTGGCGAAAGTGACATAAAATAGAAAAACTGTAAAACCCATTTGAATTATTAATGAATTTCGAAACCTATTATGAATATTCGCGGCGTGTTTATACTAATATCATCGATTATTTTTCGCTGTGGATATTTCTACCTTAAAGTCTGATATTTGTTAAATAATATTTTAAACATTTAGAGATAACGTTTTTTTAATATATTGCCAGGACGGGAATCTTTAATAGACTTGGTAAATGCATCGTTTAAAAGAAACACGCAGCGGCAAACGGTACAGTGGTATTTCCAGTGAATCTCAATGATCACATTATAATATGCACAATAATACTTTATTAGATCAAACTCATCGAAACAACCAACAGAAAAGACAAACTATTTATACAATATTCTATATATAAAATAAAACATTTTAAAAACGGCCTGCTTCAATTTATAGTTCGTATACTTAACAAATTACAATAGCAAAACTATGTTTTCTTATCGCTAGTTTTCTATTCGGATCGAGTCGGATCATTCATGCTCTTATCAAAATTTGCTTTAGTGCTTTACGAACAGATAATATAAAACTATAACTTCCTAATTATTTGTCGGTTGAAAGGTGTCTTTTTTTCAACGCTTATGTATTTACTTTTCGATTAATTTCGTTACAGATTAAAAACGTATTCTTTACGCACTGTCGTTGATTTAGATTTACATAATCTTTACCTACCTTTGGGTAAGAAAAACCCCACGTTTTCTTAACACATTAATCTCTTAAGGAAGTCAATATGAGTCTAAGCCTAACACGTGTCTAGGCCATTGAAATCGATCGCAAATGGCAGTATTTTTTAAATTAATGTTTAATGTCATTATTTATTTATATCATAAAGCCACGTATTAATGGGCGAGTTCTGTGCATAAATTGACTACAACCGGTTCAGGTTAGTGAACCGATATTTTTTCAGTAATTTGCATTACAAGATTTGGCACGTGTGGAATAAATTAAATTTTTTGATGTCTATCTCTAAATGCGTTTTGGATATTTTTGTGCTGCCTCATAATTATGTTTTACAAATATTTGCTTTTTTGTTACAAAAAAACTGTGGCAAATGAGATTATAGTGAAGAGATCAATATTGTCTATGAATTTCCACAGTCGGTTAGAATAAAATGGGGTTGGTAATAATCCAATTTCAAATCCCTTCTACAGAAATACGTACGATAGAATTTTGATCAATTGTTTGCTTTAGCTAATCTGATAAACAGTTGCCTTTGTAAACTCATATCTATGATAGTGAATGTGAGAAAATATAGTTCGGTATTGCAATTTTCATAGCCATAATTTATTTCTTATCAAAATACTATGCTAGGTTTACTATATGGCCTAACCACTCTCAACCGCACTCCCCATTGTAGGCCCGTGCCCTGCAGCGGGACGTATATTGGCTGATACAAGAAAACAAATGATAGGTTTTTTTTAATCAGTCCCCCATTTTACATGAAAACAAAGTAATTCCTATTAACCTGGCGTTTTCGTGATATCTATACTAATGAATTATACACTGCGATAAAACTATCATAAGGTTATGGCGAATTTCCTCCTTCGTTTGTGACAATAATCGCCTTATTCATGACTAATACTGTTACCAACCGTATAATGAGTTTTAATTATTCTTTTGCTTTTCTTTATCCCGCACTAAAACTATAGATTTTTATGTAAGATAGAAAACATACATGCATAAACTGACGCTTTTTGCCAGAAGGAGTAGGCAAAAGTGCAAACAGGACACCCACATTTCACCTTGTATGTTCCACCCCATAATGTGATAGGGGGCCTATCGCCATACCGAGCACAAATTCCTGACTGGAATAGTAAAATCTAATATCACTTTGTCCGACCCGGGATTTGAATCCGGTACCTCGGCATTGTAATCGTACCGTAGTACAATTGCGCTACCGAGGCATTACCTTCAAATACAACAAATAAAATAATTATTGGAACTCACTCTAAATACCTCACGACTGAACTAGCCTGAAACGATATGAAGTACTTCAATACACATTTCGTAACGTAAAATTACATTATCACATTAACACAGCACGCCTACCTTCAAATATGCATGTCCGCGAATTCGCTAAATAGATAAAAGGGGTCGACGACATCGCGTCGTGATAATTTTGCCGATGTGTATTTTGTTATAAGAGGGGAATATTTTTTGCATATGCATAGTTTATCACAGATAGTATCTATATTTTATTCAGTTTATATTCATACGTATTAAAAGGAAGCTTGAAAATGTATAATATGCTTAATAATTTTAAACGGTGAAATGGCTGAGTAGATATTGAACCCAGTATATTAAACCATATTCCACTTAGGGTTTCTACACTTCACACACCTCTAAAAGTTTTTGTGGAGAATTCACATGTATGTATGTAGGTTTTCCCTACTCAGCCGGTTCCCTAACAAGGTTTGTTCTCGCCCTTAAAGAAAGCGATAATGATGTCAACTATAAATAAACTTCGTCCCGGATGTAGCAGTGGGACCCCTATCTTAGGTTTAGTGCTGCCAAGCTACTTATTATTTCAATCATATACACTGATATACATATTGACAATTCCGTGGCGCAGTTGGTTAGACGCCGCCTGTGAAACACGAGGTCGCGGGTTCGATCTCCGCACCGAAACAAATATTAGTGTGATCCACAGGTATTTGTTTCGGGTCTGGGTGTTTGTGAGACCGAAAAGTCTCTCGTAGTTTCTGATACCCACGACACAAGACTCGATCTTAGTGTGGGATCGCGACTATGTATGTGACTGTTGGGTGTATTTATTTATTAATTTATGTAATTTTCTCGTCAACAGATAGAGATATTTAAGTAAGGTGTAGAAATACTATTTCAATGCCGAACGCGCCACAGAGTAACACCGACTGCTTTAAATCCCGAATACACATTTTTTCCTAATTACACGAAACAAAATGCTACGTTCTTGCATTCACCATTGTATCACAGTATATTTATTCAAATTCGGCTGTTAACGTCACATGTCACGTCGACGCCTGCGGAATAGCTTCCCGGGCTGACAACGAAAAATTCTTACCTGAACCGAATCCCAATGATTCCGTATTAATGCATAATTACCGATGAAAGGTAGATTTTGGCCTTTAATATTTTGCATTCCGGCCGTGTGTTATCCTGAATATATTTAGAAGTTATTGGATTACAAAGATTTGTGACGGAATTAATATCTATGTTTATTTTAGTTCTAAATCTATATCAATCAATTTGCTATCGCATTCATACACGAAAGATCAAAAGCATAGTAATTTTGATAATTCTAACCTTCAATATCCAAATCCTTACAAGTGGATGCGACTTTTCCCTTACTCATGTTTTCATTAGTTGACCTTCAACGGAAAGCCTTTTAATTGCAATGGTTTTTTCATTATTCCTTTGTTCCAAGTTTTCGAGGTCGGCCCGTACAAGTGTGCTAGACGCAGCGAGGGGTGGGCGCTGGGGAGGGGGAGGGGCTGTAGAAGGGGGGTAAGAGGGTAAGGAGGTAGGGTATGGAGGCCCCGGGGTTGGGGTTAGGAAGTTTGCACTTGGAGGCCTTTTCGAAATGGAAGGCTTATAGTAGGACAAACGAGACGGGGTTCTCTACAAAGACACTTTGCCTTTACAGTCGGCTTATTAAAGTAGTTAGTCGCTTTGGATGTGAATTTTGCAATGACAAATTGGAAAGCACTTTGAACCAAAACCTAAGATCAGCCAGGTTGTAATTATCTGAAATTCGTGTGAAGATAATTATCACGCCCTTTAACAGTACCGAAAAAGGTGAGATTCGTACCTGAAAGTATTTTTAAGTTGTTAAGTCATATAACGTTAGTATGGTGAACTAGTAAACTAATAAAGAAAGCCTACACTCTATAATTACCTTGTTTAATTACAGGCCGGATATTATGACGATACTTTTATATTTATAATTTGTAAAGCCGGTTTCGAATAAGCCTGCCTAATTTTATCGATCAGTGGAGACTCTATCTACACCAAGCAACCATAAGGTGAATTGCAGCCACTTTGTTGTGCCAGCTGAAAAAAAATTTATAATCGTCAATTTATTTGTTCTGAATGATGTATGTCGTTATGGAGTTCAGTTCGGAAGCATTACGTTTCATTTTCCTTTATAAGTATATCGTAGGTAACTGTATATGAACTTCTCGCGTTACAATGTAACAGGGAAGTTGGGCGAATATACAATTTTTAGGTACATTCGATACGGAGATGTAGAGAAGTTCTACTGTCAGTTATCTAGTCCGTAAAAATATTTAGTTAACTAATTCAGTGAATGATGATTACCTCTTTAGTTAATCACTTCAACAAATAATTTCATTCAGAGATATCAACTAATATTGATTCATAAAAAATAGTTTACACAAGCTATCGTGAATATAGTTCGACTATGATGACGAAACTAAAGTAAAAATTCACGTGGCGAAATATAGCAAAGAATATTTTCATAGGGTTTTTTATATATATAAATTCATACATTGGCGATGAATTAATTCATAACCGGTTACAGAACGAGTTCTGTAATTGATCACGAATACACGTTTATTATTAAACAAAATTCATTGGTTTTTGCGAGCGGTGCAAACCAGCTGTTCTGTGATGTCCGGTGGATTTTACGACGATTATTTTAATATTTTAATTGCATTATTTAAAAAAAAATCAAATTCTGAAATTGCATACCACATTTGAAATTCCATAAAATTACACGTTCTTCAACAGATGAATATATAAATAAAAAAATTGACAAATAAAATGGCAAAATTCACGCTTCGAATTTTGAATAAACCAAGAGAGTTCTGACACAGTTCAGCGAGCAAATAAAATGAATGTATAAAAAATCGTGGCGCTATGCGAATATCTAAGGATTTCTTATGGCACTTAACTCGGAGGCTGAGGCAGATCTCGTTTTCTGCATGGCCGACTCATGCTCTCATGATATCCCTTATTTGACGGTACATAGGCGCTTACGCCTCTTTTATTATATGTACTCCAGTGGATCATTAGTTATATATTCTTTAGAGAAAAATATCTCCGTGTTTTTTTATGAATAGATTTTTAACTTGCTTTACTCTACATTTTTTAATTGAAGTGATTAGAAAATAAATGTTTAAAATAATTCATTAACTGAAAATGAAAGTTCTTCAAGAATTTGAAATACACGCTCAATGAAAAAATATTTTTTCCTGCGAAAATTTTCCGACTCTACCTAATTCAAATACTGAAATACAACTGAAATATAACAAAATCGTATCAATAACACAGTTTATATCATCTGACACTATAAACGAGGCCTATACAAAATAATTTTCAAATACGTCAATGAGAAATGCGCTTACCAATTGTAGAGCGTGGCGCACCGGCCGATGCCTGTATCGACCGGCCGCACTTCGGGGTCCTCCCACTCCCTAATCCCTCTCTATCAACCGCCACAGACTATTACGGATATTCAATACAATACATAATTTCAGCTACTTTTTTAGCTCTACAAAGTAGCTACATACATATGTGTAGTTTTGGTGTCCTGTGACGTAGCTAATTACTACAAGGTATTGACATAAATTTATAACTTATTTCTTTAGGTTAGCTAAAAGCATTAGCTCATACACTTTAAAAAGTCACCCGCAATTGTAGTCAATTTCTTCCCGTCAATTATTTGACAAATTTTTCTTTCCTTCAATATTTTTAGGGATGTATAAAATCTAATAATTTTAAATCCCTTGCGTAAAGCCTGCGGGCGATAGTATCGACCGGGTGTATGTGTGTCGCGTACCACCCTAGGACGTGCTTCGAACAGGCGAACTATTTTAAGATATTACTTATAGCGATCTGTGCGTAGTTCTCAAGAATCTTCTCAAGGTTTTGTTGGGATTAAGTTAATAATCCTTTTATTTTTTGAGTGGTTATTTTTGGTTGCTTTCAGGGGCTTTCTTAATTGGCAAAAGACGAGATATTTTAAAGTTATTTTGGTATATTCAACTGAACTGTGGCGTTGTTTTAATTAGCTTATTTTTAGAATAAGATTAATAAACTGAAAAAAAAAACGGCTTTTATTTCGATTTGGTTTAATTTTTTAATTACCCAGACCAGTCTGCCCCGTGACCACGAAAACTGTAAAGTCATCGAAACGCCGAGAAGTTCAAAAATGGAAAAATTAAACCAAATCGCGATAAAATCCGTAAAAAATATATTACGTTTTATTTCAATGTGTAACATTCGCATAAATGTAAGTAACCATCAAGAATAATAAATACCATTTCTAGATAGATAGGCATAGAGGGAGAGTAACTTGCATCTATCTAACCCAAGTATGTATCGTACCATAAAATGTAGCGGACTTATTTATAAACAGTTTATAAACCTATTTTAGGTATGTAATGTTTTGTCCCTTTCGAACAACTTTTGAATTCAGTTTGAGCGAGGCAGACAAAACATTCGATAATTAAAATAGGTTTTAAAACTGTCTATGAATAAGGCCGTAAGTGTTTCAATCTTTGTTAACTTGAATTTTACTTTCGAGATGAATGAATATCATTGTAGATCGTTATTTTTCTACCTTATTTATTATTCTATAAAGATCAGTAAGTGTTCACTCAAAGTACCGCTTGCTATCTGATATTCTGTTTGTTTTAATTACCTCCCTGTGCAATGTATATATTTTAAGAAAATAATGTGAATCACCCACAAAGATGTGTTAGTACACGTGTTATAATATTTATTTTTATTAAACTTATAATATTCTTCAAATTTTATATCATATTTAGCGTTAAAAACGGTCTAATGACTTTAGACTAAGAATTTAGCCAAGATTTTCTTAATTATGTATATAAATGATTACATTCAGTATTTTTTTATAGCAAGATGTTTTTGTCGAGTTAATCGTGACTTGCGATTTCTAGTGTGTTAACATCTCTATACTTGATATTAAACATTAATTTGGTTTGAAAACTAAGTCATCTGTTTTGGAAACCCATTCATATTTTTGTGCATTATAAATTTTTAGAGAGTTAAATGTATTTTATTAAGTGTGTTTAAATTAAGTTAGTACTTATAACATTAAATAATTAGTGAATACTATCACAGTATTAAATGAGACAAATAATTATTAAATTACAGTAATAAATGTGAATGTTGGGTGTATTCATTATTTATTGTTAGACAAATGCAAATAAATTAAATTTGACGATAACTTCCACATCTATATGGTGAAAAAATAAATTTAAAAACGTAGAAAATGAGTTCTAAGAATAATAAAATTAATTTTAGAATCAGTCAATGAATTATTGAATCAACAATTTATCAGTAATCAGTTCTATTATCATCTATATCTTTCAAATGAAATATTTCGTAGTTTTATTATTATTTAATGACAAACTATATCGGATAGCGTAGTATTTTGCCAGCGTGATAAGCTATACCCTAAAACGCCTCACGCCTTTTCCCAGAAGGGGTAGACAGAGGTGCTACCAGGACACCCACATTTCGCGTTGTATGTTCCGGCCAACGATGTGATAGGGCGCAAACCTATCGCCATATCGAGCGCAAATTCCAGACTCCGGGCTGATAAAATCAATAGAAAAATCACTTTGCCCGACTCGGGATTCCAAGCCGGGACCTCCGCGTTGCAATCGTACCGCAGTACACCTCCGTCATAGAAAAGATAGTACGTTAATTAAATAAAACTACCAACGAGGCCTAATTAACAGACCTGTTTACGTATTTCAGGTTCAAAATGTATAAAACAGTAATGAGCCAGCTAACTGCAGATAGCAATAACGTAAGCCCATAAAGTTGTATGGAATTAGTTCATCGAAGTTTTATTGCGCCCGTGTCTTTGATTAAAATGTTTTTTATTTACGAGTAGTATTACTATTATTGTAGACAAATAATTGTGTTACTATTATATACTACTCACAATAATTAAAGGCTATTTTTTAGTGTTTTTTGAGAGTCTGTATCTTGGAGAAAATTGATTGTTAAGAATCTGGAAAATAGACATTTCAAGCTTCCAATTTTTAGTTTTCGAATTTCTTAACAGTCAATTTTTTTCCAAGATACATACTCTCAAAAAAAAAAACAAAAAAAAATGATACAAAATATGTAGTTTTTGTGAGTAGTGATATGTATGTGTGTTATGTAGGTGTGTTGTAATGTAGGTTTATTTGTGTAGGTGAAATTTAAACTAAATAATATTGTCAGGGTGGAATATTGTACTATTATATTATTAATTACATATTTGATAGATAAAATCATATTATATACCTAATTAGAGTATATATTACAATGTGAATAAATATATGTTACATCGCCTTTACATTATCAAAAATAGAAAACAAGAAGACATTTAGAAGTGGGCAGAAACTAAAATTACAAATGCAGTTTATCGCTTTTAAAATAATTGCAAATTTTTACTAATGGTACGGGAGCTAGCAACGTCTGGAAAACAAGCATTTCAGGTAGGCCAGTTTTTAGATATGCTATCTCTCTCACTCTCCCGGACGTCATACAGGCTATCTGGCTGGCGGTAGTGGTTGCGTTCGTCAGTGCGCATCCTACCTATACAGGTAAAATATCGAATTTTAAAATCATTTTAAGAAGCTTTTTTCCTTTATTATTATTTTTATTGAACTTTTTGCAACATGAATCTATTATTGCCAGATATTTCTATTGTTGTTTAAACTATGCCAGACGCTAATTTTGAATTAAAAAAATATTATTTTTCAAAGTATTTCAGTATGGCTGTAATTTTTATATGATGTTATTTAAGTATCTAAAAACCTAAATTTAATTTGCCAGACATTAATTCGATTGTTAAACCTTCAGCCAGACCGACCTAAAAGTGAAAAGTGATGTGGTATCATTTTGCTTGATCTAGGAATAGTTGTCGAATAAATTACATAGAACTAATTAAAAACTATTGAATTAATGTGTGGATTAATATAGTATCAAAATAACTATTTATCGTTGTACAAAATAAGATAATAATCAATCTCAAGGATGAAAATAACCAAAAATTATATTTTTCAATCCATAATTTTATCACAAAAAAAACGGAGGCATCTTGATAATTATCATCATCATCATCATCTTCAGCACTGTAGTCATTTTTATTGTCATCGTCGTCTTTTGAAATGTCATCGTCTTGTAATAAGTTATTATCTGTAAAAGAATGAAACATTTTATAATCTATCGGCAAATTTTATTAGTATTTTATTTTTAATTTTTACCTTTAATGATAATGTCGGCAACTAATGATGGCAATTGCTCTCCAACAAACCAGATAAAATCATATTTATGGTCCAGCCGGAAACTTGAGGTGATAGAGATGTTGGTTGTTGTAAATGATCATTTCTCCAAAACTTTGTAACGTAACGAACTCGTAGTAAATGCTGATAAAATTCAGCTTTGCATGGTGGTAGGCTTGATGGATCAAAATTACGATTTTGTTTTTTCAAAATTATCATCTGATTTTGTAGACCGATATGTGTTTGAAAACAGATGACACCGAAGTTCATTGACGTTCCATGAATCCCGAGCTCCGTAAATATGACAAATTAACTTTTCTAAGATCTTAAATGTCTCATCCAGCAATTCTTCATCATCTGTTATAATATTTTGACAGGCTAATTGATACTCTTCTGATTGTTCTAACAGTTTAAAGATCGAAGTTTGCCTTTCCGGAAAAAGCCTGGTGTGTAGTCGCATCCAGTGAGTGCATAAAAGCACGGTAGAGCTTTCGATAAAGAATTCTCTAGAATTTCGTGTACTTGATGACGCTTATAAATCGCTCATAATTCCCCACGCCCAAATTTACCCAGATTTTAGTGATGCATTCAAATGCTCCATGTTACCAAGAAGTATTATTAAAATATCTGTGTCTGAGCAGCGTATCACAACTTCGCCATCGACATTTATTTGACAAATGTGACATATTATTATTTGAGAATCGGCTTCTTCTTGTTCTTCGCAAGACAGTACATCTTCAACAGTTTTAATAACCTTATTACTTTCAACCCGGTATGAAAAGCACTTGTTAATTGCATTAGAAGTGTCAATTTCTTGGATATTAACTTCTGTATGTGAATTCTGAGACGTATTATCTGGCAGGGTTTCGCTAACATCTACTGCAGTATTTGATAACGAAGTTGAACTAGATGTGCTGGGAAGATCTACTGTTGACGAGAAATTAATTTCAGATAAATTACGATATTTTGTCATTAGAGCTGTAAAACTGCTGTAACAATTTCTGTGATATCCATCAGTGTCATTAACTTGCTCCGGTAACTGTACACTATTATACCGGGTATATCAAGACTGCGACCGAAAACGAAGCCAGGTTGTAGTTTTAGTGGCTCCAAACACGATGCAAATAAAATTTCGCCAAAACAGTGATAGATATTTTTTTATATATTTTTTAAAATCATCTTGTTTTGGTGGAAAATACCTATTTTTTGCGAAAATACTAATTTAAACCCTTATGTACCATTGCGTGTTTAAAAATAAAGAGGTCTACATCTTTATTTTAGGAAAATTATGTTTTTATCACCCAAATACGACGATTAGTAAAAAATTACAAAAAAAAGTTGACGATTTTTTTTGCGAAATTTTTACTTGCATTGTGTCTGAAGTCACTAATACTACCACCTGGCTTCGTTTTCGGTCGCGGTCTTGATATACCCTGTATTTCACTTTAAAATTTACACGTATTTGCAGAACTTCTTTACACTTTTTTAATGTATCTTCAACAAAAGTTATTATTTTTCCATTTCTGTCTTTACAAAAACCACATTTTAATTTTTCGCTAGCCATTGTAATACAATTTTGTTATACACATTAAAAATAACACGTGATTGTCTGTACTCTTTCAACATGCCCAATCACTTTTCACTTTTAGATCGGTCTGGCTGAAGGTTTAACAATCGAATTATTGTCTGGCAAATTAAATTTAGGTTTTTAGATACTTAAATAACATCATATAAAAATTACAGCCATACTGAAATACTTTGAAAAATAATATTTTTTTAATTCAAAATTAGCGTCTGGCACAGTTTAAACAACAATAGAAATATCTGGCAATAATAGATTCATGTTGCAAAAAGTTCAATAGAAATAATAATAAAGGAAAAAAGCTTCTTAAAATGATTTTAAAATTCGATATTTTACCTGTATAGGTAGGCTGCGCACTGACGAACGCAACCACTACCGCCAGCCAGATAGCCTATATGACGTCCGGGAGAGTGAGAGAGATAGCATATCTAAAAACTGGCCTACCTGAAATTCTCTCTCAAAAACGTTGCTACCTCTTAGACTATAACCTTTTTTGATTTTTGTGCGAAATCATGAAAGAAATTAGCAGTAGTCATTATGAAAAACGGTTTTATGAACAATTCCCACAGCAAATGTTTGTTAAGGTCATCGTCTTGCCATTCATTGCATTAAAAAAGACTTTAATCCTAGATATCAGTAGTTATATCACAATGAACTAATCTAAAATACCTAGGTAAGTACTAATTACCAATCAATGCTTGAACACTTAAATTCCTTACAAAATCACAATTAATCCATCGGAAATCTCAATAGTTTACAAACAGAATTACAGCCATTATAGAATACGGTCAGGACAAGAGTTTATCGATCGTAACATTGGCTATAGAGCTATAAATACGACGTAAAACCTTTTATTGAACGTAAATAGCGCTGCCGTTGCCTCCACTTATCAAGTATTTAACGTGCGTGGAACTATTGTCAGTAATGGGGTTAGAACATAACTACAGGGTTGTTTTAAATTAAATGTGTAGTGAATATCTTGTAATTAAATAAATAAATACACCCAACAGTCACTGACCCCATATTAAGGTCAATTAAGTTTTGTGTCGTAGGTGTCCGTACGAGAGATTTTTCGGTCTCACAAACACCAAGACCCGAGACAACTCGTGGGCCTCACAAATATTTGTCTTGCTGTGGGGATCGAACCCGCGGCCGCTCGTTCCACAGCCGGCGACTAACCAACTGCGCCACGGAGGCTGCCAAATTTATAGTCCTTGTTATGTAAAGATTGTAGTTACTATATTGTACTCGTACCTCCGAGACATGATGTGTTAAGCCTTTTAGTGCTAACTAATAGTGTTAAATATAATGGCAGAAATAGACAAAACAGTGGTATCTATCTACCGAGACAGCGACTTGTATACGATATCATTTCGCCTCGTTCACCATCTTCAAGTAAACCGTTGATTAGGCTAGACATCAGTTAAAGTCATCCGTAACATCACGTGTCGATTTCACCATGCTCCAGTAACACTAATCCTATGATTACACTAATCAGTACTTTACTAGCCACGTCATCTGCCAATTAGCGTATTTACTTAATGGTTAAAATAAGGTTAAAATCTCAACCCCCTAAAAATAAAATTTTAAGAAAAAAACACTGACACTTCAGCGGGAGGCAGGGCGGGAACATTTGACCAATGATTCAATAACAATATTCTGTAATCTTTGCATTTGACGCAATATCCAACGAATGATTCGTTCAATTTCTTATGTCATTCACTTAATCGGCACATTACTTTATTTTCACTTGTGAAATCGACTGAAGATACTCTGCACTTTTACTTGGCAATTAACGTTATTCAAAAAGTAACTAATCAATGGTTTACTGGAAGATGGTGAATGAGACCCTCATTCCTTTTTATGTTTGTTGCAAGGGAGAATATTTCGGCCGATGAATAGTGTGATTACTAGGTTTGACTGAATGACAATAGACTTTTTTCATACCCATTTGGCAATCTGGTCGTAAAAAAAAAACTAGGTTTAATATGAGATTGATCTTTAATGTAATTGTTAACTTTCAAAACAGATTTATGAACCAACGCGTAATACCTTGGTTGCTTAGCTTTATCCCAAACATACAGACTTTTAATTAAAACGAAAGCTTAATTACAGAGTTCGTGTATATTTTACAGCATTTCTACTAAATCTTTCGGACTACAATTTTTTTTTACTTCTTCGTTGGCGTAGGTGTACACTATAGTACGATTATAAAGCTGAAGTCTCGGGTTTGAATCCCGGGTCGGGCAAAGTGATAATGGATTTTTCTATTCTTTATCAGCCTGGAGTCAGGAATTTGTGCCCGATATGGCAATAGGCTCGCTCCCTATCACTTCGTGGGACGGAACATATAAGGCGAAATGTGGGTTTCCTGGTAGAATCTTTGCCTACCCCTTCTGGGAAAAAGGCGTAAGTTTATGTATGTACTTTTTTTTCTCGTAAACCATCCTACCTTGTATAACACAAAAGACTTGCAACGTATGTTTACAATATGAGTTATGCCGAACTGAGCCTAGTAATGGAGGAAAATAAATGACTGTTTAACATTTTTCCGCGGAACTAAAAATAGAAATTTACGTAAACATAAACGTAGTTAGGCATGTCGATCCAAACTGAGCAGTTACAGAGTATTTTCGTCTTTAAAATCATATCAAATAGGAAAAGGTTCCGATGTTGAACTTAAATACTATTTAAGTATTTGTGTGAACCACGAGTATATTTTCGGGTCTGGGTGTTTGTGAGACCGAAAATCTCCCGTAGTTCCTGATAGCCACGTCACAAGACTCGATCTTAGTGTGGAGTCAGGACTATGTATGTCACTGTTGGGTTTTTTTTATTACAACGTCCTTTTTATACCATATGACAAATTTTATTACTATTATTATTTATTAAATACAATTTCATCTATAATTATGCTTCTATTTAATATATTAGTAAGATCACTTGGTGCCTATTTCGAAAACTTAGGTTCATAAGAATCTAAATTAAAAGATATTTAATATTTATATCATTTTATCTATTCAATAAATTACTGCATGTATATTTTACAATATATTATGTATGGAATGATTCCATCAACCAATTCGTTATTAAATGTGGCCAATTAAGGTAAGGTAAGTTGTTGCTTTTGCGTGTATTTGTTGTTTCCTCCTATGAACATTGCGCTTCCTTATTAGTAGAAAAAATATTTACCCACTTAAAGAAGTTATTAATGTAATCATTGTTATTAAATAACAATCAAAATATTTTTAACTACAATAATGACTTAATCTTAAATAGAACCTCTAAACATACGCTAATACAGAAATATTTATTAAAATAAACAACCAATAAATTAGTATTTAAATCCAGCTCAAAGGGAATTCCTAACCTCACCTAACCTATCAGAATACGTGGGAAAGCTAAATACTACATTTCCTTCACACTCTGTTTCTTTCATGCAACGGCCTTAAATATTTTACAATGTTAGTTTTAGCTAAATATAAATCGCGTTGACCTCAACATCTCCAATTCTCAAGAAACAAGTTTTGGTGTGCGTAAACGTATTGTATTTACAATCGTACTCTATGTAATGTGTACATTTATCACAACATGCATTATCTCATATTTTATCAACGATAAAATTCGTTTATCTACGTAATATACGCACTCATTTCCTTTAGATGCGTGTGGTTCGTAAAAACAAACATTTGCACGTTGGCTAAAATTCACTTGTAGCTTGAATGTATTATTAGCAACCTGCTATTTAGCAGTCTGCTGTGAATTGTTCAAATTATTCTTATATCGCATTTCTTTATAGCATTAGTCAATTAATAATGTTGGATACCGTATTTGTCAGTTAGCTATATGTAGCTAATTGACAAAAGTTTTTTTATCCTTTGGTACGAAATAAAGCTGAATCATTACGATGACAAAATATTGTACCTAATTAAAATATAGTCAATGTGAAAACCTTTAAATAAAATTCATCATCGTTTCTTTCTGGTTCGCAATAGACTTGTAATGTCTTTTATAAAATGTACGATTGATATAATATTCACTATGGCTATCATCATAGAATGCGATTTTATCTTCGAACAAAAATAAGAGACGGGGAGATGATTGATTATAACGATAGTGATTGCTACGTGTAAAAACAAGGCTATTAAAATATAGTGTACTTCATTGAAGTAACATCGACATTATATAATATTTGTAAAGTGAACTTTAAAATAGATGCGGAATAATTGGCTTTATTTTAACAATAATCAGCTTTTTGGTTACGAATTTTACAAAATAGAAACTAATATTTGGAATGTTACAAAAAGTCTAAAGTAATAAACCACGTTTTAGGGTCAAACGTTTAACTTATTCCTAAAGCATCTCACGAAAACCTTCGTACTAAGCGTAAAACTATAAAAAACCCACAATCTTCGCCACACATAAAACTGAATTTTATCACGAACCTCGTTTCACCATCAAAAAATCAAGGTGTTACTGTGGTCGGGCGGGGGTTCCAAAACCTCCCTCTTTGACTATACTCAGATGCATTATACGTAAAACAAAGCCACCCTTCGAGGCCCAGGAATTTTGGGTAGTTGTGCATGTTTCGCGTTAATTCCCACCCTACCCCATTTTCGGGGGTCGAATATGCATGCTACCTATCGATTGGCGAGCGAGGAAGGGTTGAATTTACCTTTGAGCTGAAATTGGGTAGTCATTATGACTGAACTGTTTCGCTAATCAAAGTGTTCGTTCGTGTGCAGAAGGGGAGCTCTTTTGACAATATTGTTACGTCCTTGACAATTTGGGCAGTTCATTTAATTTCCCTGCACTCATTGCAGCGCCCCTCTGCAATTTTCCTTTGATCTTTGCGGAGATATTAATATGGTTTGTTATTAAATGTCACTCGTAATTATAAGGTTTATCAGTTTTGAGGGGAAACGCTTGGGGTAAATGGATCGATATTTTGTGCACACGAGTGTGTTCTATGAAAACGCGAATAGATAAATATTATTGCATCATTAGTACACGATATGTTTTTGACTATAAATAAGACTAGTTCATAGTGAGACGAAACATGCTAAAATAACACGAGTAACAAAGATAGCAACAATTAATGGCATTCTAATTAGCACAATTGTATGTCTTTATTCACGGTACGGTATGTTTAAGTAGTCTGCACTAAATATTATTCAAGTAAAATTTGCAAAATTCACAGTTAAAACGTTGAAAATAAAAGAAGAAAATACCCTTACTGACCCTACTATTTCCGAATGTACTAACAAAGAAAAATAGAACCCATAAAGGCAGTAATAAAGCAAAACCTCAACTCAATTGAGGGTAAAAGTCTAATGAAGCTAGATTTTTTTGTTCTGACGCAGCGGCTGCCCACGAAAATAGGCAATAGGGCAGTGTCGGCCACTATTAGTCCATTTTATTCGCCATTAACATGCGATCCGTCTATAACAGTACCATAAATTAGATCGGTTTGAAAGGAAGAAATTAAGGTGGTAATTTTTGATTTTCAGCTGAGTTACTATTGAACTGTCTGACAGACTCGTTGAAGCGTGAATGTTTTGTTTGTGAATGAATTTCCTAGTTGCAAACAATAGTTTATGACTAAAATACAATTTACAATCGTTTTTTCCTTGTTAAAGCAAAATGAAACTGCACCGTTCTAGCTAACTAATTTCTTGTTTCGTAAAATTGGAAAGCACTTTGGGGCTAACTAGAATTCTAAAAGTGACACAGTTGGGAATAATAAGGTTTTTGCGTTGCGTATAAAAAGGAATTGAATTTCACGTTCCACCGGTTATAAGTCACTTTTCAGGACAATGGAATAAACGTTACATATTTACTCTAAAATCGTAGGAGCAAATCTTAAAAATAATGAAGAACTTGATGTTACTAATCAATCAATTTGCATTTAAGTAGTTGAATCGTAAATTGGTAATGGTAAAACGCGTTGAATCTGAAACTCTTTAAATTTAAATTACAACGCACAAACAGTACACACGGTTGGTAAAATCGAAAACGGCTCACCTAGTTTTCCCCTACTCCGTGCAAGATTGATTTTCCCTCGCGCATTTCACTTGCACTTTCGTCAGGGGTGCGTATTTCTGTCCCGCTCTGCCAAACTTTGGCCACCCGCTGACGACCTTGAATTTGGGTGGGCCTACCACCCCAGTCTGCGTTGTCATCTATACGCTGTTTGCTTGTGTGGGTGGATGAAAATGGGGTTATCGGGTGGCCTTTAGGGAGGCGGGGGTGTAAGCCCGGGCGGCGGGCAGGATGGGGTGTCTGATGTCGTTTTCACTTGCATCCGGGCTCTGCCTATGCGTAGGAAGAGCGATTTTCAATTTGATTTCGGATTCACGTCATTCGCGCCCCCAGGATGTGTTTACATTTATAGATACTTTGCTATGGTTGTGTGAGGCTTGCTGGTTACTAGGATACCCCGTGTTCAATATACATGTATACCATGGCGTTGCCATATCGTTTTTAATTAGGGCTTCGGTCCTCTCGTTTGAAATGCAAGGGTAAAATTTAATAACCTGAGGGCAGTGAAGTAATTAGGCAGATGCAGTATAGAGTATCAGGTATGTGATTGATGAGTGAAGCTGGTTTAATGAGAATTCGTACTCAAATATCTTTTTTCATCACGATATCATGTAACGTCATAATTAAATAATGAATTCGTATTAGTGTGCTATTTTTAAAGGGCTCTGAAGGGATTCTTTTGTAGGACTATTTATCTACGGAGTACTTATATTACATTAGCATATTAACATTATATGCCCAAACAAGACCGGCCCTTTGACCGTCCATAATTTGGCAAGTTTGTAGATTTCTTTGTTAATTAATAATTTATAAGTTCGATTATTCCGCAGTGGCAGACTTTGTCCCGGCGGCAAAGATGTTTTAATTAATACTGTTTCTGGGCTTGGTATTGATGTATTCAAATTTGATTCATTCATATATTTGATCTTTAATAAATAGCGCTAACATTCATTATCAACAGTTATTACAATACAAATTATGTACAACGAATAGTTGGAGAACAAAATTCGAAATTAAACAGCTAGACTTTTACATCTTTCCTGATAAAGCGAGCAATTTTTTTGACTTGGCAGCTAGAAGGTGGAATCATATTAATTATAATAATATTATGATAGCTCTGTATAGTAAAGCGCCAAATCTATTGTGCCTTTGTGACTGTGTTATTGGTTAATGTGTAGTGTGTTAGTAGATACTACTTCAATAATTCTTATTGAAAGTTACAATATTTGTATGTTAGAATAGAAATGCCAGAATGTTACATATTCCAAATTGAAACAAAAAGGTCACATAGTTATAGTTCCTAGAGTTACATAATAAGTATCTTATGACATGACCTATAAGTATCAGAAACTACGAATGACTTCAATCCTACATAACCTAGACGCAAAATATTTCTTAAAGTTTGTGATGATAATCCGATGTATTTCCAAGATAAATCGCCTTAATAAAATTAAATTCCTCTCATAGGTATAAAAACCGTCTTGTGTCGTAAAAAGCAAATATCGAATTGAATGGAAAAGTCTGTATGAGTCATTTTGTGTCAATGGCACCGCTTGTACACGTGCCCCTTGCAATTGGGTGTAAGAGGATTTTAAAATTTATTTGCATAATAATTGAACATGTGTTTGTGTTATAAATTTGTGTTTTGTAACGATTACTCGGTCCATAAAATATTTCGTTTCTAATTTCAAATGATTCCATAACTTTAGCTGATTTTCTTTCTTTGGTACTACGTTGTTAAGAGCATTGTCTCTATCTAATTATTATTCTTCATCTCATATTACCTGTATTATATAAATATGTTCAATGTTATGTCTTCAATGTTTTTCAAGTATACAATAGAACTACTATCTATTTTTATATTTCTTTTTTACGATTTGTGTACTAAATATTAGCAGTGTCTTTTTCATAAATAACGCCTATACCAACTAGTATCTTGCTAATAACTTTCACTTCACAAGATCTTTCCATTTGATTGTAGAATTCTTGGTCGGCCACAACAGCGACTTCAATTTTAAGGGCTTCATGGAGTTCGGGATTTTATCGTCTAATTCGAAATTCCTTCCACGGCCGTACGATTCAGTGTTCGATTACCATTTCTTGCGTTTTTTCAAAAGTTGCTGACTTCTGAAGCGATCATTCGTCAACTATTGTGTGCTTACCAACCTAGAACCCAATCTCATTCCCTTATTGTATTTTGAAACATATTTTTGTTAGTGATTCAATTCTTCAAACATTCAATTTCTATATTCGATTGTGTTGAAGAATAAGATTACTACATTATCACTTTACGTAACAACATTCTACTGGTTTCTTTGACACCGGATAGCATTCTAACAGTCTAGTTTTTTCTACTATTGTACATTCAAACCAGTCACATTCATCCTTAATAAT
The DNA here is from genome assembly GCA_949752805.1 of Deilephila elpenor. Classification (NCBI taxonomy): domain Eukaryota; kingdom Metazoa; phylum Arthropoda; class Insecta; order Lepidoptera; family Sphingidae; genus Deilephila; species Deilephila elpenor. Next base: position 13,118,553 of record OX457098.1, on the reverse strand, counting down.
CTATTCAGCTGACCGATGACCTATTTACGCTCCGCGTCTCGATGCAGCCACGGGGGCCCTCGTATACTACGCACAGTTTTAGTGAACGTTAAATTGTAAAGGAATGTAGGTCGGCATGCACCATTTAAATTGGCATCATAACGTTGTATTATTTTTTAAATTCGTAAAATTTAAAACTGGTTTTCATTTGAGGACTTTGGCGTTCTAATTTCAATTTCAACGGCCAGTTTTGCTTGCCCGCAAAAGAAATATTCTTTATTTTTATTTATTTATTTATTTATTTATATACACTTTATTGCACACACACAAAAAATACAAATAAAAAGAAAATCACATACATAAAAAGTACAATTGGCGGTCTTATCGCTCAAAGGCAATATCTTACAGACAACCATAGGATGGATTTTGGAAAAGGATTAACAGAGGGCAGTTTAAAGTGTAAGAGATAGAAGCTAACACTGAATAATAAATCAAATAGAAATAATCTAATAACTACAAGTAATAAATATATATATATATATATACATATATAAAATAAAGCATAAATACACATACATACATAATATAAATATAATATAATACAAGTACATACAAGTAGGAAAAGTTATCCTCATCAATGTGACAATTCAGGGAGAAAGGTAGTGATCCTTCACCAGCTTTTTGAAAGAAGTTAGTGATCGTGCCCGTCTCACCGCAACTGGTAGTGCGTTCCACAATCGGACAGCTTCCACGGTGAACGACTTATCCATAAAGGTGGTGGAGTGCACGGGCATTCTCAACTCCAGGCTCTCTGATGACCTCAGGGATCTTGTATGTGAGTCATGGAGAAATACAAATCGATCTTTAAGATAAGAGGGGGTGAGAGGATTAAACAATATGTTGTACAGAAGAGAAAGAATGTGAGCATTCCGACGAAGCCGTATGGGCAACCACTTGAGCTTAGTACGAAACTCGGAAATATGATCATATTTGCGTAATCCAAATATGAATCTAATAATAAAGTTTTGAAGACGCTCAAGTTTATTAAGTTGGTCCTCGGTGAGATCTGGATAGCTGACATCGGCATAATCAAGGATAGGGAGAAGGAGAGTTTGCGCTAAGGAAATCTTCGTAGCAACCGGTAGAAGATTGTGTAGTCTTCGCAAGGACCTTGCTGAGGCGAACAACTTACGACTAAGTTCTTGAAGTTGCGGACCCCAGGTGAAGGACTTGTCCAGATAAAGTCCAAGGTTTTTAACTTGATCACTATATGTGACAATAGTACCGTCACAATAAATAGGTGGTAGCTTATCCCTATCTAGCTTTAAAATCATTCTGGGGCTGCCGATAACAATCACTTGTGTTTTAGATGGATTTACTTTTAGTCCATGAGTCTTACTCCATTCACAGATGTGCTGGATGTCCCTATTGATGTTAGTAATCGCATCGTTCATCTTGCCCAAAGGTGCCCGAGTATAAATTTGTAAATCATCTGCGTAGAGGTGGTAGGAGGAGCGAAGATTATTAGAAATTATTTTTATTGGTTTAAATGTTTTATTTATTAATTTATTTAAAATTTCGAATTGGCAGTTATTTCTTATTATATTCTAAAAAAGAAGGACGAGCATTCAAAATTTAATTACAAACGGAGTATCGTATCAATCAAGGTCTTGGACTGTTTAAAAACAAACTGCCATACGTTTTGTACCGAAAATAAATAGAGTTGATATCAAACGCACCGTGCACACATGCAAGATAAGCGTCAGTGGGTCTGGAAATGAGGCCAATGTCTCTTGATGTTGCAAGCTGCGCAGGCATAATGTCGGTCACACGTTTCCTTGTTTCGCCGCGGGAGGCGCTTCTGTGGAATGCATAGATGCATGCATTAATGTAATATGGGCGGTGGCCGTTCATGTCTTCTTTAATGTACATTTTGAGAGCGAAGACAATTGTTTAATTTTTCACTGCTTTTTTTGGTATTCATATTTTTTCTCTATTGGAAAAACTTAGAACTTGTATAATTTAATTAATAAAAAAAAAATGTTTGACGCTAATAAACATTAAACTCTCCAAATCAAATAAATACTTGGAAAAATAATCGGTATATTTCGAATTAATTATGTTTTAAATAACAGTTCATTATTTATGTCACCAAAGACATTATTTTTGTGTATATTCGTAATAGGATTGAATTATATAATTGAATGGAGCGTGTAAGGATTTGCATAATGTCCTCAAACAAGTTTCAAAAAGTATTAATGCGTAAAAAATGTAGGCTCGTGTAACGCAAATATTGCCGAATCTTAATGTATAAGTTATTGTTATTTGGCATTTAAATCTGTTAGCATTTTCCGCTCATAAATTATCATAAAATAACAATTAATGAATCGCTTAAAAATAAAAAAATAGTGGTCAATGATACAACTGAGGTTATTGTAAATCGTTCGAAGAAGCAATTATTATAGAAGAAATGGGCTAAGAAAGATAAAACTTAAATGTTCCGAATTGAAATTATTACTCCGCAATATCAAACTGTCAAGTTGCATTCGTGAATGTGGATTCAATGTCAATAAAGCAAAGGTTGTAAACCATCATATATTGAAATAAACTATTATTTAGGATTTTATCGCGGATTCGGTATATATTTTACATTTTTAACTTCCTGACATTTCGATTACTTTGGACGTGGACAAAATTAGTTTTAATTCCATGTGTAATATTCGCGTAAATCTAAAAAAATCATTAACCATAATATAATCACTGGGTTGTGCCTTAAAAATACTCTAAAGTATTGAAATGTATATTCCACAATAGAAGGGTTTGAAAACAGTTTTATATGCAATTCCCAGCCACTACTAATAAAGCATTTGACGATCCACTCAATAAAAATGATCAACAAAAACACTACAAACAATACCATCTGCATAAACTATTTGAAATTATCTTAATTGGATATGTCCAAGATTTCAAGGGCGGAGCGCGTTCACTACGATTCAATTACGACGCTTCCTTGTTGCGTGCGCAGGTAGCTAAGGGTTTGAAGGTAATCTTTGTAATATAATACTAGCTATACATAATATATACACATTTCTAATATTTTACATAATTTTGATGGTAGCTGCGTTAAAAAGTAAAGGCGATAAGGGGTCACCTTGAGCTAAGCCAGTACTAGTAATACGGCTTAAAATCGTTCTATCATTGCATTGAATGTATAAGTGTCTAGCATGTAAATACTCCCAAAGATAATTACAAATAACTGTGCCTATCCCCAAATTATCCGGAATTATTATTATGTAAGTCCGCCAACCCGCACTAGGCCAGCGTGGTGGACTATATGGCCTAACCACTCTCAATCGATTCTTTCGATTGTAGAGTAGGCCCGTGCCCTGCAGTAGGACGTATATGGGCTGATATAGATAGATAGATATACATAATAAAGATTTGACAGCCTCCGTGGCGCAGTTGGTTAGACGCCGGTAGTGAAACGTGAGGCTGCGGGTTTGATCCCCGCACCGAAACATATACTTTTGTGATTCAATACATTCAAGTATATTTTGTTTCGGGTCTGGGTGTTTGTGAGACCGAAAAGTCTGTCGTAGTTCCTGATACCCACGACACAAGACTAGATCTTAGTGTGGGGTCTGGACTATGTATGTGACTATTGGGTGTATTAATTTATTTATGTAGATACGCGTTCATTTTTCTTAGATCTGCTGGTTTACCTTTGGGAGCCGGTTTTATTTAGTTCCATTATATTTTATCGCGATCAAGTGAAATAGAGTAAGATCACGTACTTCTATAGCGTAAATTAGTAAGGAAATAACAAGTTTTCTTTTCTAAATATCAAGTAAAATTGAGTGTTGAAGGACAGCGAAGCTTCGAGAACGAACTTTGCTGGGAAATCGTTGATACCAACGATTTTTCTAGTAATATGAGATTTTTGTATTTCAGTCTAAAACTATTGGTGTATAAAATATCCTTGCAAAATTATACCTTAAGGATCATAAAATTATCAACATAGTTGTGTTATATTCAAAGTCAAGACATAATAAAGTTAGTATTGAAAAGAGTCACGTCGAATTTTACTTAAATGCTTAATACAAAGTTTAAAACATCAAGAAATGCTCCACAATTCTCTCAAAACCTGTTGCATAACCAGGCAAGTACCTCTTGACGAAGGTACAAAACCAATCAGAGACCATAACAACCTCACAAAGGATTGCGCAACGAGCCAGGATGGCGTGATTGTGGCTCCTATTAGAGCAATCTAGAGCGCATACAAATGCATATGGGAGTAGCCTTAGCCCAATTATGTCCCGTTGCAACTGATCCATCCTCTATCCCCTATTATCTATTAGGTCAACCGAGGGGCCGTGGCTCCCACACCAATCTGTATGCAACAGGATGTAGTAGTTACGATATTGCATTTTCTAGTAGGTCGAGCTGGTCTATTGTGTACTAATGTGGATACGTCGTAGGATTTATATTGGGTGTTTCAGTAGGGGTATAGTAGTTAATGTTGGCGAATAGAATGAATTGGCCGTGGAAATAATTGATATTTCGATTATTGTTCGATCTGCTTGAGCTACAACCAATAATTTAGATAATATTATAAATGGTTGTGCTTTTTAAACAGTTAAGTCTTATGTGAATAAACACGTGAAAATAATGCAATACGTATTTGCTACGGATCGATTTTTAGATAATGAGGCGAAGAGACAATTCATAATTAAAATGTAATTACACTAAAAGTACAAGAATACGTAAAGTTAATAATGATATAAAATATACTGAAGACGAAACTGCTCTTTGATCTACCAAAAATTTTAATACAGTTATTACAAGGAAAATATGGCCCTACGTTAAAAAACCATTAGTCATTACCATCTTGGCATATTAAAGATCTAGTCAGTTTGATTTTTGAAGCACTAAGGTCAACGACACTTGTCTAATTAATTCTAGTATTCATTAATCATTAACACATTTGGCGCTGACAGTTGGTTGTTTATTCATAGATGTTAGTGTTTGGACTTTGAAGTCTGTTGTTAATATTTACGAAGTCATTTTTATTTAGTGTTAGGAAACTAAATTAGTTTTAGTTTTACTTGTTACTACTTATAGTGATTCTTTAGTCCCTTTTTTGTTTATATTTGTACGGGAGATCTAATAAGAGTTATCTTTAGCCATCCGTTATTACAAAGGAGAAGAGTTATTTTAGTATTTAGTTACTAACTTTGAAACACTCTATTGAATTTAGTTTACGTAAAGAGGTTCACGAAAGCGAAGTATTCACAATGTAAAATATTAGATTTAATGTAAGAAAGATCTTAATGAATTTACGGAGAATTCCTTTGAAATACTTATTATACATAGACAGATTTGAAACCTATTTTAGTTATACCTTTCGAACGACTTTAGAATTCATTTTGAGCGACGGAGATGAAACACTCGATAACTAAAGTAGGTTTCAAATCTGTTTATGAATAAGTTTGTAACTCTATATAATATTCCTTATATTCTTAGTTCCTATGATCCTAGCCCTACTATAAGTTGTACTTGATTTTGAACAAGCAAATTTCTTTTTTTGAAAGCATACTGTCACTAATAATTACATACAGACTATAAATAGTCTCTTCATTTTCACGTTTCAGATATTAATAAGACTATTTATTATAATTTTAACACTCGTGTAAATGATTTTTTTATAAAATACATTATAATCGAGTTTATTTAGCTGCATTTCATAAGGCCCCGGCCGTCAGTTGTATGTTCAGTTGGAATTTTGTAAAATTTGAATAACACACAATTGCAATTTGTTTACTCGTATTATTTACTTGCAGTAGTTTTGCGTCATCAATTCTGAAACAAAGGGTATTATCGTATATATTGTGGTTACTGATGGGGATAAATGTATGCTGGAATCGCAAAAATTCAAGGTCGCTTCTGACTTTGAAGAGTAAGTACCTAAACTTAAATAACTTCTTCATAACCTACATGACTCGAGAAATGTAAAAATATGTTCAGGTGAAGATAGCATTAACATCAATATGTTATAACTTGAATCTCGAAATCCTTTGACTAAACCATTATTTGACATTTCGAGATTCAAATTTAGAATATACTATAGAGATCGGTTATAGGCATAAAGGATTGCTGGACATAATCGCATTGGCTCTATTTACAAATGATCATGTAATCACGTGACTGATTATAATCAATTGGTCACGTTACACAAATCAACAGTTCACTTTAATAAGATTATATTATATTTTATTATACATAATATATTAATCGTCCATATGACTACATTTTACTATACATTACCACATCGTTTCGCATTTGTGAACTTAGCGTCTGTAAGCCAGGAAAAGAATTTCTAGTCCAATAACTCGGCGAGTTTCTTAGGGTCACTTAGCTTGTTTTAACTCAACAAAATTAAAGAAAACAAATACGACTTGGGAACAAATAAAAATAGACCGTAAACACATGGACATAACAATTTTTATTGCATATAATGAACAACTGCGCGTAGAACACGCACGAGGAAGTATTTTGAAACTAATCCGTGGGCGGAGTTTGGAGGAGCGGAACGGTCGTGCAACGTTGTGCCTCTGCGTAAGGGCCGATGTAGCTTGCGATTGTCGCGCCATGCGATTGTCGTGCGATTTTTTGTCTGATATCATAATATTGTGTCAACATTTCGCAATATTGTAAGATTCCTTGGTTTCCTTAAAAATACAAGAAAATGTAAATATAAATAATGAAATATTAATTTTGAATTAATTTGAATATAAGTGTAAGCCAGAAAAAATAAGTTTCAGAAAACGAATTTTATGAGCTTTTATTTTAAATCTTTTTAGCAATAGATAATCAGTAATCATGATACGGTCACATCTTCCCTAAAGCCTTTTGTATCACTTTTGTACCACATAAATAAAAATAAATGATAAAAACCGCGAGTTGTATTAACACTGTATATTATTGGCAGTAGTCGTCATGCAGTCGAATTTGTTCTAAAACAGAAATAAAATTAGGGATAGCTCTACTACAGTTTTAAGCTTCAATTAAAAATATTACTATCAGCCATGACAATGAAACCGGACAAAGTGAAAACGAAATGAATTGTTATGTTAATTAGATTCTAAAGTCGTGACATAATAAATCAGTACAAGTGGCTTTAGGGATTTGAAGTTCATTGACCCATTTAAAAGAACCGTTGAATGTTTTGGACATAACTCGACTTCTATTAACGACGTGTCTTAGTGACGAGTAGTAATTAATCACGAAATCATTTAACAGTAAAAAAATGAAAGTGTCGGTAATTTATGGGTACTATTAATGTTCAGCAATTAAGTAATTATCGAAAATCTTAACTAAATGTATGGTATGCATTAAATTCATTACATTTTTAAACGAATGGTAACAATATTTATTTTGCAAGTTAATGGAATAATAATCAATTTTTTTAAACATGTAAAACGGAAATAGATCTCAAAATAATTTTGCTAATTGTATAGCTTTACTGTCAAGTATTTCATTCATAATATAAATAAATGACTATGAAAAAATAAACAATACAGTACTATAATATTATGGTAATTTTCCTTTATTTCTTTTAAAATAAAAACTTTTAAATTAAAAAACATACACCTTAAAAAATCGCTACTCCGAAAACAAAATAAATCGCACAGTCGGGACGCGTGCGCTCGCCCTTCTCAGCGCATACGGCAGCGGGTCCAAGGCCAACCATATTTTGTTCCGCGCTATTCGTCGTACAGTGACGTAACTAGATGGAAGTACTATCAATAGTGAACGCATACGGTAGACGCGTGGTCTAATATCGACAATTTGACACACTGAAAAACAATGATAAACTCGTTACGCAACGTAGCACTAGTTTCAGCGTCTATTGATTTTTACCGTACCAATGCCGTTGTCATATGAATATTTAATTGGACTGCCCTGACTGTTATATTGATCGTTCTTACGTTTTACTTAAAATATCCTCGTACATCGGTAAAAATAATTACTACTTTCTTGAATTTAAACGTACATACAGCGCCATCTGTGATTGAGAAGTCTAATCAAAAGTACGTGTTTACCGAGTACGTTAAAAATGCGTGCAAAAAATGTTACTACGCATTGTAAAAAAAAACACGTTTGCTACTGGCCACGTGAAATTGTTCTGAGACCGTCAGACAAACGTTGCCTTGACTTTTCTTTATTGCTTATTGCATCGCGTGGGCGGCCGACGCACGTTTAGTATGTTCCACAGATTATAAAAATAGATAATAGGGTCAATGGGATTGGGCGAGGCGATCGCGAAGGGATCTTTATTCGTTGGAGTCTCTTGAAAATGGAATGCAAAATTGAATTTAGAATTCTCCTTTTTTTTACTTTAATTCTCTCTAAAGAAAGGTATTCTTTAAAAGAATTACGGGTCCGAATTGAAGAGTGGGATTAATATAATGAACTGGTATAGTTATAGTTTATACCCATTTGCGCTCCCAAACTCAAATAATAGATGTAGCTTCGAGAGCCGCAAAATTGAAGTGGCAGTGGGCCGGTCACGTCTGCCGTATAAAACCACAGCAGTGGGCAAAGTTTGCACTGAGTGGCGTCCGGAATACCCAAAAAGACGTCGCGGCAGACCCAGGCGTAGATGGAGAGACGAAGTCGACAGGTTTCTACAGGATTGGCCCCAAATTGCGCAATACCGCCAAATCTGGAAGGAAAGGGAGGAGGCCTTTGCCCAGCAGTGGGACACTAACGGCTAGTTAAAAAAAAAGTTATAGTTAATATACAAAATGATTAAAATAAAATATTGCGTTGTGTGGTTGTATTTCTTCGAGAATACAAACGCAATCTTATGTACTTCATGTTTAAAATATCATCAAGTATCAATCACTCTTGCTTTTATCAATAAGGCATTAACTACTATTCCGTGAAACAACGGACCAGCAAAATCGGTCTAAGCGGCCATTTCAGTAGAATCTATCTCTATTTCACTTTTTATACTCTTCTATTCCCGTTGTTCCAGGTCGCCAGTTCAAAGCGCACAAGGTGATCCTGGCGGCATGCAGCAAGCACTTCCAGGAGTTGTTCGACACAGCGCCGCCGAGCCATGCGGGCGCCTGCTATGTCTTCCTCGAGGCCACCACGGCTGACAACATGCAGGCGCTGCTCGAGTTCATGTACAAGGGAGAGGTCCATGTTAGCCAGGATGCGCTCTCCAGCTTCCTCAAGAGTGGGGAGAATTTGCAGGTAAATAGCAGATTGACTAATGCATAATAAATATGTATATACATTCAGTCACATACATAGCCCGGAACCAATGGTAAGATTGTGTCTACATTCGGAATACGATACATCGTAATTATCATAATTACATTACATGAAATTCATATCATACGCAATTAATACTTCAAATAACAATAAACAGCCTTGGTTCGTGCGCAATGCATATCCATAATTGCAGTTTTACATATTAAGTTTAATTTGTGGTTTATGAAGAGGATTTAGTGACAAAGAACATGCAACTTTACGAATAAAGAATATAAAAAAGCATTATTTAGAATTTTTTATGATGACGTCACGAAGATTGAGGTGAATGTATGATAACGACTTGCCTATGGTTTCCTGGTAATGGGATAAATTAAATTAAATAATTAATACATGAAAGTGCTGCGAAATAAATAACCGAAGAGTCACAACGCTCGAAAGTAAAATATTTCTGTAATAACCTCCAGCAAGATCGAATAAAATGACATTATACAAGTAACGAGCGCCAGAATCAAACAAGGGTTGATTATTATAGTATAAAAAGTTTGTTTTGAAATATTACTTAGTTGTTAAAGTTTCAACAATGGCTGTTGTTCTAAAGATTCTTTTAAAACATAAAATCTGAAGGCCGAGGTTAGATTTGTTTTTACAGTTGTATTACAAGTCCTTTGTTTACGTCAACGCGCGATTGCACAAGTGTTAATGTACAGTGATGAAATTACAAAATTGTGTGATTTGCTATTGTGTGATATTCGTATCTGCCCAAATATCGTCCATAAAACAATAGTTAAGAAGCCATCATAAATGTATCTCGTTTCGAATAAACCCTGTGTATATGAGGATGCAATCAGGCCAGCATTATTCAAGACTCGTACCGGAAGATACTCTTATCTGGCCAATACCGCATTTACCATCATTGACACTATCGTGCTACTATAAACAACCCAAATTTTCCCTACCTTCCAGGTCAAAGGTCTCTCAATGGAGATGTCCCAGGACGCGTGGGTGAAGCAGCAGACACAGCAGGCGTCCACCGAGCGTCACCAGACCCGCATAAAGACAAGCCCAGTGTCTGGCTCAGGGAACTGTGAGGCTCAGGAGTCTGCTCCGCCGCAGTCGCACACAGCAACGTTCGCTCCGATTATGCCACAGTATTCGATGCCGATCCACAGCGGGTCGGGCAGCATGGGTCGGTACGCGCCGCCAGCTCATCACTTGCCGCTGCATGCGTCTTCTCACCGCAGGCCGGCACAGCCCAAGCCATCGCCGTCTCAGAGCCCTCACGCACGGAATTACAGGTAGAATACTCTCGATAGAAAACAAAATTTGAAGTGATGTTTAGAAAATCGGCATAAATATGTCAATATAATATGGTCTTTTGTTTTATTTTTTTAAATATTTGTCTCTCGATGGACGATATTCTCAACTTTTAAAATTCTGGTTTGACAAAATGACTCAATTCTACCTATGTTATGGATTATAGTATGGAATTGGGGACCAGTGCAGTTTAGTATTTTTGTACTTTGTAAAATAATGTAATTTGTTTCTCCAAAATCTTATTTTATCTATTAGTGTATCAGTTTCTAGTTTTGACATGCCACCAATGGACTTTCACTCCTCATTTCCCATACACAAAGCAATGCTCTTTAGAGCAACCAATATCCTACAACCATCTCTCCTAATTTTCCAGGCAAAGCTCCTCTTCCTCCCACTGCGGCAGCGTGGCCGACGAGCCGGACACCCGCTCCTCTCCCGGCGCCGGCGCGCGGTACGAGGAGAACCCACCAGACTGCACCTCCACCCTCGGAAACCCCATCAAGAACAACGGTTACGAACGCTGCACCTCTGCCAACGATGAAATGATTGAACGCTTGTCCACCGATCAGGGTGCTGAAGGTGACATTTAAGCTTAAAATTAGGGAAGGCCTGGATCATCCATCATCTTCATCGCCTGGATCACTGGACGGGTCGTCGAGACTACAATTCATCTCATGTTTTAATGCGTTAATGCATGCTGAGCGTTTAATTGCATGGATTGCTTCAGTAACATTTTCGTGGTGTTGTGTAGTAGTATCTGGTTTCAGATTAACTTTTTCTATTTGGATTTTTAAAAAGTCTTGCAGAAGTAAAGAAGAAAGTAGTTTTTTTAATTATATCAGTTGATATGTCACCATATTCCATAGGTGTAAAGAAGAAACTAATTGGCATTGTATGGCTCTGAATGTGACAGAATTAAATATAGACGTAGTTAAAATTGAAGGAAAATTATTAGTTTTAAAGATGTTTCATTGGCCTAATCGAATCACATTATGTTCATGTATCATGTTGAGTTGGGTTTTGATAGCTACCTGGGTTGTCACTTTTAGAAATTTTTCATAGTTTTCATCAGGATTTTCATTTTCTTAGGATGGCATCAGCTGAAATAAAGTCGAACTTGTTCCACCAGTGTAGTAGTTTTTTGTAACGTTTTATTTTAGAGGCCCATAGAGAATAGTTTTTAAAATATTGTTAACTTTGTGTACATGTTAAAAATGATATAAAAAATTTACTTTACATTTTGATTACAATATACTACCTCTACATTATGTCTCAGTTCTGAAGTTATCAATTATTACTAAAAATCATATTCATAAAGATATTACAATTCTGAATAACTCAAACAAAACAATTAATAATTTGCAGTCGCATTTAAAATTTTCTATGGCTTATTTTAGATCGTATAGTATTCCAAAAATGATACGCAAAACATATATTTGTTTTACTTTGGAAATAACATTTCAAAAGCAAAACGAAAAGCTTATTTCGCACCAAACTAGGGTCCAATACTAACATATCATCATCTCCATTTCAGATTTACGAGTGAAGAGTGAGAATGATTACCACGCCAGCGGCTACAACAACTCGCCGCCGCCAGCGCCTCCTATCACAGGCGCCAACTATTATGATACCAAGCCTCTGGAGACCTCGCCCGTACCGCCCAAGCCCAGCCCTGACATCTTCCCTGCCAAGCTCATCACTAGCAAATCTGGAGGAATCGCCACTGCTGACGGTAAATATGACAGATATATTATCTGATTTACCAGTTCATATATTCTCTTTTTCAAATTGCCTTTTCTTTGATTCAAGCGTTAAGAAGTAACTATCCAACAATATTCTTAGACTTCTTGATTTTCTGATCCTACCAAAGGTATAATAGTGTAATAAGACCCAGTGTTAGAAAACCAATGCTATACATAGCCCACCGCACCATTCCAGGAAAGAAGCTGAAATGTCCATATTGCGAGAGACTGTACGGATACGAGACGAACCTGCGCGCGCACATTCGACAGCGGCACCAGGGTATCCGCGTGCCCTGCCCCTACTGCTCGCGCACGTTCACGCGCAACAACACAGTGCGCCGCCACATCGCTCGCGAGCACCGCCATCAAGTCACGCCGCAACTCCCACAAGGCACCGTCCCCAACCACACGCAGTAAGACCTCGTCCTACGCACCTTTTGCTCTTTACTCTATTCAACCGATCTACCTCTGCTTTTCGGCGGGCGTCGGCGACTCTTCCGGCCTCCCTCTTGCAGACTTCTCGTTAACTTTCATGGTCGTCATCGTCAGTCGTCACCGAGGTAAAGGTGTTGCGTCGCCGCCGCCGTGTCGCGAAATGTAACAGCCGTACAATAATTACCTCGTTGATGCATATTATGTAATCAGTATCTACCTCAAAAGTTGATCTTAAGATTTTTTAAGGTTATGAAAATTGTGCGATAATTGTTACTTAATTTAATATACAAGTGTGACTACGAATGGTTGCTCAGTACTCGTCTCTATCTGGTACCATGTTTGAAAAATGTCGTACCGTGTTGTTGCACCTTCATCGCTTGAACGTACCTTGATTTTGCGAACCGCGATATGTCCAGTGACAGTGAAATGAAGTTACCTTTGTAGACGTTTTATTTTGTGCTCTCGGTCGACTTATGACATAGCTTATATTAAATTACCTGAGCTAGGAAATCTTAGAAATGATGTTGAGACTGATGGTCATAGGCTAAGTGTATGTAAATAATAGGAGAATGTTGTAAATCGCCTTGGCCTAGGTTGAAACAAGACGTACGACGCACTGTGGCAAAACTACCTCTTTTTATTTTATGACTTTTTATTTTCTAGCATTTCTTACACTCGTAAGTTTATCTACTAGTAATGACAATAGTATAAAGTGACATTATACAGTTTTAAGTTACATATTCGAACATATCTGTGATACAATACTGAATGCGCGGGCTGATTTTGCATTATCTCTCATTTTGCCACAATGTCGAGGAAGGAGTATGTGCGAGAATATACGAATGTAGAGTTTCAGCAGTTTTTTACTGTACAGTGAATAATGAACGGTTTTAGTTTTGTACAAAGTACAATTTGCCGTAGATACATAAGTAGTTAGGGAAAAAAAGTGTTAAAAATGTTTGCATGTAAGGTTCGATGCATGAATGCGTTAAACAAATCCATTTCAGTAATTCGCAGCAGGCTCGCCTGGTGGGGTGTTATTATTGAGACCAAATGATTATATGTTACATGGGATGGTGTCGATTTTAACATTCCGTTTTGTTCTTCGTAGTGCATTTAGATGAAGGCCACTTACTACTTCTATATTCCTAGTCATTTCAAGTGCAACCAGTTGAGATTTATAAATGAAGAAATAATTATTTAAATGATAAATGTTGGGCGCCCCGCGGTGTGTTGTATTATATTATTATATTGTTGGTTTGCACCGCGGGGGGTCCGTTGCGTGTAATACATGAAATATTTCATATTTCAGCTGCAATAAAAGGTCTTAGGTTACATAAAGCAGACAGTGCCAAATATCCTCAATTTTAAGTTCACATTTGTATTATTTATTTTTATTTTTTGTTAATTGTGAATGTAGCGACTGTGTGTTTTATTCCTGATATTTAGGAATAAGTTGCATTCATATTTATTATATTTATATTTTAGGATACACTTATTGAATATATTTATGAAAGTTTACCAAGGCTCAGTGACTTTTGTATCGTTTCAGTTTATACAACATTAAAAGACAGCGTATAAGTTTCCTTATTTTATGGTTATTTGTTTTTTGAATAACTTTATATGGAATTCGGTTCGTGTTTTCAAATTGCTTTGGGTTATATACAGCCTAATGACTTTATATTCTTATTTACATTAATTTTATAATAGATTCCGGTTAAATAGCAATTTTACTTTAACGTGATATTCAAAGTAAATATTGTTTTCTCTCAAACGATGACAGAGATCATTTTCTGGTATAAATTACAACTTATTTAAGATTATTTATTTACATAAAAATACTCTCTATTTATCAATGTACCCCATAAATGTAGTCTGTACTCTTTCATCGAGATGAATTCTATCGTTTTCTATCATTACCATATTTTTATAACATCACATCTTAATTTTAGTAATTCCATTTTAAATAAATATAAGACAATTGTCCAGATTATTTAGGAATCAATAAATCAAAGATGTGTTGCTCTGAAAATCCAAAGAAACGACATTTAAAGTTTAGTAATAGATTTGTCGATTCCTTTTCACGTTATTTCTAGAACATGTCACTTCTCATTAACCGTTTCCATCTTTAAAATTCTTACGCAACTTTGATAGAACTGCATTGACGACCGTAGTACACAGCGCCATCTATCTTATATTAAACGCAAACAATTCCTGTTTTGACAACTATTAAAGAAATATAATTTCTTTACATAAATATATTAATTACTCGAATTTAAACTACATAGTATACCAGATAATGATTTTTGTCATCGCTTTTCATCTACAAGGTACAGGGTGCGTGCAAATCGAAACTAAAGAAATTAAACATCGAATCGAATTCCAATTATTCGTCAGTATCAATAGACCTGATAGAAGCTAGATACAGTGAATAGACAATTATATTTTATTACAAAACAGGCTATTTTGAAATATTATTTTCTACAAATGATATTCTGAATATAATAATCTCTAAAGTATTCTCATGTTATGAAAGTGTAAATCTGTATTGATTTCTTTATAATCGACGGTCATGGATTGCAGTTAATAGTGGCGAGAGTTCACAGGCTTACATATTAGCGTAAAAAGGGAATTATTTGGGATTGTGAGACATTTGATGTCAAAGCAATTTGGCAATGGATGGTACAGGATAACATTAATTGGGTTAGTTCTTTTGTAAATTGTATGTTATAGTTAATTATCGCACAGAAAATTTATTGTTTATGTCTGTGACCTCAAGGATTTGGGTGTACGTGATTTTGATATACGAGGTTGTCTATGGCAAAGTCACCGTGTCATATTTTTGGCGAAGGCATATTAAGATGCGTTAAAGTTTCTGGCGCCATATCTTCGTGTTAGTTGGGTTACGGAACGTCGCTTCGGGAGTGAACTGTTCAACATCGACACATTTCGTCAATTTTTGATTTATTTATCTTTATAGTAAAAAAAAATTAAAAAAATACTTTTTTTATTGTCATTCTTTCGGTAAGTGTATTATTGTTAAGAAAATGTTTTGCTATTACAATTTTTTTTCAAATTGTTATCATAACGTTTATTATTACGCGAGGAAATTGTTCTATTTTGGTTTGTTCTCTTATGAATTCAAAATTCATAGTTGTGATTTCTTTTGACATGTAATGTTTTTTTGTGATACGTTGAAGAGAATTGCATAAATGCCTCACGATTTTTGTTTAGCTTTGTAAATCATTTTGTTCGTTTTAGATCGATGTGCATAAGAGCGTTGTGTTAGCTGGCACTAGAATTGACGAAATCAATAATTAGATTTGCATCTTTGGAAATGTTAAGGTACAAATATTAGATTACAATAATGTGTATGTCAATTTTATTCCACAATATTTTGTGCGTATGTGAACCATTATTTCAGGTGATTGTACAAAATTAATTAAAATTCTATGTATTTCGGATAACACGACTAAATTAAGTTGTCGCATTGTTAAAATTAGCGGACATTATTATTAGTGGTCCCTAAAAGTAATTGTAATGTTGTATTTGATGTGATAGGGTCTCACATATTTTAGTCGGTGTATCGCAATCCCTTTTATCATGGACTTGGGCCGGTCCCCCTATTAATATGGCTGTTATAATGATGGAGTTGGCTTGTCAAGAATTCGCCTCGAGGACCTCGTAAGCCGGCTTGGGCCAACGTTTGCGAGACCCTCGTGGCACAGTAAACTGAATTGGATCCAATAACCACCAATGCAAAACAAATTATGTTGCTCTATTATGACGTCAGTGAAATGAAAACATGTTTTGCTTGAACAACGCATTTAAATGCATTTTGGTTCCGTTTCAGGTTTCATAGATAAGTTTAGTGTAAGTTTATTTTTTCTTATTTGTAAATAATGTCGCGAGATGTCGTGATGGTAAAGCCAAAGATTGTTACGGGTATGGTGACCCTCTGCCGTCACACGGGCCTTGTTTGGGAATTACTTTCGAAGCGTCCGCGTCTTCGGGACGCGTTGAAACAAGCTAAACATTTGATCGTGACCTCCGACTTGGCCCTTTTAGTTTTAGAATAAGATTATCTACCTCGAGGAATATAATTTAGTCTTACGTAAGCCATTAAGTAGATTTTTTATATGAAGAAAAAAATTATAAACTCTAGCGTGTAAGCGTATTGTGAAAAATTAAAAAAAAAATGTTAATAATAATTACAAAAAAAATTAAAGTACAAAATATGCTACCTCAGGATTCAATTTAGTGACTCCAAATTTTATAAATGTCCGCAGGATGTATTTTGATTCGTAAAGAATATAATTATATTTGACAAATATTTTTACATAGCTCTTGTTGGTCCTAGTATAAAGACATGTATATAAAGCTGGATGTTCTGTAAAGCACGTAATTTGAATCTCTGCAAGGTAGTCTGTGGTCGAGTACTCTGTGTTGCATGCTCAAATGATGATTTACATCGACGTGTCACTAGAGTTCGTTGTAATGAGCTGATGGTGTATAGCGTAAGTGTTATTTAGGCTAGTTCGTAATCTCATTCATGTACCTCCTTAGCCGAGCGGCGGCGGGACCGGCCACAAATCACACAGTAATCTAGTTGTACCTTCCCCCACTCTCCGGAGTATAAAACACTTTTTTTTTTTATTTCTATTATTACTTTTTCCCCAGTTAATTTTTTTGTGTTGCATAGATGTTACTATGTTTTAAGATGATGAAAAATATTGATGAATTATTGTTTGTTAGGTTTCTGCGAATTAAAAAAAATGTCACAAAATTATTTTTTTTGTTTATTATTTTCTTTTCTTTTTATTTCCACTTTTTCATTTCCTCTTTTATTGTGTTTCATTGACAAGTTTACACCCGTCCATCGTGTTTAATGTTTATTGTAATACTTAAGTACATTATTTAAGGAATCGAAGGTTAAGTAACTAACACGAAAAGTCGCACTTAACTGGACAGGAAAGTTTAATGTAATCAATGGATGTTTTTATATTTTAAGAGTGCACTAATATTAATCGATCTCGTGTTACATCGGGGTCTCTACGAATTTGATAATGAAAAAAAAAATGTTTTCTCGCGTTTAATGTTACGTAAGCTATGCTCACTCCATCGTTTGAAAAGGATTTTGACTGAATGACAACCAAATGGTTGCGGGGTAGGGGCGTGATTGCATTTCGTAATTTTCACTTTTCATCTATTAATACTGGATCTAATCGTATTTTCGGTGTTTCGGATACTTGTGACGTCTGTCGGGTCGTGCGTGACTGTGTTAGTACTCATCTCGTGTGAACGCGCGAAGTGCAGGGAGTCGATGTCTGTTAGTCTACGTTATCAGTGTCATATTTGTGTAATTGTATGGAGAATATTATTAAAATTATTAATATTAAATAATTCAATAATTAACGCAACGAGCACTCTCTCATAAAGAACTAAAGTACAAATTTCTGAAGTCTTAAGCGAGTTACTGCCAGTACAAATTAATTAATGGAGTAAAAAAAATATTGGTATCATTTTTTATGTGAGTGTTGCCAAAATTATATTTTTTGGGGCATCAGTTGATCTAATTTAATGTAGGTTACTCGGTATGTACAAGTGGTAATAAGATCTAGGCTACGCCAGCCCGCAATGGATGGGGCGGGGCTACTTGAGGCATCCAATTACTTTTCTTAATGATTTGCATTACTTTAATGTGAAAGCGAGGGTAAAAAATGGTCTACATCTTAGTAAGTGGTCGAAAAGGAGGATAGAATGGTGACTTATGTGGTAACCTGGATGGTTGTAAAACTATGTATGTAGGGTTTTGTACGTAGCAAGGTAATGCTTAATGGAAAAAAAATTCGCTCGTCGGGTCTATGTCTGTAAAGGAAAAGTGATTGTCTGTGATTTTTTTAAGCGACTTTTTTATATATATGGAAGATAATATAATTCTTTAACAGTAAGAATAGCACTACTTGTGATTTTAGATATTTTATTAGTTGACTTCATTTTTTGTACTATACTATGGAAATGTAGCGAGTGCCGGAAACGGGGCGGGTTGAATGTACATATTATAAACGTAATGTATATATATATGGAGTGACGTCACGTCTTCGTAACATCGGAGTAAAAAAATAATATTTTCCAAAAAAATAAAAAACAGAATTTATCCATAAAATATCTTCTTATTCAAATTAAATAGAATCTTTTTACATTAACGTAAAGAAAACTCAATAATTTATTAAACTTGAAAATTAATTTTAGACGTAGCAGTCAATTGGGAAACTTGGCAGATGCACTGCCTTAAGTGTACCATGATAAATATATTTGCTCCTTTTTTACGAGGACAAACGTCGGCATCGGGTATAGTTTGGCAAATGGTTAGACCACATGCTTATTTGTTTCGTGAGTCGCGTGGACCTCAAAAGGGCTATTTGAGCACGACCTTGTAGATAAAATATTCCTAAAGTAATCGATTGAAAATAAAATTTAAGTAAACAACAAACAATATAAAATCCATTACCAGAATTACATGATTATTTTGATTCAAGATCAAGTTTATTTTAATTCGCCTGTGAATTTTACGCGAGCAAATATTCAGCGCAAAAAGTTTGCTACAAACATTTTGGAGGCGTTTGAACTTGGCCTTGACAGTTTTGCTAATGTTTAAAAATAAATGCAACATTGCCTAATCTTTTTTACGAGGAGTTTTGTTTACTACAGCTCTTTAAAATATATTTTAAATTTAATTTAAAATCGAGAGTTATTTTCTTTACGCAAGGTTGTCTCACCAAGAAAGCCATTATACGAATTAATAGGACTTATATTGGGGCCCACGCGTTTCGTTTCAAATATTAGAAAATTGATTTGTGCGTTATATTCGACGGTGGATGCCGTGTACTAGCGAATTTTTTAGTGTGGTAACAATTTGGCGTATTTCGTTAGTTATGTGGTGTATGGTAGCGACTTAATGTTATGTTTGCTTCGTATTAGAGGCTTCAAGTACGAAGGAATGCTCTCACCCCTATTGTTATAATAAGTTTACGTCGGTTCGTATTGATTGGCTCAGAAATGTGAGGATTGGTAATGATTTCAGATCTAGGCATATGTTGAAAGTATATGGTCGATATAATTTTTAATAATGATGGAGTACATGACGGAATTTTGAAGTGTTAATTTAGCGTAAGTTTGGATAGTAAAGTGTACCTGCCATCTACCTCACTTTTATTCGGGATGAAGAGCGTTCCTTGGTATAACCGTAGGTACTGTTGATATCACGTTTGGATACACCCTTCAAACATACTCAAGTTAAGAAAATGTAAATATATTATCTTGTATCGTCCCACCGTGCAGTGGGATTCGTGGCTCTCAACGCAATCCTCCATATATTTTTTTATACCTTTACTACAATATTAATTCGTATAAAAATGCGAATAGCAGAATTTTTATCAATAAATTAGTTTTTGAAGTGTATCCATTCGTCACCGACAGTAATGAGTTAATATTTTTCCACGGTAAAAAATGTCAAGTTTTTCATTAGGAAAAACTTTTACTGTGGCAAAATATAAGAAGCAGGCTATAACACTATACAGGTATATTTATGTATGTCCAACAAATGTGCACTGTTTATATATAAACGACGAAACCAGTTTTATCCCACGTCACAACCTACCTACAATCTGATTTAGGTCTAGATAATATTATATTGAAAAAAAATTTGTTCCACTGTGGAATTCTTAAATTAATAAAAAAATGTTGCTAAAATAAATATTTTGTTGTTTTATTTTAGTTTGTTGTCGATCATTTACATCCCCAGATAACCTATACTTCTGACAATGCAAATACGAAGAAAAGCCAAGTTCCTCAAAACCTTTCCTTAAAATTTATAACAAAGTGGAAATATTGCAACGTAATTTATTAATTTAAGAAGTACCAGGAGTAGAAATAGATAGTATAAATATAATTTAAACACTAGATGTAAATTCATAAATTGTGAAAAGGAAATATTCATAAGAAAATTGAAATAAACGGCTTTGGGCAAACTGTGGAGTAATTAACAAAAGCTAGTGTCAGAATTTTCAAACCGCCCACACATCAGAAATCTGTAGAAGGTTCACCATAGCCAGTAGACTATAGTAACCTCTATTTGCTCCTCAAGGCATCTGACTAGCTTAATTGGCCTCTCCCTATCAAGGGTTCAAAATCATAACACAGTAAATTCAAAGAGTAGTGGCTCAAGCAGGAATATCTATTGATATCGTATAGTAGCGTAGATCACCCCGATTTGGTCATTGCCTATATGAATAGATCTCGCGACCACTATGGACGCTTGCCAAATTCCTATGCAATTACAATTAAGTTACGTATACTTTTTCTATAGACGTTTCCGCTTGAGCCCCTAAGCTAGAAAGGCATCTAAGTTCTTCCTCTCTTGCCTCTCACTACCGTGGGATTGGCGCAATATGTTTTTTTTTGCCTTTGCAGAAAGATATGGCTCATGATACCGAGACCGGCCGCCAGCCTGACGTCAAGCCTTGGGGGCAACAATCCAATCCCGGGCATTCGTGTTTTGTTTTCGAAAAGGAAACTCATGCAAAGGGCCATCCGGCCCGGGCCAGCTCGAATACTGGAAGCTTCACGTCCTAACACACCAGTCACGCCGCCACCAGAATAAGGCGATACTGAGTATGGAGCTTATTTATTAATTTGTGCATTTAAATAAACAAGGTCAACATCTAGCCTTAACAGCGATTCTAATAACACTTAGAGAATCCATAGGAAATCATTTCAACATCAATGACACACGGAGTTAAGCCGATACACTATTCTCATACGAAGATAAGATCGACAAACTTGGCCGGTGCGCTGCCAAGATACTATCGTGATAATACCCAGCTATAATAAATGGGCGATAATGGTTATTTTAATCTAAAATAATTATCTAAACGTAACATTTACTGTGTGCAAATTGTTCAGTATATTCACCAAATGTCAGCTAAAGATCAAGTGACATTTTACAAAATATATCAAGATAATTAGAATATTTTATTACGTGCAGTTAATAGTTGTTATGGAACTCGACTGTCTTCTTGCTTGTATGTAAAAAATAAAAATGTATATACAGAATTATATTTGGTAATTTCTGAGTCAAACGACGACGACCAGTAATAGATGATATTATTTTTTCTCGGGTCTGTTCACCAATATTATTTAATACTGACGATACAAAAATATATGAGAGAAGAAAAGACAGAATATAGAAAGCAATAATTAAAACTTTGATCTCTCTATTGAAGTGCAACCTTGCTCCTGTTTGCGGTGTCGAACAAGACTGTAATTTGTATGAAAAACGGAAAGAATCGTGTGTTGTTTCGTCGCAGTATGGAGACGCA
Source organism: Deilephila elpenor (assembly GCA_949752805.1). Taxonomy (NCBI): domain Eukaryota; kingdom Metazoa; phylum Arthropoda; class Insecta; order Lepidoptera; family Sphingidae; genus Deilephila; species Deilephila elpenor. The sequence continues at coordinate 13,096,418 of OX457098.1, read as the reverse complement.
TTCATGAAAGTGCGTTGTGCGTTCCAATCATAAGACCAAAGCTTTACCTGGGAGGCAATACGCATATCTCATAGTTTTCCATAGAAATTTCATAGATATGTGGAGACTACCCTCCCGCAAAAGCCAGTATGGTGGAGTAAGGTATGGTTCTTTTAGGACGTATAGTGTAATGTGCCGGTACATATTGTAAAATATATAGAGTAGAGTAACTACCAAATTATCACGAGGCAAAAGAAAAATATTTTTGATGATTAATTAGTAAAAACAATATCATCTTATTTGGTTTTAATTTTTTCCGATTTTTAAAAGGAGGTGGAATTTTTGTATAGGTACTTGTTATCAATTAACAACGACTAATAGCGACGACAATAGATGGCGCTATATTCAATAATTAAATTTATTTTATTACAAATTCTTATAAAACGATCGTAAGGGACCCAGATATAATAGATAGGTTTATATAAATATATTAATAATATCTTGATGTAAAAAATACTTCAGTATATAAAAATGTTTAATGTCGGAACTATTTATAAAAAATCTTTTTATGATTATGATAAGTTATTATTTTTAAGAAAATCGTGTTAAACATTATTGGTCATTCGGAGCTCATTACTGGTCGTTGTAAGGCGGTACTGTACTCAACCACAAAGTACCGCAGATCGCACGAATTACCTAAGTGGGAAGTCAGTCAGTCTTTTCAAAGATATCTGTACTATATATCGACGGTGGAATGTAAAAAGTTACCAAGCGCCATTTTGTTAAGTTTACAGCAGAGCGTTTAAAGATTAATTATTTCTTTAAAAAAATCGTATAAAATTGGCTATTAGAGATATCTGAAAAAATCCAACGGATTTTAAAAGTATTTTAATGCCTTTATAAATTGGCTTTATCAAAAAAAAAGTATTTCTGTATATTTTGCAAGGAAGTGGCGTTTGGTTACAATTTTACTTGAAATTAGAAGCAGGTAAAAGTTACCAACCGACAAAAATTTTAACTTTGAAGCGGGTAAAGATATCTAAATATTTTTTAATTTTCAATAGATTCCAAGCAAAAGGGGACAAGCGTAGAATTATTTTTTTAGTTGAACTAGCAAAGATGTCTTACTTTCATAAAATTGTGGTTTTATACCAAGCAATGTTTACTACACAACAAATCAAATTATGTTAATGTAAGTAGTAATTAACCTACCACCAAATAAATTTGATCTAGAACTCAAAATTTTTAGATTTAGTAAGTAAATTTGCTCAGTATAGTTTTGCTGCAATCGAAAATAACTGAAGTGAAACTTTAGTTTTAGTAGGGTTTTAGTAGGTTTTTTTTTTCAACATTAAAATCTTGAAAAAAAAAACTCTATCTATAGGTATGTATATAGGTATATAGGTATGTATATATATAGGTATGTCTTTGAAAAATAGAAAGACGGTTTTTATTTGTTTTATAAATTCGTTTATTATATAAGTAATCAACTTTTGCTAAAGAATCAGTATTAATATAAAAACAACCTATTTGGTCTTTTAGCATTTGGTATATCAATCTTTACGTAAATCTTTAAATAGATGAAGCTAAGATATACTAAGTCTAAATCAATGAAGTACCTTTAACAAGAATAGGCTTTAGATTTTCCTTGGAGATAAAAAAATATTTTGATATTTCTTGATATTTCTCTTGATATTTCTTTCAAAATGTCATCGTCCTGAAAATATTAATATTTTTTAGAAATCTCCTAAGTTGTAATTATGAAGCAGATAGGTTATACAGTAAGTAAAAAACCGTGTCATAACGGGGCATTGTCTAGTAGACAAGCAGCCCAGAAATGTTAATAAAATAAAAAACTACACAATATACTAAAGGGTTTCCGGTGAACGCTAGTACAAACTTTAACAGGGGGTAGTCCTGGTGATACCTATGAAGTATACCAAAGATGGAATTTGAATTCGTAAAAAAACATATTGTGATATTTAGGGGGGCAAAATTTTACAAATTTCATTTATTACCTACGCCGTTAAAACAATTAAATAAAATCACCAGGACTACCCCCTGTTAAAGTTTTTGCTAGCGATTACCGGACACCCATAGTATAAAACGGTAACAATAATCTTTTGACATTTTAGTTCAAGGTAGCTAATTTATTCACTTCATTGCGATACCATAATTAGAAGTAGGTTAAAATTGACTTCCAAGATTCCACTAATTACATTGTTAGTTACATACATACAGTTAGTTACACGTCTAGCTAATATAAGCGTATTAATAATAATAAAAAGGACCTTACCTGCTCTGGCTCATCAAAAGACAGTATTTTGCGGACTTTATTGAATCTTTCTCTATATCGGTCCTTTTCTTCAGAGATTTTCTCGTGCTAAAATGTAAAACACAACAGACGTCACAATCTACCTTCCTATTTGTAAGTATACAAATTAGGTAAGTAAATAAAATATAAATATGTGAACTTACCGATGCTGAATCCTTAGTTTCCACACCCGAAATTAATAAAGCTCGGCCAATTATGTCATCTATTCGCCGACCGCGATTCATGTTGAACTAAAATATTTAATTATTTTTCAAAAATGTATAAATCATAAAACAAAAACACAAAAATAATATTTTCAATACTTACCAAGTGTAGTATCACACAAAACAGAACTGCGTAAATGCGCGAGAGTGCGCACGCGGGGTTACTTAGTGACAGTGGAACTACGAATAATCGATAAAACCGTTACCATCCACCATACTTAGTATGATTCAAAGCGAGGACGAGCGACAACGCGTCAAGTGTTTGTTTGGGATAACCACATGTAAAAATTAATAACTATTTCAGTAATAAGTATCCAAGTAACACAATTTATAAATAAAACGGCAGGTAAAAAGTTACCAAGCGTTACTTATTATCTTATTTTCGGCGAGTAAAAGTTACTATATCGAATTTTTTGTATGATTACATTTTGTTAAAAATTACCTAAATACAGATAAAATATTTTTAAGATTTGTAAAAGAGTCCGAAATACCATACAAAAATAAATGTATTCCAGGTAAAACTTCCGAAGTACATAATTGATTCCAACAGTGGAAAGGCAGAAATTACTTACTGTAGTATAAATTAAAATCGGGTAAAGGTTAAAATTACCAAATGAAAATAAAAAACAAGTAGATATTACCAAATACCTACTTTTTTAAAACGTGTCAAAATGTTGTCACTTGGTTGCCAAAAACAGGAAAAATACCCGTTGTTACGGAGTTCCTAAGCGACATCAAAAGTGCTCGTAGAGACATGGGACTAGGACTAATCGATAGAGAAAAATTCGCTGATTCCGAATATATAAAAAACTCATTTTGGCCCCTAGTGTCGCTTGGTAACTTTTTACATTCCACCGTCGATATACAAATAAATATAATAGTTAATATGAGTGTAAATCAAATATCTGTAACAATATGAAATATAAAAATATATTTAAATCTGTAATCTTTATGTCTCCGACGCAAAATGTTTGTATTCTGATATAGTCTATTTGGCATTCAATGTTCGTGTTAAATGTTCTAAAAAGTTCACCCACGTTCCGAGATTTGTGTAGGCAGAGTTCGAAATAGTTATTATACTTACCTATTCGCTATACACTGTAACGAAGGACTTGTTACTAGAATAATACATATTTTTGAATTCCATATTTATTTTATGAGTTCAGAAAAATCCTTTTAGAGGCTGTGTAATTCCGCATTTCTTTCGGGCATACGTAAAACGTGATTATCATTTTAATTTTTTATAATTTGTTTTATTGATCATATATACTAAATAGAAATAGGAATGTAGATTATTTTACTTATTTTAAGTATCTATGGAATTTGTAATAATCTGAACGGAAGTTACAAATGCTGCCTTATTTTTTTCTACTTGGTATTAACGTGGTCGATACCAGAGTATGCCATTGTTGTATACAAGAGGTAAAGCTATTAAGCTCCCCTTTCGGTACCCCGGGGGAGGCCAAAAGGGGTATGTCAGTGTCTCTGGCCTCACTCAATCTCAGTTATTTCGCCCAATTTATTGTAAATCCATTGGTTTGATATTACCTTTTCAAAAGACATCAAATCAAATTTACCGATGTATCGGTTTTATAATTATATTACTACTATTTGCTTTGTAGCAATTTAAGTGAAACATGATTTAAATGTTTATGTAGAGGAGCCTTATTATCGATAATAATTTAAATTAGTAGGTACTGTTTATTGTGAAATTTTTGGAATGGGTGGTCTGAAAAATTCGATCCTGACACTAGCTTTGTATTTAGTTACTTGTGCAATGATTTTTAATACTAGGAGTTTAGTATGTTTTATCGCCAATATGGCAATTTAAATATTTTCTTTTTTTTCATGAACCGTCATGACAAATTGGATAATATTGTTACTATAGATACAATCTATTTAATCATCTTCGAGAGAATTTATTAAGTTAAATATTACATGGCCAATTTATGAAGCGGCTGTTGCCCAATTGATATTCTTATCACTCAACTTTCAGTGTTTTCAGCTAGGTTTTATTATGCAAATAAATTTTCTCGAAGTCAAAAATGTGCGTTTATTTTAAATATAAATTGTACTATGATCTATAATGTAAATAAATGTATAGTGAATATTTGGACTATTATTTATGATTTCTTATAATCCACAGATTTGTTGGACTATCGAAGCTGGTAGCTAAGCTACAATTCTGCACTATATTAGACCCATCTATCAATGAATGCTGCTGTGTATTTATTAAATCTTTTCAAGGTTCTTGGCTCTAGAATCCCCTTCATCCTATGCTTACTATTATTTCAGTTTTATGGATCAAATACAGCAGGTTTTCTTCGAGATTGCATAATGATTTTTATTGCCATTTTACGCAGAGCCTGACAAAAAATGAACATGTCTTAATTAATATTTTCTCCTAAGAATTCAGTTATAATTTACGATGGTCTAATGCTAGTTCCTTCTTTACATGCGCTTAGAGGTCTTAAAAAACTCTTAGGTAATAGTTTATAGTCAACATTTAAAATAGACCGGTTCAAGCCTACAAAATTAATATGAAATAGTAATGATTTCTTAACGTAAGATGGCAATATACCAAGGTCTTAACATTTGGTAAAAACAGGAAGCGATATGTTTAATTTTATTACGTGCAGTTTGTACTTTACGTCATTATTAGAATTAGTTTGCCATAGAAACATAAACTTATCGCTCACTTATAGTAGGAGTATGTAGGCATACATTTGTGAAGGCTTGGGTTCGGTTCCCGGGTGAAATCCATGCAATTCGTATGTTTGACGTGGGGTATGTGCTCAATCGTGACTTTTTATCCTTTACTATCCTGCAAAATATATGGAAAATTTTATTTGACTAAGCTCAAGTAGGTGTGACCATAAGGAGGTGGAATATGAAACGAGTTTCAAGTCAACATGTAATTTATTCATTGTCTTTTACAAATTTATTACTCGTTAAAGAATATATCTATTGCTTTAGGTATGTTAAATACGTTGAAAATAAATCATTGTACACGAAAGATACTTATAATATAGTCCAAATTTCATAATGATTGTGTTAATGCTACGTACACATTAGTTTAACAAGGATTTTACAACACAAACACTGAAAGATTTTACTACTATGCCCACTTCAGTAAAATAAATTTATTTATCAGAAGAAGAAGAAGAACACAATAATATCTCGAGCAATATCCTTACTAAAGTTTCTGTCACATAGTCGGTAGACTTATATCATATCATTGTTCATATAAAAATTTAAAACCTATTTTAGTTATCGAATGTTTTGTCCCTTTCGAACAACTTTAAAATTAAGTTTGAGCGAAGAAGAAAAACCATTCGATATCTAAAATAGGTTTTTAATGTGTCTACGACTAAGGCTGAATGGGTTTAATGTGTACCGAGGAGGACGCATGGTATAATAAATATTGCAGAAACACTGAATGGTGGCCATTTCCATCAAATAACTACGAAATCCTTGGAGTAGGCTTAAGTTCAGCAGTTCCTATGGATGAAGATTATGATAATTTCAAAACTTTAAATCAGGTTTCCCTTTTCGAGTGAAGAAATCCAATTGCAGTCTATATGATCTATCTTTATGGGATATCACAAAACTGTTGTTTGTGCTATAAATAAATCCCAAGGTCGAGTAACGGTCTACGGAGTGCATACGTGACGAGAAATTTAATGAAAGCCCCACGCCATAATAAATTATTGGAATCTCAAAATAGTTATGATTAATATAGATCCAGGTATAGACGGAGAAGTCTTCTTAAATAGTGCAGATCAATCCTTTATATTTAATTTGTCCCGCCAAACAGCAGTATAAATGCACTATTGTGTTCAGGTTTGAAGGACATTGTACCCAGAGGAACTACAGGACATATTGAGACTTAACATCTTATGTCCGAGGATAGCGAGCGCAGTGGAATTCCAAGCGTTGCTTTGTAATTCATGGTGTTGTTTGGTTTTTTTTCTGTCCATGAGTGGTCGTATTGCTTACCATCAGAATAATAGCAGAGTCGTCTTGCCATCCATCCATCGTAATAAAAAAAGAATAGTGGTAAGCTTCCTAAAAGGATTTGTGTTATTTTAGATCTCCGTGTAATAAATTGTATGTTATTTTCAGAAAAAAAATAATTGATGTCACCTCAAATTTTAACGGGTCAGAAAAAATGCTCAATTTACTAAAAGGCTTAGGAGTAAACATTATAAAATTTCGCAACGCGGCGCCTACAAAACTTTGCACGTTCTTCATACATCGAATGGTGATGAAAATGGTGTAATTTTTTAAATACACTAAATTGTATATTATTATTCTTATTACATGTATTAAATGCATATAATATTATGCAATAAAACTTACAAATCTAATTACATGAAACACGGAAACCAGTGAAAAGAATACTAAGGAAATAGTAAAGTATTGAGTTATTCTAGATGTATGATCAAGGTGACGTGGGTTTTCGACGCGGAACCCTAACGAACCGGTACAGATGATAAATCATACATAATATATGTGTCACTTGCGAATTCATTGCGTGTTCATCCGGCCTAATTCAAGTTCGCTAAGTGACCGCGAGAGCTATATAAGCTGGCATCAGCAATTCTTTGCATCATTCGTTGAGTGGATCATTCAGCAACAGCAATGGCAGCTAAGGTAGGATCCGATTTGTGTCCTCAATTATTTTCCAATGGCTTTAATGGTGAATTTATTGTCCCGGATTTAATTCTAGTTGTTTTAAAAATTTTTTGTACTTTTATTAATTTAAGTTATTTTACGTAATTTGTAAAACAAGACATTAGATTTCTTAATTATTAAAACGATTAACATTTCAATTATTTGTTTATAAATAACTTTGTAATTGATTTCAAGTTTGGAGCTTTAGCTCAGCTTAAGTTCAACTTTTAAAATTATGTCTCAATTTATTAACAATTTTTTAATATTACAGTTCGTCGTAGTCCTCGCCGCTTTGGCCGCTGTGGCCCATGGCTCCGCCGTTCCCCTGGTCAAGGTGAACACCGACTACTCGAGCTTCTCCTACGACGTCGCTGACCCCAACACCGGCGACTACAAGAGCCAGGTGGAGAGCCGCTCTGGTGGCAACGTTGCTGGACAGTACTCCCTGGTGGACCCTGACGGCACCAAGCGTATCGTCGACTACACCGCCGATGACGTCAACGGATTCAACGCTGTTGTCCGCAAAGAGCCTGTTTCCGTTGTTACCCCGGTTGTCGCCGCCGCCCCTGCCGTGGTTGCCGCCCGCACTGTCGCCGCTCCTGCGGTGGTTGCCCACACTGTCTCTGCCCCTGCGTACGTCGCCGCTTCGCCTGCCTACGTAGCGTCTGCTCCCGTCGTTGCCGGACATTCCGTGGTAGCTGCTCGTGCTTTCGCTCCCTCTTACTATTCCTCCCCGTACGTTACCGGTCCTCTGACCTACGCAGCCCACGCTGTCCCCCTCCACTACTACTAAGTAGCAACGAACACCGATTTCGGTTGTAAATAATTATGTGTGTATATAATTGAATAAAAGTGAAACTACCTACCTATTTTGTTGTTTTAAATTATCTATAACTTTAACCCAAATAATATTTGACGCTGGACATAATTTTTCATATTCTGTGAGGGTTGTGGTCTATTATTAGAGTTAGGGAATTAAATTTTATTAGATCAATGGATAATAATTATTATTTTACAGTTTTTCTGTACTTTATATTTTAATGGATTGGCGTATAAACCGTATGAGCTAGCAACAAACAAACATTCGTATGTAGATTAACAATTGCTATCTTTATGAAATTGAACATGACAAGAAAGATACCACTTCAAGCTATCCATGATTGCAGTCCCTATGCGTGGCTACTCCACAAAAATTCGAAACAATTACAAAAATGAATTATACCAACCATTTTAAACGTTCTACAGTTTTAAAATGGACGGACATATTCGTCGGAGATTAATTGTAAACTGTAACTTAATCCTGGACCAACCGCGCGATTCTGAAATTCAATTAACACATTTGCAATTGGATCGTTCTTTCGGAATTTTCGCGTGCTTATTTTCATTGTCCGTTTATTAAAGGTTAATTAAATGGCACAACTACATAAATTCACGGCTTTTAAATTGTGGAAAGTAATTCATTATAATTGATTGCTTTCTTCGTACTTGACAATCGTTATCGTAGTTGTATGGTCGTGAAATATTCTCGTGAAAATAATATTAGAAAAAAACAATGTATGACGGTATTATATTTTTGCAACCCGTAGACACCATACTTTAATATTTAAAAAATACTCATTATTTGTTACAAAACTATTAGTATAGTTCCAACATGAGTAGGCTCTCAATCATGAGATCTATGCTTCACAAAGACCTCGTAAGTTTTTGGTTTGAAATATTTCATACCTAAGTACTCACTATCACATCTTTCGGTGGAAATACGAGTAAGTAGTGTGGGTTTATCTACCTCCTTTACCTACTCGGCGTCGAAACAACTGCTTCACGGAGGCTGTCAAATATATGGCCTAACCCCTCTCAACTGTACTCTGGATTGTAGACAAGGCCCGTACATATATGGGTTGATGCAGAATTCACATCATTGGTTGTACACAATTTAGACTTTATATATTTTTCTACTACCCAGTTCGGACGGCAGTTTTCACCAGAAGAACGGACGAGAAACTGATGTGTTGTTCTTTTAAAGTCTTACAATACAGTGATTTTAACAAAAGCCGCGTATTGGTTTAATTCAGCTACGGCTTATAAAGAAAATGAATAGTTATTTTGAGCAAGACATAATTTATGCGGTATGTAAGCTCGGTGTGGGTTGTCACGAAGGACGCGGTCGTCCGTTATCCCGGATGTTGTAACTACTTGATGGCTAACAGTGAGAGACCAGACATGTTGGGTTTGGTCACATCAACATATTATATTGTATTTGTTCATATGACATTATGTGTGTAATGCGTGTAGTAGGATTATTGTTCGAAATATTTTAAATGCAACATACGATGATAGAAATTGCTTGGAGACAATGTTGTTGGTTTATAGGTTATTAAAGTAGGTATATTATTAGGTTTCATATTTGGCGTTAATGAACCAGTTGAAGGTTCAAGTGTCTAGTTAAGTCTGTATGGTGTACATTTGTGTAATGAAGTGAATTCAAGCGGCTATTGGTGGCTTATTGAATGTGAAAAGTTCCATAATATTATTTTATAATTATTATGCATTTAAATCTCATGAATAAATCATATTCCCTGGTGTTATGTGGCATAGATGAAGCTTTCAAATTATTTCTTAAAGAAAGGTTTTAAATAATGGACATATTAAATTAATATAAAAATATATTTTAATACACGTGTATGTACAGACTAGTGGTAATATTTACATACAAGTCGATCATGAACCTCGTCGTGGATTAGCGCTAGGGTTTTTGTGAAGGTTTACCAGCTGTTAATGGGAGCGGAGTAGGCGGAGTAGGCCAACGGGGACTTCAGGTATCCTCCGTAGTAGGAAGGAGCCAAGCCACCAGAGGTGTACAGCGCGGGGGCGAAGGCGCGGGCTCCGTAATACGCGGGGGCGGCGTACGTGCGCGCGATGTATGAGGGAGCAGCAGCCGTGTATAACGCGGGAGCGGCGTATGTGCGGGCGACTAGAGCCGGGGCGGGAGCGGCGGCGACAAGAGGAGCGGACAGCGCGGGAGCAGCGTATGTGCGAGCAGCGACTAGAGCGGGGGCGGGAGCAGCGGCAATCAGGGGAGCGGGCGCGGCAACCGTGCGAGCGGCAACCACAGCAGGAGCGGCGGCGACGATCGGCGCGGCGACTAAAGCGGCATCTTTGCGGACAACAGCGTTGAATCCGTTGACGTCATCTGCAGCGTAGTCGACAGTGCGTTTGCTGCCGTCAGGTTCGATGAGGGAGTACTGTCCGGAGACGGTGCCGCCGACGCGGGTCTCGACCTGGCTCTTGAAGTCGCCGGTGTTGGGGTCGGCCACATCGTACGAGAAGCTCGTGTAGTCCGTGTCTGCTTTGACCAGGGGTGCGGGAACCACGGAGCTGTGGGCCACAGCTACCAAGGCGGCGAGCACTACGACGAACTGTGGGGGAAAAATATCACAATGAGCGAAATGACATTTCTTGTTGAAGATGTCATAAGTGAAAATATTTTTTCTGTAAGACATAATACAGCCTACAAAATCTCTTAGAAATATAAATATAATTTATAGGGATATTACAATGACAATTGAAATAGAATAGAAAAACAGCCTGGGATATTTAGGATCCTAACGAGGTTACTGATATATTTAAATTAACAGCAAATTGTAAATATTGAACATAATTAACATCGTTTTACGCTAATCAATTCTTAATCCTATTCACGCCTGCGGAACCAGTTAAGATAACTATACAACGCAAATTCTACGGTGGTTATATGAAAATAAGTCACCTTAGCTGCCATTGCGTTAGTTTGAGTTTGTCCACTCGAGGAATGAATATCGATGGAACATTCCCCGAGCTTTTATACAGAGTTTGTGGCGAGGGCGTGGCGTGCGCGCATGGACACTCGCTGATCTTTACGAATGTTGTTCCAGAGCTGGGAACTGTTGCATTTGCATGATTATATTTAGTGAGTGATATGTAACATAGGAAACTTGGACTAGTGAGTGAGTCTATGCGAATTAATAATAGTCAATGTCATTTAAATCAAGATGTGGTTGGTTAGAATATTGAGAAAGTAATGAGGATAAAAAGTTTTTGCAGATTATGATTTTCTGAGAAAAAGCTACAATGGTTAAGACAAAGAATATCGTGTTAATATTACTTTAAAATCGATTTGGATTTTTGCTGCTACTATTTTCATCCGTCCATGGATGTTTCCGAAATTTCGACGTTAGTTAAAAACCTTCTGTCTATTCTGACCTTTGTTGTTACAATATATTATGTTGATGGGCGAGTCATATTTGCATAGCCAAGCTTCTATAGATGATCAAGCAAGTATTCGAAAAAGTTATGCACCCATTTATAATGACTTAAGTCTAGCCAATTACCATTACGGAGCAGTTAATAAGACATATGTTATCACAGTTTATCTTATTTGTTGAGTTTTGTTCAGTAAATAAGATTATCGGGAGACCAATACCCCTTTTTCCTTCGAGTTTTTCCTCTCATTTTAAGAGGCCAGTGATGCATCCAAGTGCTAAAGATGCCTAATCCACCACGTATCATTCGGAAAGCCGTTTATTCATCAAATGTATAAAACAAAATGAATGCAGGCTGCCTCCAACAGGTTACTGTGGAAATCATTGGGAGAGGCCTATGTTCAGCAGTGGACTTCCTTAGGCTGATGGATAGGATGATGATGGATGATAAAACAAAAATACCATTACATAAATTAATACACCCAACAGTCACATATATAGTCCTGACCCCACACTAAGATCGAGTCTTGTGTCGTGGGTAAATTAAATTAAATTAACACTTTGAATATAAACTGCATCACACAGCATGTATGGTGTGCAGCCCTCCGCTTCACACGTCACACGCATGATGCCGACGGATCCGGAAGCGCAAGGTCGACGCTGGGCGAAAGAAAGAAATTACAGTTATCTGATTTGTTATTACGCAGCAATGCGGTTCGGTCGGACTATGTTTTCGTTATTATTTACACATTAAAATATCATATTAATGATTCTTTGATGCTACATATCTTCTCTGGATGCTTTAATAAGTGCATTCGTATTGTTATAAACGCATTGTATGGTTCTCAAAAGCTTAGCTTGTGGTTTGGTGTGGAAAAATAATAATATTGAGTATCTTTATCAGTTGCAGTTTAAGGCTCAGTTGCACAAACTAACTTTGCCCATAACTTTGACTTTGACAATGTAATTGTCATACATTTGAGACTTATTTGACATTGCTAATGTATGGGATTGACGTTATCAAAGTCATACACATATTAAGCTATGCCAAAAATTCGATGAACCTTAATGTCATTTTAGTGGCCCTATCTATGCCAGCTTTTATATATTGTAACATTAAAGTGTGTTAAATATAAGTGTAGTCTAGATTTTTTTTTTATACACTCTGCAACCAGTATGCAGGTGAATGTAAAACAATTGTGTTATTTCTATTAAGGCATATTGCAACTGGTATTGTTCATTATAATTGTTGACATCTCATTTACTCGTAATCACCTCAATGATCAAATGCAGACGTGTGCGGAATGTAGGTCTAGAGCTGTTGGTTTGCTCAGACAGGCAATTTATATATTTTTTTTAAATCGTGGTTAGGCTTTCAATTATACCCCAAAGAAAATTTATTAGAAATATATGTAGGCCAACCCGCACCAGGCCAGCGTGGTGGACTATATGGCCTAACCCCTCTCAATCGTACTCTCGATCGTAGAGGAGGCTTGTGCCCTGCAGTGGGACGTATATGGGCTGATACTGATACATATGTGTAGGTTCACGAAACATCATAAGTAATTTTAATGCAACTTAAATAAATAACATTTATATACCCAAAGTAGCTTTACGGTGAGTTAAGGAAATAGTTTGGTTGTATATACTTATCGTGATATCCATTAAAATTTAAATTAATCATCTTATTATCGCAATTGTATTTAGCACCAGCTTATAAAATAACGGCCTTATTCATAGACAGATTTAAAACCTATTTTAGTTAACAAATGCTTTGTCCCTTTCAAACGGCATTAGAATTCAGTTTGAGCGCAGTAGTCAAAACATTCTATAAGGCTGTAATAATGTACCTTCTTTTTTCAGTAAATAAAGATCTTTAACCACATCTAACTAGTGGCAAAAGTTACGCCCATTCAAATTCATTTTACCAACTTAACACAAAGACGGATACATGCCCCATATAAGGGCACCAAGACGTTAACTTATAAAAATATTATTTCACATTTGTAAGCTGCTGGTCTGATCACTATCTGTTGCATTATGCATTGCTCCACATTTGTACTTCAAGGCAATCTTTACAAGAACATTACGACTTCATTTGAATTCTACAATCATGTAGATTGCAGATTTTGAAGATTTGCAAAATTCAACCACTTGCATGGGCATAATAAGCAGCTAAATAAAATCTGAACGTGCCCACAAAGTGGCTATTTAAAAAGCCTACGGATTTTAAGAGGAAATTTTGTGTATTCATATATTCATTTTTTGTATCGTGCGTAGTAACAGCGGATGTTGAGTTAGTCTGTTATGAGTTTTGACTAGTTGTTTTTGAGTTGTTTAAATGTTAATTGAATTATTATTTAAAATTATCTATATAGTAGGTACTTAAGATTTATAATTAGAGTAGTACCATGAAGTTTTGTTCATCGGAATTTAATAGGGGAGATTAAGATTATGATCAATTATCGAGTAAAAGATTACGTTTTTAATGAATTTTAATATTCAATTGATGTATAGACCAGAAGAAATTCTATTTGCCTTGAACATACTGTCACTAATATTAAAAAAAGCTATTCCGGTGCCTGTCATTTCCCAGCCAAAGTAGTTTTTTCACGGAGGTTCTCATCGATAAATCATTAACTTTGTTGTGCTGGGCCGCTGGCACTGCGAAGGTCCATGAACAGCAGAAGCCGCCTACCATCAGGCGGGCCACCAGCTCATCAGCCCATAACGGTAATAAAAAAAACACATGTAAATAACATTCAATCCATTTTCCTACCACGTCTATTAAGTAAGACTCCTAGTTAAACATCCCATTAAATAGTAGTTAGTTACAGCCTACATTTCGCTGCACCAATTGCAAGTAAGGTTTTGGCTGATGTAACAGCAGGTCGGTGTTACCGCGACTCCTTTTACTCTTGCAGTAGCGATCACGCGTCGGGTGCGTTCGTATTGAGTAATCTGTATTGTCCTTAGTCAACATTGTGTCTTATAAAGAAATAAATAATAAATAAATACACTCAACAGTCACATACTCTTTGACCCCACACTAAGATCGAATCTTGTGTCGTGGGTATCAAATCTACGAAAGACTTTTTCGTTTTACAAACACCCAGACCTGAAACAAATACCTGTGGATCACACAATTTGTATCAGTGCGGGGATCAAACCCGGAGCCTCTCGCTTCACAGGCAGCGTCTAACCAACTGCGCCACGGAACCTGTCAAATAGGCTGTTGTACAATGAAGATAAATCATCAAAAACTTTTAAATTCGGAACGAGATCTGAATTTGATGAATATTCAACATCCTTTGTTAATTTTGGGTTCAGAAGAATACAAGATCATGAACTCATGTAGGTACGTAAGAAGATCTTGATTGGTGTAAGATAATTTAACTTTTGTCTTTTGTTTTTGTTGTGTTCGAAAGAATAGATTATCAACTCGTCAAGTATATTGAACATATTGTAGATTCGTCCTTTAATTATAATTGGAGATCAAGAATATTAATTGGGAGATCACTTTGTTAGTTGTTTGAAGAAACGTAGCAATAGTAAGAAAATTGATGTTATTATGTAATATGGTGCAACGGGTCAGCGTGGGAATATAAATGAGTAAGTAAGTCAATTACTGTGAGGGCGATTTGCATACATTATGATAGTGGAATAAATTATTGCATATACATTAATTACATATATTTAGTAAAGAATGAATTATCTGTTGACTGAAAACGCACAACAAAGTCAGGTATATTTAGGTAACGAATATCCTTTCATATTAATATATATAAAAAAGATACTTTAAAATCAAATATTGTTTAATGGGAAATAAAACCGTTGATGTTTTGCCTTTTTAGGTGTTATTGGTATATTAAGGCAATATGTTCTACACAATCTTAAGGTGGAATTTCGGCAACCGTACTACAATATTATAATGAGATGAAAAAATATAAAGAGAAATGAAAGGCCGTCCCGTTAATAGATCTCGTATGACATTTGTGTTGTCCAAATAATATTTAATTAGAAATATTGTAATACCAATAGTGATAAAATGAAATGAAATAGACAAATGGTACAATTGTTACAATTAATACTATACATGATCACACATCGTGGGACGGAACACACGAGGCGAAACGTGGGTGTCCTGGAAGCACCTCTGCCTATCCGTTCTGGGAAAAAGGCGTGAGTTTATGTATGTATGTACTGGTAAACATAAAATATTATAAATTCTCAGGTATTTTTTGAAAGTCCAACTTTTTTATCTTATAATCCTGGGATGATTTTTTAAGTATAGATTAAAGTATAGTTATAATACAGGGCCAAAGCTTCGTAGTGATTTTTAGTTCCCACTCGACCACCAATTGTGAAATCCATTGTCGTTGACCTCCCAAACACAGACAGTAATATGAGAGTAAATTTAATCAGAAAATGGTTAAGTAGCTAGCCACATGGATGCCTGATGAAACAGTCACCCGGAGTTACCTAGCACCATTCCCTTTCCTTGCAAATCTTGTATCAATGTCTCCTATTTTTAGATTGTTGCGTGACTGGGTCGTCGACCATATTCCTTGGATTTTATTGTTGTATTTTGAACTTTTTGATGTTTTTAGGTCAATTAAAATTAAGTATAAGAAGAATTTGGAATATAAAAAATAAGCATCAATTTGGATAATAAAAAACTGGACGAAATATGAATATTTTGTTTCACGGCAAACTAAGGAGCTTGCTGCTGCGCCACGCAGGCTTTAACAGTATGTTAAATGATAATAATTGTTCGTTGGTACAAAAGCATTGGCCTGCTGACGAAGATTTTCGATTAATCAGTGAAGGATATTTGACGTGTAGTTCCATTGCAAATTGTTTTTTTTTATTCATTTGTTTCTCAAAAGAATTTGTACAATAACAAAGGTTTTGGTCATCTGGCACCCAAATTAAGCTTAGCCTGTATTTGATGAAATAATTCATTATATTTCTGGTGATTTTAGGTACACTTAGAAAACAATCTTATTAATTTTTATCAAAATTATTTTCTTAGCCTCATTTTACATAATTTTTGTCGTATGTCTTCACTAAAAGTATTTATTTATTTCCTACAGTGGCAGATATCGCGATGATCGGCCTTGACTAATCGATATAGAAAAATACTGCACTAAAATTTAAATAATTCACAAGTACATATAAAAAGATTATAAACTTTGTCTAGAGTGTGGGAATTGTACATACTACATACATGTATAAGGTCACGCCTTTTCCCCAGAAGGTGTAGGCAGAGGTGCAACCAGGACACCCAAGTTTCGCCTTGTATTTTTCGTCCCACGATGGAATTGTACCAAATATACAGGGTATCTCAAGACTGCGACCGAAAACGAAGCCAGTTGGTAGTTTTAGTGCTCCCAAACACGATGCAAATAAAAATTTCGCCGAAACGGACACAGATATTTTTTTAGAATTTTTTAAAAATCATCGTGGTTGGGTCGTAAATACCTAGTTTTTGCGAAAATACTAATTTAAACCCTTAGGTACCATTGCGTGTTTTAAAATAAAGAGGTGTACATCATTATTTTATGAAAACTATGTATATATCACCCAAATACGAAGATAAGTAATTTATCAAAAAAATGATGTCGATATTTTTTGCGAAATTTTTACTTGCATTGTGTCTGAAGTCACTAATACTACCACCTGGCTTCGTTTTCGGTCGCGGTCTTGATATACCCTGTATATTTTATTGTCGTCGTCGTATATATTATTTTTATTAAATGATTAGTCACGTATATTCTTGATTGATTATTATGTACTAATTGAAGGTGCTAAATTAAATATGTAATGTTTAAATTATCAGATTAAAAATTAGGACGAATTATAGTGTTGAATTGGTAGACAGAAATAAAAAACAAGTGAACAAAAAAATCATTAACAGTCATGAATGGTGTATAAAAATTAATTAGCCGTGATAATGACACAATATTTCTTGTTATGAAAAGTGTAAGATATTGTACAAAAAAGAAATCTTGCCAATATCCAAACACTATTAACCAATATTTTTTCTTTATCACATAAATCAAAACCAGTCAATCAGGATATGTGCTTCGAAAAATTAACATTACACCAAATTGAACTTGTTTTTTTACACTGTGTACACCGTGCGAGTGTGGGACGCTTTGGGCATACTGGAACACATCGATTGTACGAAATTAGATCACTTTTGCGTTTCCTGTTAACGTGGGTTTCAAGCGCAAGGTCTCTTAAAATTGTGGTGATAATATTATTACTTTGGTTTCACTTCATGTAAGAAAAAAGCTTTTGTATTATCATTTCGCTTTATTACATTTTTTATACTCTGCTTACAAGATCAATTTCGATAACATTATCCTACACAGTAGAACAATATGTTTTACCGAGTCAAATAAAAATAGTACATTAATAATTTTCAATGCTCTGTGTTATTTACCATCCCAATTTAGAGCTGGAACCAAATCCACGAGCACCATAAGCGCCGAGTGGGGAGGCGAGACCACCGTGTGCAAGAGGCGCGCCGTTAGCCCAGGGGTTAGCAGTAGCTGCGCTGTTAGCCCAGGGGTTGGCGTGAGCGAGAGCAGCGCCGCCATAAGGCACACCAGCAAAATGGGCGCCGGCTAGTGGAGCGCCACCCAAGTGAGCGCCGGCCCGCGCAGCTCCGTGCGCGCCGTATCCTCCGAGACCGTACGCGCCGGGTCTACTGTAGGCGCCGCCGTAAGGGAACGCGCCAGGACCGTTGTGCACGATGCGGTGGGAGTAAGAGGAGACAGTGGGGGCGCCGAGACCAGCTTGACCGAGGGCACCAGCCATAGAGCTGCCGTAGCCGCCGTACAGACCAGCTTGACCGTAGAGACCTGCAGCATTACCGTGCGCCAGAGGGTTGGCAAGACCGCTATAAACTCCATGACCCAAAGAACCGATGGAGCCAAGAGCTCCAGCTTGGGCGACACCAGTAGCCCAGGGATTGGCGTGAGCACCAGCTAAAGGTGCAATGGGTCCCAGAGGAGCAGCATGACCCATAGAAGTAGCTAGAGTACCGGGGTGAGCTAAAGCACCTCCATGGGCATGAGCTCCGCCGATGGCAGCAACGCCTGCAGCAGGCTCCTTGTGGACGACGGCTTTGAATCCAGTCG
This sequence comes from Deilephila elpenor, assembly GCA_949752805.1. NCBI lineage: Eukaryota > Metazoa > Arthropoda > Insecta > Lepidoptera > Sphingidae > Deilephila > Deilephila elpenor. The sequence continues at coordinate 13,077,835 of OX457098.1, read as the reverse complement.
CGTCATCAGCGGAGTACTCGACCACGCGCTTGGAGCCGTCAGACTCGAGCAGGGAGTATTGTCCGACGACGTTGCCGCCGACGCGCTTCTCGTGCTGGTCCTTGATGTCTCCGGTGTTGGGGTCGGACACTCCGTACGAGAAGCTTGAGAAGCCGCCGCTGGCGCTCACTGACGCCGCCAACAAGGCGAGGAGAGCGATCTGTGGATCCAATAAATATGTAAGTATATAATTAAAACTAGCAAGCAATGAAGACCCAAGTAAATACAAAATAACCAATATTTTAATGTTTGCAATAATTAGCAACAACAGATTAATATGCAAATGCTCGATAGTGTTGAGATTCTTTTCGTTAATTGTTGTACAACAGACGCTGTAATTAGATTGCCAAGAAATTTCAGAAATATTTGAATATTTTGTTGAATGCTATTAATTTACACTTGTGTACCTTAGAGAACATCGTTGTTATTGTTAGAAGAGAAACTGATGAATGGGATGAGCACGTCGGCTTTTTATACGAGAATCTTCAAATGCTCGCAACGAACACGCAATCGGCTTTATTGCAGGAAACTTGAGTGTTACTGCGCTGTCAAGGGTAACTTAAATGTGTATAATTACACTGCATGTTGAAGTGCCTCGGTTGCGCAGTTAAACTACTCTATAATTGCAAAGCTGACGTATCGGGTTTGAATCCCGGGTCGGGCAATTTTTCTATTCATTATCGGTCCGGCGTCAGGAATTTGTGCCCGATATGACGATAGGCTCTCCCCCTATCACATCATGGGACGGAACGTACAAGGCGAAATGTGGGTGACCTGGTGGCGCCTCTGCCTACCCCTTCTGGGATAAAGGCGCGAGTATATGTATGTATGTTATTTGAATATCAGTTAATCAATCCCATATTCACGCAAGTATGCAGCATTTTGTTTTAAGTATCTTCTATTCCAAATTCGAATTTTGAGATAAATTTTTTGTTCTTATACTTAACACAATTAAACACAATTAAGCTTTTTCAAAAGTTATAGATCTAAGTAACACAATATCTGGACATAAAATATCCTAGACATGATTTATTTAGACTGCCAGGCGGATCTGAAGACTGGTTATTATTTTAATGTTTGTTACTATACGTCTAAAGGTTTCGAATTCTGGGTATTGAATGGATTAAAATTATTTATTACGTAATCAGTTTTATATATTCGAATAATTCGTGGATCAGTTAGAATAATGTATTATTTGTTACCGACTGCCTCGGTGGCGTAGTTGTACGCCTGATTAATAATCAAGGTATTGCTAAATGTAAATTGATAAATTAAACACTATACTAATTAGGTACATTACCGCGACAAAGCAGTGCAGCTTAATACACTAAAACTACATAAAAAGTTTTTTCATTGCATAGGTCCGGCAAAATAAGTGTCGGACGTCCACCAACAAGGTGGACGGTCGACTTGGTTAAGGTCGCAGGACGACGCTGGACGATGGCCGCTTCCAACAGGTCTATGTGGATATCCATAGGGGAGGCCTATGTTCAGCAGTGTACTTCCTGTGGCTGAAGAGAGAGAGTGAGGTCCGGCAAACGAGCAAACAGGTCACCTGATGGCAAATGATCACTGTCGTCCGTGAATACCACAATGCTCGGATCATTGATGTGTTACCGGCCGATGAAAACGAGAGGAGAGCTGGAAGGAAAAAGGATGAGACGAGGAAAAGGATACTGGGCATCCAGCAATCTCACTCACTCACGAAACACGACAACGAAGCTGTCGCTTCAGGTCGATCTTCTGTGGGGCAGTGGTACCGCCCCGGACGAGCCTGCACATTCATGCTAAGTCATGACTGACAACAACGTGGCTCTGCCACTTCCACACTTTAATAAACAAACAATATCTTGATCTGAAAAAAAATGTGTTCTTAAACTCCAGTATCACACTTACTTATCAGACTTACTTATAAACTTCATTCTTAAACTCCAGTATATATTTGCTTTTTTTTTAATTAACCTATATTGTTCCACTTCTGGGCAAAGGTCTCCCTCAACTCCTTCCACTTGTCCCTATCTTCTGCTTCTTTATTTTTTGTTTTACAATAATACGGTAGAGACCCTGTAGCGTCTGGCCCATTGGCCGATTTTCCCTTACGAAATTGTACTTGGCCTTGAGTAATTAAAAATAGTTAAGCTCCGCATAAAAAGTTTTGAAGTTAGCAAATAACACAATTAAATGTAATATTCTGATTGTCAAACACTTTTTTTTATTGTGAGTAATTGCAACTTTGAATGTCAGCTATCAGTGGATGCCGATTTCTTAGCTGTGTTATATTGTTTATCTAAATTGTTTGTTTTTAACTTTTAGTGATCTTGATTCTTCGATTGATACTTGAGGTATCTTAATGGAGAAATAACGATTTCTCCTTATAACCTCGTAGGCTCTATTCTCTTGCATATTTATTATAACTAGGGGTCGCCAAGCGGTCGAAATTCGACCGTAATTTATCTACCAGCCACAGCAAGTCACGACCTAATGCGGGTTGAGGGACTTTTAATACATAGAAAATCTAACAAATTGTTATGGTATGTAGATTTTTCTAACGATGTTTTCCTTCACCGTTGTAGGGCGTGGTGATTGACGATCAGTATACTCATCACTCAATAACACCTTCGGCAGTGTTCGGGAGGGTCACGTGACGCTCGACGACGTTCGGCGTGTGCGTGGTACTTGACTAGCTTTTGTTATAAGTCTCAGTGAGTAATTGAAAGTTGAAGATAACACCTTTGAAGGAGATTTGTAAAAAGAATGACATTTCAAAGTCGTAAAGCAAAGGCAGGCAAGCAGGTAAAGCATTTAGAGTTGAGGAGAAAGATGCAATGATAAGCGGATCAGAAAATGAAAAATCAAACGCATCTATAGCAAAAGAATTGGGGATTGGTCATTCGACAATCTCAATGATTTTCCAAAACAAGAACCAGATTAAGAAATAGTCCAATACAAATGTTTTGAAACCGAAGAGGCTTTTAAAATCGCGACAGGAAAATGTTGATCCAGCGTTAATTCAGTGGTTTAAATCACGATAAACAATTGAATACCCGTCAGTGGCCCTTTGTTTTTCTTTTTTAAAATAGGTAGCGTGTGCGAAATTTGGTACTACAAATAAAATTAACAAAATATCTATTTGACTCATATCTCAAATATGTTTTTAAATATAAACTACAAGCATTTATACTCGTAATGCAATGGTATTAACATGTCGAATGTAATAAAATGTGAATAGAAAAAAACTGTTCCTAATATTTTGACAAATGCATGACAACAACGCTATCGGACGCCAAAAGAACGTACACAATCTATACTATACACATTATACATATTATTCTATACCAACAAAGCGCACACAGACACACATATTTATATAACAGACAGCCTCCGTGGCGTAGTTGGTTCAACGCCGCCTGTGAAACGAGAGGTCGCGGTTCGATCCCCGCAACGGAACAAATATTTGTGTGAACCGCAGGTATTTGTTTCGGGTCTGGGTGTTAGTGTGTAGTGGACCGAATAGTCTCTCGTAATTATGATACCCTCGACACAAGACTCGATCTTAGTGTGGGGTCAAGACTATGTATGTATGTGACTATTGGGTGTATGTGTATGTATGTATACCAACAAAAGGAGGTAGTTCATTTTCTACAAAATGATTTGTATGAAGTCCGCTGAATATGACGTGATTGTTATTTCCCTTAAATGCCATTATAAACTGATTCCACTGTACTTGTCTTAAAGCCATTTTAAATAAGAGGTGTTAGTAGACGGTACCAAGTAATTTTTGCTCAGTAATGGACCAGCTACGTATGTTATTACTCATTGTTAAATATTTAAGGTACGTAAGATATGTAAGACACATTATTAATTCTAGTTCGTGTGCATGTAATTTATTGGTCATTGAATTAGCTGTAATATATAGTTATGTAAAGTATGTCTGTGACCTGGGAACATTTTGTGTAAATAATAAAGTTAAGTCAGTCATATTTGATTTATTGATTCATTTTTTTTTATTTTTGGTCTCACTAATTTTGATACGAATTTATCCTACGCAGTAGGATAAAATATGTAAGTTGAACGCTTATTTTTTTTTCTAATATCGTATGTGTTCCGATTACCAACCAAGACCACGAGTACCGTAAGCGCCGAGGGGGGAGGCGAGACCATTGTGAGCGGGAGCTGCACCGTTAGCCCAAGGGTTAGTAGTAGCCGCGCTATTAGCCCAAGAGTTTGCGTGAGCGAGAGCAGCACCGCCGTAAGGCGCTCCAGCAAGATGAGCGCCGGCTAAAGGAGCACCAGCCAGCGCAGATCCGTGCGCGCCGTATCCTCCGAGACCGTACGCCCCGGATCTCCCGTAGGCACCGCTGTAAGGGAACGCGCCAGGACCGTTGTGCACGATGCGATGGGAGTAAGAGGAGACAGTGGGGGCGCCGTGACCAGCCTGGCCGAGAGCACCAGCCAGTGGGCTGCCGTAGCTGCCGTACAGACCGGCTTGACCGTAGAGACCTGCAGCATTACCGTGCGCCAGAGGGCTGGCAAGAGCGCCATAAGCTCCATGACCCAAGGGCCCAACAGCACCAAGACCTCCAGCTTGGGCGACACCAGCAGACCAGGGATTAGCGTGACCACCAGCTAAAGGTGCAATGGGTGCTAGAGGGATAGCATGACCCAAAGGAGCGGCTAGAGCACCGGGGTGAGCTAGGGCACCTCCATGGGCAAGAGCGCCGCCGATGGCAGCAGCGCCTGCAGCAGGCTCTTTGTGGACGACGGCTTTGAATCCAGTCGCGTCATCAGCGGAGTACTCGACCACGCGCTTGGAGCCGTCAGACTCGAGCAGGGAATATTTTCCGACGACGTTGCCGCCAACGCGTTTCTCGTGCTGGTCCTTGATGTCGCCCGTGTTGGGGTCTGACACTCCGTACGAGAAGCTTGAGAAGCCGCCGCTGGCGCTCACTGACACCGCCAACAACGCGAGGAGAGCGATCTGTGAATTAAATTGATGTGTAAGAATATTATTCAAACTACCAAATAATGAAGTCCCAGGTAAATAAAAATAACCAGTATTTTAATGCTTGCAATAATTAGCAAAAACAGATTAATATGCAAATGCTTGATGTTGAGATTATTTTCATTAATTGCTGTACAACAAACACCTTAATTAAATTCCCAAGAAATGCACGAATTTAAGAAATATTTCAATATTTTGATGAATGAATTTACACTTGTATACCTTAGAGAACATTGTTGTTATTGTTAGAAGTGAAACTGATGAATGGGATGAGCACGTCGGCTTTTTATACGAGAATCTTCAAATGCTCGCAGCGAACACGCAATCGGCTTTATTGCAGGAAACTTGAAAGATAGTGTAACTTGACTTTCAAAGGTAACATAAATGCGTATAATTATGCTGTTTTCGGAAAATATTTCCATGGTTATTTCGAGTTAACAATCGTGACTTACTAAATCCGCTTCAAGCATATATTATACTTAATGAAAAATAAATGTTAACACCTGTGTTAAAATTATGGTCACTTTTTTCACTATTCTGCAGAAAAATAAACAAGAAAATCTTCATTTCCCCTATCGTTAAGTTAATAAACTAAATGGATGTTGGTGCTGTATGTAAAATATTGTGTAGATTTTATAAAACTTGATGTTAATCAGTATTAAACATTAAATTGCTAGAATGGATAGATGTATAAAAAAAAAATACCATATTTTTCTTTTAAGTGCATGGTGGCCTGTTGATAACGGACCAGACGCGGCTGCCAATATGTTCTTGGTGGTCGCGGGTTCATATCCCAGGGCACACCTCTGTCTTTTCGGAGTTATGTGTGTATTAATAGTCAATCGCCACGCACTTTATCGGTGAAGGAAAACATTGTGAGGAAACCTGTATACCGTAGCGATTTTAAAGAATTTCTATGGTATGTAAGTCCGTCAACCCGCACTAGGCCAGCGTGGTGGACTGTATGGCCTAACCACTCTCAATCGATTTTCTCGATTGTAGAGTAGGCCCGTGCCCAGCAGTGAGACGAATATGGGATGATACAATTTTCTTTTAATTAATCAATGGATAGACCGTATAAATATTATGTTTTCGTGAAATTTTTCATAGAGATGTTACTCACTGTTACAATCGGCGGCCTCCGTGGCGCAGTTGGTTAGACAGTTGTGTGACTGTTGGGTGTATTTATTTATTATTACTAGGAAAAACATTTTGGAGTATTTCTTAGATCACTTGGCAGTATTGACTATAGGAATAAAATGAGATTGAAATGAAAGCACCTTTGACGGTAACGATTTTAGGTTCATCGATGTCTAGGTTTACCTACACCTACCACCAAGTTCACGTGGTGTCAATTATGTTATCAAATATGTAATTATATTTTTGCTATAGGAAATATAAATATGTTATGTATTGGTCAATCAAAGTGATAGATATAACTTAAATAACTGGTGTTCAGTGCAGCATTAACCAGCCAAATGATGTTTAAATTTTGGAATTCCATTATAATAACAGTCCAGAGATTGATACCAAAGAACATCGATCAACATCTCCATAGGATCTCACTGGGCCGTTGGGTCAAGAGCCAAATCCAGAAGGCAGTATTCCTTGACACGCCACGTATAGTGAGGAGGTCCCTCACTTCGGTGTTCTAACCACCGGTGCCTTGGGCCCCAAGCCTCGCCACCGAAGGATCAATACTTTTAAAATTTTTATATGTATGTTTTATGTTTATTGTATATATAAGAATGTAAAAAAACTTAAGAAATAAAGAGAATAAAATAATCCAGACATAGTTAATCCGTACGTTGATAAATTATAAATATGATTATTACCCCATGCCGAGCAATAAGAGCACAAAAAATAGATAAACGTCTTTTATTATTCGTTACCTATATTTTCTATTACAATTGTAGGTTTCACTGATAGTATATCACTCGTAAAATTAATTTCTGTAAGCCTTGAGCAAAATAAATTTGAGCTCCGTCATAAATTGCAAATAAGACAATTAAATCTGCTGAAATATTCTGTTTAATTGTATGTGACTAATTTGTTGTTAGACAACTACTGTCCATGAAGCAATTGTAATTTTGCATGTCAGCACTCTAGGATTTGCATGCCTTGTTTCACGGTATGTAAAAGTAATTAAGCTGAAAAAAATAAAATTCAAAAGCATCATTAACAAGCTTTTGTATGTATAAAATTAACCGTGTTTATATTTTGATACAAAGTACCAAAGTGTTCCTAGTTTAAGCAAATATTTCTATTATTTATTATTTATTTAGAAATAAAAATATTTTATAAAAACTGTGTTACATGTAAATTTACAACTACCTGCCTTTCGCGGAATTTTTAGTTGCAATGTGTTTGTAACCACAAAAACTAGCACCTGGCTTCGTTTTCGGTCTCAGTCTTGATAGATAGTCCCGGTATGTACTATAACGGTGAAGGAAAACATCGTGAGGAAACCTGCATACCGTAGCGATTTTAAAGAATTTCTATAGTATGTAAAGTTCGCCAACCCGCATTAGGCCAGCGAGGAGGACTTTATTGCCTAACCCCTCTCAATCGTACTCTCGATTGTAGAGGAGGCCCGTGCCCTGCATTGAGACTTGAAATAAATAATCATGTTGTTTTTGTTCGTAGATAATAAAAATGAAATAAAGTTTCATATTCTTCAAATTCGTTTAATTTAATTTTTTTTTTTTCTATTTTAGTCACAATAATAATTTCGATACAAATTTATCCTACGCAGTAGGATAAAATATGTGAATAGCCAAGACAAATATAAAATAAAAATAAAAATCGTTTTTAATGTCCATATGTGTTCCGATTACCAGCCAAGACCACCAGCACCATAGGCGCCGAGGGGTGAGGTGAGACCACCGTGAGCGAGAGCCGCACCGTTAGCCCAGGGGTTAGCAAGAGACGCGCTGTTGCTCCAGGGGTTAGCTTGAGTGAGAGCAGCGCCGCCATAAGGAGCGCCAGCAAGATGAGCGCCGGCTAACGGAGCGCCAGCCAAGTGAGCACCAGCCAACGCAGCTCCGTACGCGCCGTATCCTCCGAGACCGTACGCTCCGGGTCTGCCGTGGGCGCCGCCGTAAGGGTAAGCGCCGGGACCGTTGTGCACGATGCGGTGGGAGTAAGAGGAGACAGTGGGGGCGCCGTGAACAACCTGGCCTAGAGCACCACCCAGAGGGCTGCCGTAGCCGCCGTACAGACCAGCTTGACCGTAGAGACCTGCAGCATTACCGTGCGCCAGAGGGTTTGAAAGAGCGCCGTAAGCTCCGTGGCCTAAAGGTCCGACGGCGCCAAGAGCTCCGGCTTGGGTGACACCAGCAGCCCAAGGATTGGCGTGAGCACCAGCTAAAGGTGCAATGGGGGCCAGAGGGGCAGCATGACCCAAAGGAGCGGCTAGAGCACCGGGGTGAGCTAGGGCACCACCATGGGCAAAAGCACCGCCGATGGCAGCAGCGCCTGCAGCAGGCTCCTTGTGGACGACGGCTTTGAATCCAGTCGCGTCATCAGCGGAGTACTCGACCACGCGCTTGGAGCCGTCAGACTCGAGCAGAGAGTATTTTCCGACGACATTGCCGCCAACGCGCTTCTCATGCTGGTCTTTTATGTCGCCAGTGTTGGGGTCTGACACTCCATACGAGAAGCTTGAGAAGCCGCCGCTGGCGCTCACTGATGCCGCCAACAAGGCAAGGAGAGCGATCTGTAAAAATAGATAATTGTAATGATGACGTCTGTTAATTTAATCCGCTATGTTTGGAATTAGTTTTTATTAGTATCCATTTTTACAGCTACAATAAATTTGAAATATATAATAATGTTTTTTCGTTTAAATTTATGGTTAATCACATTTGTATACCTTAGAAAACATTGTTGTTATTGTTAGAAGTGAAACTGACGAATGGGATGAGCACGTCGGCTTTTTATACGAGAATCTTCAAATGCTCGCAGCGAACACGCAATCGGCTTTATTATAGGAAACTCGAGCGTTAGTGCATGTTTGCTTTCAAGGGAAACTTCGTGTATATGTACGGTTTTTTAATCATATCTAACATTTCTGTCGCAAATTCGTGACATACTAAATCCGCTTCCAAAAACACGATTTAATATTACTTGTATGGTGACATAATTATATAAAATGTTATATTATTTTAGAGAAGAAAATAATATAACATTTTATATATGTGCCTCGGTGGCGTAGTTGTATTACGGTACGGTTACAAAGCTGAGGTCTCGGGTTCGAGTCCCGGGTCGGGCAAAGTGATATTGGATTTTTCTATTTATTATCAGCCCGGAGTCAGGAATTTGTGCCCGATATGGCGATAGGCTCGCCCCCTATCACATCGTGGGACGCAACATACAAGGCGAAATGTGGGTGTCCTGGTGGCACCTCTGCCTACCCCTTCGGGGATAAAGGCGTGAGTTTATGTATGTAGAAAAATTAAGGATCTCCTCATTCGTCAAACTGTTTTTAGTTTAAAAGCAACACTCATGTATCTTGACATTAATACTTATGTATTTATACATAATAGTATGTAGCTTAACAAATAACTTATTAATAATGTTTATTATTATTTGTTATGTAATTTTACTTTATATGGAGAGAGTTCAGTACATGTAGAGGAATTTATGTTGATTTATAATTGTGATAGGGTGCGAGCCTATAGCCATATCAGTCACAAATTCCTGACTCCGGACTGATAATATGAATAGAAAAATTCAATTACTTTGTCGGGGATTCGAACCGTAGTACACCTACGTCACCGAGGCAGTCAATTAATTAGACGCATAACGTCTATAATTTATTTTATTAAAAAAATACCTTTTGGAATGGAATTTTTCTACCGAACGCCGAACATTTTCATTAAGTCGGCCTGCTGGGTAACAACTCGACAATAGAATATGGTTCACTGTTTTTAATGACGGTGCCCGAGTATAAAACAATAAGATAAAGTATAAAACAATAATAAAAGATAGACTCTACGTGGATTTTTAGAAAGCAATCAACGCATTGTTAATTTCTTTACAGTTCAATATTGGTAAGACTTTACCCTCCTATTGAAAGCGGGTAATAATTTTAAATTACCTGGTAGCGTGTTATAGTTATCAAGCAAGGTGACAACTTTTATAGTGAGAGAAGTAATATTTGTCATAGTAGGCCTAAAACGCTTTGCCTCATCTACTAGTGAGAGGTTTGAGCTGAAGGCAAAAATTGCACCAAATATTTTTATATTATCTGTATAGGACTTAAGTATAAATATATGTCTTATATCATAAGACACTGTTGAAGACAAACAATGTTTGCAATGACTGTAAATGCCCTGTTGTATCCCGGTTTGAAGGATATTGTAGCCAGTGTGTGTTCTTGATATATTGAGACCTTATGTCTCAGAATGGTGAGCGTAGTGGAATGCCAAGCATTGCTTTGTAATTAATGGTGTTGTTTGGTTTTGCTATTGTTCATGAGCGGTCGGTTCGCTTACTATCAGGCGAATGTATGCTAGTCTCGCCAATCATTGCAATAAAAAAAATCTTCAAATAAAAGCATTTTCACGGGCTAGTGTGAAAATTATAATAAACTTTGTTTGTTGTTTCTCTACGGAGTAAATCAGGAGTTACATATTATAATACACATGAAAAAATTTGCCGTTGTTATTTCAGTGACTTATTCAGCCATAAATTTAATTATTATAATCCGGCCGCTCAGAGAATGCGTTCCTGACACATGTCAGTTGATCATGAGTAGTGATGGGAAACAATTATCATTTTGCTAAACTTTTGAATTACTCCGAGTAAAAGTAGCAAGTTAGAATAATTGGATACTTGACTATTTTCTATAAAGTGTTTTAAAATCTAGGTATAATCATTCTTTAAATCTTCCAACCGTTCATATATTTTTAAAGAGATCTTTATAACGAATAAACATGTTTTTCTTTATTACTAAAAATATTGTCACCAAAACGGTTGGTCACGTGACTTTTTAAAATATACGTCACACTTTACAATTGGTGAATGATCTTAGTGGCAGAAATTAATAAAATTGTACATTGTGACGTCACACGCTGCACAAGGACAGCCGATCCTGTTTTGTTACATTTAATCAATAAATAAAAACTCACAAACTTCTTTCAGATCATTATAATATTTACAATTTATATAAATGTAAATAAAAATAATATAAGTTAATATTAAATGTTCTTATTTAAAATATTTTAATAAAAACGTAAACTTCAATGCCAAATTTAAATAAAATTCACAAATGTGAAAGATATTATATTGCTGCCAGGTGAAATAAAGTTAGATCCGTTTAATTATTACGTTATACATTATTAAAAACACAAATGTATTATTTTATATTATAAAGGAAAATAACGTTATAATAATCTGCTATTTTTTGGCCACATCACTCCAGAAATGAACAGTTGACATAACCTTGTAACGGCGTGGTATGAACTTATAAATATAATATTTTTATTTTTATTAGCCGTCAAATTTAGTCCAAAGTGATAAAATTTAACCTAAATTTACATATTATTTAATTTTTTATGATGTTTTATTTCGTAAGTAGGGTAAATAAATAAAATTGTTCGATAATGTATTTACATTTGCTGTCGTAGCATTTGCAACGACACTTCAAAGTTACGTCGTCCGTTCGATGACAACCTTTCAGGAACGCATTCTCTGAGCGGCCGGATTATAATGCATAATAATATAATCATTAAATTAAGATTTGTAACTGTCATGATTGAAAACGAAGTGATTCACAGTTGCATGGGAAAATCGCTTTGTACAAAAATAATAACACAATCACATAATTATCGTAGTGACACTCAATTACTATGGATACAAGTTGATTTACACAATTTATTGTCTCAACGAATCTATCTTTAATCACGTGCGCACATAAAGCATGAAATGGCATGGTATTGCGTGGAATCCAGTTAATTACAATTTACATAATGAACTACCCATTTCAGATTATAATTAACCTCTGAAAGCGCATGTTTCGACAGCAGCCGACGTGTAATTTCTTACTTTGACCCCCAAAAATGTAATTGAAGATTTCGTGTGAATATAAATATTAGAGTACAACGCTTGTTAGTCAGTTGTGAACGCAGGTTCCACCAGAACAAAACAAAATACCAAACATGGCAGCTAAGGTAATAAAAAAATAACTATTAATCAAAATTAAAATATTCTTTATTCATAAAATCTTTGAACGCATCTTTTGAATTGGTAAAAATACTACCTTTTGGGGCGCGTTTAAACTGTCAGGAAGACGAGGGTGCAAAATGCTCAGCAACAAGATTTTCCTTTTTCCTTTCTTTCAATCAAATTAACACCTTAAAATCCTTTCATTTATCTAAGCAAATAACTGTAAAGTTCAGAATAATAATTGCTTTAAATTTTTACAACTAATCATATTTTATTTCACAGTTCGTCGCTTTCGCCTTGTTGGTGGCGTCAGTAACCGCCAGCGGCGGCTTCTCAAGCTTCTCGTACGGAGTGTCCGACCCCAACACTGGAGACATCAAGGACCAGCACGAGAAGCGCGTCGGCGGCAACGTCGTTGGACAATATTCCTTGCTTGAAGCGGATGGTTCAAAGCGCGTGGTCGAGTATTCTGCTGATGACGCGACTGGATTCAAAGCTGTCGTCCACAAGGAACCTGCTGCAGGCGCTGCTGCTATCGGTGGCCCTCTTGCCCACGGAGGTGCCTTAGCACACCCCGGTGCTTTAGTCCATCCCGCATCTTTGGCTGGACATGGACATTTCGCCCATGGTGCTCTCGCTGCGGGTCCTTTTGGTCATGCTGCTGCCGCGCCTGCTGCTGGTCATGTCGCTGCCAGCCACGCTGCTCACGCTGCCCAAGTCGCACAAGCTGCCCATGCAGCCCAAGCTGCCCAGGCTGCCCATGCCGCTCAAGCTGCCCAAGTCGCTCATGCTGCTCAGGCTGCTCATGCCGCTCAAGCTGCCCAAGTCGCTCATGCTGCTCAGGCTGCTCATGCCGCTCAAGCTGCCCAAGTTGCTCATGCAGCCCAGGCTGCCCATGCCGCTCAAGCTGCCCAAATTGCTCATGATACCCAAGCCAGTCAAGCCGCACATGCCGCGAAAGTAGCTCATGCTGACAAAGTAGCCCACGCCAATTCCTTGGCCGCTGGTGTCACTCCTCTCGGTGTCGCTGGAACTCTCTCTCATGGTGGCGCTCTTGCTCATGCTGGACCATTAGCTGCCGGTCATTTAGCTCATGGACTGCATGGTGGTCTAGCCAACCCTCTTGCATACGGTAACGCTGCAGGTGTCTATGGTCAAGCTGGTCTCTACGGCGGGTATGGCAGCTCTCTGGCTGGTGCTCTAGGCCAGAGTGGTCACGGTGCCCCTACTGTCTCCTCTTACTCCCACCGCATCGTGCACAACGGTCCCGGCGCGTTCCCTTACGGTGGTGCCTACGGTAGATACGGCGCGTACGGAAATGGATATGGTGCTCATGGCAGTCCCGTAGCTGGTGCTCATCTTGCCGGAGCGCCTTTTGGTGGTGCTGCCTTGGGTCATGCCAACCCTTGGGCAAATAACGCGGCTGTTGCCAACTCCTGGGTAAATAGTGCGGCTCAAACTAACCCCTGGGCTAACGGTGCTGCCCTCGCTCATGGTGGACTCGCCTCCCCACTCGGTGCCTATGGTGCTCGCGGCCTTGGACACGGCACCCAGCTAGGCTGGTAATCTTGTAAATGTAATCTATACGACTGATCTGTGATAGCTGAAGTTGTTATTAAATAAAGCGATTGTAGTAAATATATTTTTTATTTGAAATACTTGGTACAAGTAGGTAAAAACCATTGTATATAAATTTCTGGTAACGTCAAAAGTGTTGTAATATTCCATATACTCCCACAGTATATTTACCGTGAAAATAGTGTTAAAACAAAATTCACAAGATGTTAAAATGCGTAAACGTGTGGTAATTATAAATTAGACCGGCTAACAATGTTTCAACATTTGGAATTTTAACTGATGATTAAGATATTATCTGCGGAGACATTAAACAAAGGTGCAGTTAATTTTGAGATCAGTGGATTGTGTAACCCAAGCAATTATTTCACGAAATATGTGTAATTAATGTTCTATGCGACCGTGGGAGTCAACCTACTGGTCTTATTTTATAATTGTCAATGAACTACGATAAAACTGAAATGTATGTTATCGTGTCATCTTTTCACTGGCATAAGTACGATATTTTTATATTGTACGCATATTATTTTGTGTTGCAAATAGACGTTTCAATATGAAAACAATAATAAAATAAAATGAAAACTATGACCTAACTAGGAACATTTTATAAAGATGTCTTGGATGCTTTGGACGCAATAAAGCTCATTTTAAATTTTGCTGAACTCAATTTTTAATTGTTAGCTCGAATATGAGTCAAAAGAATGAATATGATAGTAATCATTTCTTTAGACGTAGGAACAATGTCACATCATAACTTTTTGCAGTTTAGGTTTATAAGCTCTGTTTACCAGTATGCATTTGCTTAAGAGAAGATATTGGTAGAATTATTTTTTCCTCTTTACAAAATTTGTAATATACTCGTAAGTAAGTCGTTCACTTTTATAATGGTTATTAAAACGTATTTTTTTATGTGACACAAGTTATATGATTATTTGCAAGATAAGATTACATTTTAATAAAAAAGTGTGTGGGGCTCTGTAGCGTACCTTGGGAGAGGCCTATGTCCAGCAGTGGACTGCAACGGGCTGATGACGATGATGATGATGATGAATAAATAAAAGTAATCATTTAACACGGTAAACAAAACATACGACTTCGTTAATACAAGTATATTCAATCACAGTTCATACATCTTTATACAGGTTTGTTTTATTATTTGTTGTCTAGTAGTATTTGGCGTATCCGAGGTGTCCACCGTACAGACCGTGAGCTCCGTAGGCAACACCATGGGCACCGTAGGCGGCACCATGAGCTCCGTAGGCATGGGCCAAGGGAGCGGCGTAACCGGCGTAGGCGAGGGGAGCAGCATGGGCCAAGGGAGCAGCGTAGCCGGCGTAGGCGAGGGGAGCAGCATGGGCCAGAGGAGCGGCTACAGCGCCGTGAGCGTAGGCGAGGGGAGCAGCATGCGCCACAGTACCATGGGCAACCACGGCACTATGAGCGACGGGCGCAACCACAGCGCTGTGCACAACCGGCGTATGGGCAACCAGGGCAGGGTCTTTACGGACGATGGCGTTGAATCCAGAGTGGGCGTCGGCGGCGTAGTCGACGGTGCGTTTGGTGCCATCAGACTCCAAGAGCGAGTACTGTCCTACGACGTTGTCGCCGTGGCGCGTCTCGTGCTGGCTCTTGACGTCACCGGTGTAAGGGTCTGACACTCCGTAGGAGAAGCTGGTGTAATCACCATGAGTCGCGCTGGCGTGGGCGGCCGCGACCAAGAAAGCGAGTACTACGAACTGGAAGATAAATACATATTAGTCTAGTCTTTTTTAACATATTTTTTAATATAGGATATATTATAAGAATATATAAGATACATATATATAAGGAGGATAAAAAGGGAAGACTAAGCCTAGCATTGGATGTGGTCTCCATAATATTGGTAGAGTTTTTTGACGCTTGCTTTGAAATTTTGTGCCCAATTAATTTTAATTTGTCCATAAAAATCAATTAACTTGTTATCATCATCATTATTATCAGCCCATTGCAGTCCACTGCTGGACATAGACCTCTCCCAAGGTACGCCACTGAGCCCGCACACCACACACACCGCACACCCACAGCGTGGCGATTAGGACATTACCTCCTAATGTTAATTAACCTTTAAGGCATAAATATTACTAAATTTCCATTTCTCTATCATCAATTATGCCTATTACGTATGAGAATGTTATCTATGAGGAATATATGGAATAAATTAACTACCCTCCTCTATAATTAATTTACAGTAATGGTAACACTGACCGTGATATTGTATTGCGTCTGTTGATTACTGCTTTCTGAGAGTGGCGAATTTAATAATAGTTTATGAGGGAATTGGCAAGGTTATTGAAATTTTAATATTAAGAATGTTTTAACAGAACTATTAGTCACGATTAATAAGATAGAAACTTTTAATAAAACAGTTAGCATCTACGTATTTAGGATAAACCTGTTTGTTACTTTGTATATAAGACACGCCGGATTATAATTATTTGACAATATTTTGGATTTAATATCTTGTTAAGATAATTGTTAAATTAATTTATAAATGAAATTTAGGGAAAAATTATGTAAAGCATACATTTTAAAATAAAATAAAATAAGAAAGAAACAATTAAACCCAAGTACAGTCAACAGTCAAATGCAATCCTGACCCCATATTAAGATACAAATCATTAATCGTGAAAATTAGAAACTACAAGAGACTTTTCGATATCTCAAATATTTGTCCTGCCACGGGAATTGAACCCGCGGTTTCTAGTTACACAGCCATCATCTAACCCAACCACACCACGGAGGGTGTCAAACAAATATAAGATACTATTTTTCACAATGACGTCACTATATACACTTTATCACCACGGTAATATATCAAATTGTAACCAAAGCCTTTACCTTAGCTGCCATTTTGTATGGTTATTTGTTGCACAATGAACTGTGAATGATAAATTCAGACCAACAATGGTCTTTTATATACAGCACTGCACAGTCATTCCGTACTAATAATAGGAAGTAAAAGACATGTGCTTTAAGGTCAAACTGACCGACAGTTTTTAAGAGTTAAATTTCGACGGTTAAGTTGATATGCGGAAATCAACCGTGACAAGAGATGGAAGTCATGGTCCAGTATTAGGAACCCCTAGACTAAAAAATGCTAAAAGTGAAATTTGAATACAGTAATATGCAGTTATAATGTAGGTATCGTGAATTTAGTTGAAAATGGGGTTCTTTTATAGGTAGAGCTTTCTAGTTGTTGATGTGATGTTTAATCTTCAAATCAGTATAGTAAGTATACTTATTAAGTCTAGAAATTATATCTTAAATATCCTATTCAGTTAGTCCTGTTTTACTGTAGTTTGCGTACTTTAAAACGCTTAATCTTTTAGTTAAGCGGATCTTACTGCGTTACTAAGAAGAAGGAAATGGCTAATTCTTATTGCACGCATTCAAAATTTCACGAAATCGACATAAACCTTGAGATGGTTCGCAATTGCAAGATGTTTGATGTTAATTGAAATGTTAGAGGCACTTAAAGTTGCTTAACACGGATTTGAATTACTTAGCATTGTTGCTTCTTTTAATTTGAATTAACAAAGCTGGTATACATAAACCTTGTACCTCATCAAAACATTGGTAATTTTGGGAAAGGTATATATTTAGCGGCGGTCTTCCTGTATGTAAAGAAGAAGACGATATAACATTATGTAGTAAGAAAGTGTTCTTTATGTCGTGATTATCACAATTCATTGTTAATTTATCTAATGGTATGTATAAAAACATTAACATAAGTGAAAACGAAAAGCAAGGTTGTCAGTAATGCAACGTTTTATTTACAGATCCAATATTTACAAAATATGTCATAGGTAGTTTAGAAGTAACGAGCGTAAGGGAAGGGCGCAGCGTAGGCAAAACTGGCGTAGTTTTTCAGACCGAAGGGAGCCCAGCCGTAAGGAGCAGCGATAATAGGGGCAGCGGGGATGAGGCCAGGGTCCTTCCTGACGACGGCGTTGAAGCCCTCAGAGCCGGCGGCATAGTCGACAGTCCTGCGAGTGCCGTCGGACTCCAGGAGGGAGTATTGGCCCTTCACGTCGTCGCCGAGGCGGCTCTCGATCTGGTTCTTGAAGTCGCCGGTGCTGGGGTCCGCAACGCTGTACGCGAAGCTGGAGAAGTCACCGGCTCTGACGGCAGCCACGAGGGCGAGGACAATGACGAACTGGAATTAGTCAAAACAATCATTAAAGTTAAGGTGTTAGAGTAACTTACTGTAAATTGTATTTATTAAATTGGGAACTTAAATCGAACAATTGATAATGGATTAACTAAATTATTACTTATTAGAGAATCATGAACAAAAACCATTGTGAAGAAGGATTCAAAAATGTAATTGGTTTCCAAGTAGCTAAATGTTAGTAAAGTTTAGTAAATCAACTTGAATTATTCCAAGACAATGAATAAACCACATAATTTTGCTCACGTAGGTTCTGAGGACATGAAGAGTCATAAAAGATGTGCTGAGATGCCATGTGATCCTTTTTTATTAATCCAAAAAATATCAAATAAATATTTACCTTCGCAACCATATTGAATTGTCAGTAGATTGTGATTACGTCGACTAGTCCTGTGAATCTGATGATATCCTGAGAGCCTCGCCCCTGTTTTATAGCAACGTTGAATTGTTCCAGTTCTGATTACCAGTTCTCATCGCAAAGAAATGCAGGAAGTATCTAAAAGTCAAGTTCGCGAAGGGCGATGCACCTGTCCTAAAGGTCTCATATACAAGCTTATTTATGAACTAGTTTATTTCATTTTGAGCATTAATGAGGGCTTGAGTATTGTGGCCGTGTATGCAAATAGTTTCTGATATAAATACAAGTTGCCATTCAAAATTGCATTTTTCGTTTTGGCAAAATGTTGATAGCAATTTAATCAGTTACATGTTTTAAATATTTTCCGTAAATAAATATTTATATTATATTATTTTAGGACGGTGATATCAATTGTTACATAAACTCACGCCTTTTTCCCTGAAGGGGTAGGCAGAGGCACCACCAGGACACCCACATTTCGCCTTGAATGTTCCGTCCCATTATTTGATGAGGGGCGAGCCTATTACCATATCAGCCACAAATTCCTGACTCCGGGCTGATAATGAATAGAAAAACCCAATATCATTTTGCCCGACCCGGGATTCGAACCTGAGACCTCAGCTTCGTAATCGTACTGTGGTATAACTACTACGCCACCGAGGCAGTGTTCATAGACATAACTGGTCTATATTGATAATACGGTACATACATGTTTTTTTGTGATTAGACGAACTACTCGTACTACAAATCGAACAATTTGTTATGCAAAACAATACGGAGGTGATAAATTGTGTTAATTGCATGTTATATTTTTGGACAGGCTTAATTTTATGATACATATTATGATGAAGTAATTTTAATAATCATGTTTACACCAAATTGATTGTCACCATTCGAAGAACCTTCGGAATATTAATGTTTTTGAGAAGGTTGTTTATTTGTTCCTTTTATCCACTCCATTGTCAAGTCCAACGAAATTGCTTAAACTAATTGAATCAATTACGAACCAATTCACAGTCGTAATGAAAAACAAAATTAGAATGCTTTAATTTATTTCGTATAAATAAAGTATAATATATTACATATTACATTGCGAATACAGATGAAAAAATGGCATAATTCGCTAAACAAACGTAACTAAGCCAATTTCCTTTAATAACGTGCATGTAGCAAGGTTATCCGGGTCCGGTCTCCAATTACGTGTTATTATCGCTCACTTAGTCATCAGACATTCATAGAGATACAACTTAAAGTATAAATGCAAACTAGATTGTTAGCCAGCGTCCGTTGTCCCTTGCCGTGTGGTTTAGCGCGACCGCCTCGACTGCCCTTGTATTTACAGCCATGGATTGTGCGTGTGGCTTGCGACCGAGTGGACTATGGACGTTCTGGACACAGCGACGGCGGGGGCAGGCGCCGCGCTTGGTGCAGGGGCGGGCCACTGGTAAGCGCCTAAGTTGGCACGTTGTGTGTCGTGGTTGACCTGATTGTTGACGTGCTGGACGGGAATTCCGTCATTGTTGACTGTTGCTTGGAAGCCGCTGTGGTCATCAGCTCTGTAGTCAACTGTTCTTCGGACTCCGTCAGGCTGGAGCAAGGAGTACTGTCCCGAGACAATGTCACCCCTTCTACTTTCGTGTTGGTTCTTGATGTCTCCGGTGTGAGCGTCGTTAACTTGGTATGCAAAGTTGTAGTTGGAGTTTTCGGACTGCAGTCCCACTAAGACAGGTAGGGGCTGTTGGTGTAGAACCATGCAGGTCGCCGATAGCACGAGGCCAGAGAATAAGGCGAGCTGACAAATAAAATTGCAAATCTTATGATTATGTTTAATTAATATGCAATTTATTTGCGTGGATTTCTTGATAAGAAAATTGTGGTCTAATTATCGGATCTATGTTAGCGTGGAAATTGTATATTAATATTTTTACGGCATCTGGTATTACGATTTGTGGTACATAAGGAACCATAGTAGCATGTTAATGTTTGACATTATCAATAGCTTATATAAAAAGTGGTTATTCGTGTATTACTAGATAAATTACATAGAATCGTAAAATCTTATCGAGTGACATTTGACGAGGATATTGATAATATAGTTGATGTAGAAACGGTATATGTGACTTTGTAGGGAGAACTATTAGGGTAAGGTTATTTCTCAGGCTTTTAAAACAATGCCTGAGAAATAGCATAGGTGGAACTTAAATAGATAGAAATTATTGATTCATAAACTATTTAAAGGGGGATTAAAATGCCCAGGATTGGGCTGACATATATAGGTAATGTTAAATAAAAAATAAGTAGGAATTTATGCCATCCCTCTCTACAAAAATTATTATTTTAGCAAATCAAATTTCCCAAAAATTAATTACTAATTAAATTCTCACCTTGTGCATCATGTTGGCTGTAGAGATGTTGTTGGTATTCCACTGAAACGGCTGGGCGTAGTATGATTTGTGGAAGGATCTGTCTCATTTTATATACAAACAAATGAAAATTGATCCGTCGTGTGCAACACATATCAAGTGGCTGCAGGAATCAGAGCGTTAGAATTTGTGCCTTTCGATATGTGACATTGTAATACCAGTAGTAGATATTTGAATCATTTAATTTTTGGTCTCGGCAAAGTTCCTGCTCTGCATCAGATTGTAAGTGTTATACCATGGACATAGGTTCGGCAGCAAACAGTTATTTCCTGACACAATTATGCTGGCCTGGATAACAGCTTCTTCGCGTTATAGTTGTAAGTCCCGAATTATAGGAGTATAAGACAAAGTGAAAGCAATGCGCCCCTTAGTAAATGCTATATACTGTCGTGTACAGTATAAAACTAAATTGTTTTTATGAAAAAGTGCGTGAAAGTGAAATTTATACGTTTGCAAAACATGATGGTCATGAGTGTTATAAATAGCTCTCTATTTTAGCAAATCATAATAACCTTAATCATCGGTTCTAAGTCAACTGCTGAATGTCGTCTTAAAAGTCACCAAGACCATACTAATGTAAATAAATTAAATACACCCAACAGTCATATACATAGTCCTGATCCCACATCAAGATCAATTAAGTTATGTGTCGTGGGTATCAGAAACTACAAGAGATATTCTGGTATCACAAACACCCGAGACAAATATTTGTGGGCATCATAAACATTTTTCTCGGTCAGGAATCGAACCCGCGGCCTCTCGTTTCACAGCCGGCGTCTAACCAACTGCGCCACGGAGGCTGTCCAGATACAAGCATAATATACAACCTTTCAACTACACCAAACATATCCAATACAAGATCATAAATTAAACGAATACAATCCCAAATAAACAAAGTATAAAAAACGGTTTCGTAAATAAAGTCATTATTTTTTGTACCCGAGACGTCAGAACGATTACTTTCTAACGAGTAGTTAAAACTAACTGGATCCCAAATTAAAACGTATCGTTGTGATTACTTGTTATTTTAAGCTTACGGTGCGAAGGTACAATACTCATTCAAATGAAAACACTGCACACTGTGCACACGCCACGTTGAAAAACAGATATTTTTATGATATAAAAGGAAACCGGCAGACAGTATGTGATTGTTTGTATTTACGTATATGATACTGAGGATAAATGGTCACAGTCCCATAAGTGCAGTGAGCAACGACACTAGCGGAATTGCCAAAGCATCGCTAGCATGCAATCCTTTTAAATTATATTTTCTTAAAAAATATAGACGCTTGTTGGATCTGAATGTGTTATTCGTTTAGCAGTGTGATGTGATCGAATAATGATTAAGGTTAAACGAAATAGGACGAAATAGTTGTGATTTTACGCCGAGTTGACTTTTAGGTAGAAGTACGGCCACATCTGGCTAAATTAAGGCTTTTAAAATAATCGAAAACTAGTATTAATTAGGATATTGATAATAACTAAACGCATAAAGCAAGATAAAATAGACATACATCATCTTCATCAAAAAAATATTGTTTCATAAACGTCAGATCTTCGATTGTGTATGTTTAATAATATTTATCAAATTAAAAATAAATACAAATTCGTCAAGCAAGAATATTCAATTAAAAATCAGTGGCATCGCGTGGCATGCAGTTAGTGTGCCCAAAACAAATTCTCGTTACGTATTACGCAATACTTAACGAGCTCATCCGAACCGCGGTGACCGTGGCAATGAACTGCGCTGCACCCGTCGGCCGAATTCCGGTCACGATGAATTTTTACCAGACTGTTATAAGTAATATTTTAAAATGTTATGTAATCATACTATAACGGTGAAGGAAAACATCGTGAGGAAACCTGCATACCATAGCGATTTGTAATAATTTATATTTATGTAAAGTCCGCCAACCCGCACTAGGCCAGTGTGTTGGACTATATGGCCTAACCGAACCTAAAACGAAAGAAAAGAAAGGCAAAAAAAGAGGACAGTTGCTGACGGAGTTTCTTGCGCCGTTTCTTCTTCACAGCTACAACACGTTCCGAAGCGGTGCTAGCAGAAATTAACGATTCAAAAGATCTTGTAAAAGACTACTTGAATAAAGAATATTTTGATTTTTTGATTAATTTTTTGACCCCCTCTCAATCGTACTCTCGATTATAAAGGAGGCCCGTGCTCTGCAGTAGGATATTATGGGCTGATACAGTTCATACCGTTATGTAGCTTATGAGTATTTTGAAAATTAAGAAATATGTATTGTCGGGATATTGGTGTACTGCCTCGGTGGTGTAGTTGTACTACGGTACGACTACAAAGCTTAGTTATCGGGTTCGAATCCCGGGTCGGGCAAAGGGATATTGGGTTTTTCTATTCATTATCAGCCCGGAGTCAGGAATTTGTGCCCGATATGGCGATAGGCTCGCCCCCTATCACATCATGGGACGGAACATACAAGGCGAAATGTGGTTGTCCTGGTGGCGCCTATGCCTACCCCTTGTGAGATAAAGGCGTGCGTTTATGTATGTATGTCTGAGATAATGGTGTAATGTTACTTTTTATTTGTACTTTCAAGTGCGTAATTGTTTATTCAGTAGTAAATAGCTCTATCTGAAACGGGTTTGTGTCGTAATCCTTTTATGGGTTAGTGTCATGACGTCATTTACCAACTATGGTACACGTTCTTGTATTGAGATGTCAAGCGCAGAGCATTTTCATGCAGTGTTTAATTATTAAAAGTTCTAAGTAATGTTGCCCCGATAAATGGGCAGGCGTGACGCTTACCATCAGAAAAGTGGATCTTGATAGGTTAATAATGTCCTTATAATAAATAATAACACTTAACAGTTATATTTACAGCCTCCGTGGCGCAGTTGGTTAGACGCCGGTTGTGAAACGACAGGCCGTGGGTTCGGTCCGCGCATCGAAACAAATATTTGTGTGATCCACAGGTATTTTTTTCGAGTCTGGGTATTTGTAAGACCGAAAAGCCTCTCGTAGTTCCTGATACCCACGACACAAGACTCGATTTTAGTGTGGGGTCAGGACTATGTATGTGACTGTTGGGTGTATTTATTATGTTATTATTATTATATACACAGTCCTGACTCCACAATAAGATCGAGTCCTACGTCGTTGGTATTAAAAACAACAATAGACTTGTTGGTCTCACAAACAAAATTTTTATCTCAGTGCGGATCCATTCCACGGCCTCTCGTTTCACAGCTGGCGTCCAACCAACTGAGCCACGGACGCTGTCAAGTGACCATGTGGTTTCATCAGACTCTTTTGCTTCAGCCACATTCAGTTACACATTTACTGGTGGTAGGTCTCCATATGTAAGAGGCCGCCTGGGTAGGTACCATGCAATGTCTATGTCTCCTGCCAAACAGCAGTGTAAATGCGCTGTTGTGTTCCGGCTTGAAGTACATTGTAGCCAGTGTAAATACTGGACATATTGAGACTTAACATCTTATGTCTCACGATGGCGCGCGCAGAGCAATGCCAAGCATTGTAAATCATGGTGTTGTTTGGTGTTGCTACTGTCTATGAGCGGTAATATCGTTTACCATCAGGCGGACAGCATGCTCGTATCGCCAATCACCGCAATAAAAAAAAGTCCACTGCTGAACTCATCACTTACGCTAATAAAAATAGAAAAAAAGAGAAGGTATATTTTGTAGCGTTGGCCAATTCAGATTGAAAACGATAAGGATAATAAAAATAGGCTATCAGCTAGTAATTGGAACACTGAGATTGTTCCGCAAGCAACTAATAACTTCCAATTAAGTTTCTTGCACTACTCGACGTGATTTACTCCGTTTAACCATTTTTAATTCAATGTCAAGTTTTTGTAGTTGTTTTTTAAACTTAAATGTCATTCACACCGGTTGTATTTGTCATGTCATTGTGGTGATTATTTTAGTGTTATTATCCATATTTTAATTTTAATAATTGGTTTGTAGGTACTCTTTCATGTCCGTATCTCACGCTTTACATCGATTTTTTATAAGTTGAAGACTGCCTCAGTGGCGTAGTTGTACTACGGTAGGATTGCAAAACTGCGGTCTTGATATGGCGATAGGCTCGCCCTCTATCACATCTTGGGACGGAATGTCCAAGGCGAAATATGGGTGTCCGAGTAGGAACTCTGCCTACCCCTTCTGGGAAAAAGGCGTGAGTTTATGTTGAAGAAATCATTGGTTTAATTAGGTTTGCCTCGTTTAGAAAATATCCGGATTGGGTGCTATGTTTTTTTAATTCAAAAAGTTATACAAGGCTTTTAGCTACCGGAGAATCAAATATAAGAACGAATAGTTTACAAAGCTATTACACTGCCATCATACTTACAATAAAACCAAAGTGAAAAAAAAAAAAAACAATAAACCCAATGAATAAGAAACCTGTCTTTTTTAAAAGTACCTTTTTTGTAACGATTGCTTAACCTGCCGGATGTAATGAGATCGAGAGTTGTTATTTTATACCAATAAAGCAAGAACAGGTGATCAATTGACCTTCAGTTTGCAAAATCGAAGATATACTCCAAGTTAAGTTATTTTGAAAAGCTATAACTATTGAAATAATTGCCTCATTCACGCGAAATGGTTATGTATTTCCCGTTTTAAACACATACCTATTTTAAATATTTTTTCTACACTTACGATAGCTATAAAGCATGTCACGTAATTAATTGTTTTACCAAAAATATCTTGAATTGTTTAGAGTGCAAAGACTCGTATTTAATCATTTTACACTCATGTGGCCTTATTCATACACAGTTTTAAAATCTATTTTAGTTATCGGATGTTTGTCCCTTTCGAACAACTTTTAAATTCAGCTTGAGCGAAGAAGACAAAGCTTTCTATAGCTAAAAGGGTTAGAAAACTGTCTATGAATAAGGCTTATACAGTAGCCACTAATACATAAATCTAACTATACCATAGTATCGAAGTATGTATAACCCATATTATGTATAATTTATTCCATATTCCACATTTAAATATCCGTTTGTTTACAATACATAAGAATTACGCAAGAATACGTATAATGTATTCGTGCGGAATTATCATAGTTGAATAATCCGACTCATCACTAAAGTTCGTTGACTCTACTATGCGCACGAGTGAATGAACGTAGCATCTTCATTGTAGTAGATATTTATAAAGTAGTACAAGTTTGAACAAACGTTATAGGAATTTGAGGTAAAGTTTTTTGATTGATGTTGATGGAAACTTAGAGTGGGGTGTAAAAAAAATATACTTAAAAAGAGTAATTTAATGTAAATAAATTCCCAAAAAAAAATGGTCAAAATATCAGTTGTTTGCCGTGATGTTGTTATCCTCGTATTGTAATTTTAAAATTATGAAGTTGAGCATAAAGAAACAAAATAGGCAATTCAGCATAATTGAGTCAAATGATAAAGGATAATCGTTTATGGTTAGCTGATCCTGTATAAGGACGATATTGAACTTACTATAAGACATTGTGAAGTCGTTACAGGCCCAATAAAAAAAAACATTTTTATTGCATTTAGTTTTCGTCATTGACTACTGCGCTGACCTTTTCGGACCAAAATTAAAAGCTTGATATTTACATCGATGTAGGGATTTTATTGTACTCGTCAATAGTATTATTGTCTTCGAGTAATTTAGTTACAATATATGTTATCTCAGGTGCAGGTTCAATTTAATTCTAATAATCATATAGGGTTCTACGCTCTTAAACCGCTATTATAAAGTTTTGCATCAAAATGTCTGAAAAAGACAGTTGTGAAATTGACCAATGAAACCATTTAATTTCATAACAAATACAACTCAGTCTTAAAAAATCAAATACTATAAAGTATTGGTAAAGTAAAAGATGCAATCCTTTTGTCTTTATTCGTCTTTTTTAAAATCTGCTCAAAGCAAATTTCGTTATATTTTTACCATCTTTTACTTATTGATGTACTAAGCATAATTTACTGGAACAACACCGCCACGTGACGAACATCGCGCGCACGACCGAATGACACCGCCCGATCAAATGCAACGACATTGTGAGGTTGCGCGTGATTCAACGATTTTGACTGGAATGCGGATAACAACCGGCCGGCGAGACTGGGTACTGTCTGCAAAAAAATATATTAGATATAAATTAATAAAATATTTGTAACAAGCAATCAATATTTGTACAGTGTAGTCGAAATAAAGTATCTACCGGCGAGTGATGAAAATCTGATTGAAACTATAAACAGGATATAATAAGACTGCGGCCGAAAACGAAGTCCGATGGTAGTATTAGTGACACAATGCAACTAAAATTTGCGATTAAATTTTAATTTTGCAAAAATGGTAGTATTAGTGACTTCAGACACAATGCAACTAAAATTTGCGATAAAATTTTTATTTTGCATAAATTAAGTCTTTACCATCCAAACTAGAGAGATATTTAAAAAAAATTGCCAAAAAAGCTGTCCTATTTTCGCGAAATTTTTACTTGCATTGTCTCTGTAACCACTAAATCTACCACCTGGCTATAAGTGCACGGGTGAACTCTGATACGGGACACACGTACCTACACACTTTACGTAGATCATTACGATGTTTTCAACAACGTGTATCGTGTACGTGATTATCGACATCTAGACACGTATATCCTATCACCAGAGGGTTATGAGACTGTTGGACCTTTGTTCTTAGTATTAAAACGCCAACTTTTTTGCTATCTGTACCTAAATAAGAGAGCCGCGTTTGCGGCGCAAGGTCGTGCTGTGTCTTTGTTTATACTTCGTAGACTATCAATGTTAACTAAACTATAACATATTATAATTTATAATGTTTAATCGGTGGGTTGATCATTTTCGGTAATGTATATTAGTCTGTGACGTCATCTGTTAGCTTCGTTTTTTTATGATAAACTTGATAGGTAGTGTATTTTGTTACCTGGCATTGGATAACGATTCCTGCTGAAAATATAACTCTTATATTATGTATATAAGTATTTACATTGGTATTTTTAGGTCTGTTAATTGTATAAATACTGCATCTGTCAGATTATAGTCCTGTTCCTTTTTTCGGCCTTTTATTTATATGAATACTGCAAATAACAGTCCTACGACTAAACATTCTTTATCTCAGGTTGTTCTATTTAGCTTTTAAGCTATGTCAGATATAGGTGATACGAAAATCATAATTGATAAATTATTAGTATTCGAGTAGCAAGTCACGTATTTGCCCCCGTAGTATTCAATACAAGACCTAAATACTCTTAATAATGTGGGAGGAGAGGATTATGTAGATTAATAGACACGGATATTTCTGAAAAATCGTATGTCCTACTGAAAAAGGTCGTAGAATGTAACTCCCAACGGGTCGATCTAAAAATCTTTGGAGATTCATACTTATCAATTAATTAATGTCCAGTAGTTAATACTATAATAAGTAATAAAGAAACTTAACCTCTATTAATAAGTCCTAAAATTCTTCTCTAATTATAAACCAGTCACTTAAAGTTATTCAAATCAGTGCAACGTCGAAACTTTAACGAGAAATAGATACTCAAAGATACATTAGTAATTTGATACTTATCTTAAAGCTGTTAAAAAAGGTTTAGTCTAGAGTTACCTTAAGTGAAATAATGAGTGTCATTGATACAATTCGTTCTTTGTAACTAAATTTTATTTGGTTTTTAGGTACCTATTTTGGAGTATGCACTGACACTTGATTGGTCCCGTACCGGAGTACATTTTTGTAGATCACTTTAAAGGCGACGTTTCTCATGTTTTTATATTGGCGTGACAAATTGGCTTGAATGAACCGAATGGGAAGTGCAAAGCAATGGAAATAAAGTATCATTCGACACATAAAAGATATAACCATCTCTCGTTGGTAGATATTATTATGTCCGCTTTAACGAAACCGGAAAACTAGATATTGGTTATGTTATTTAGTTTGGAGGCATTTCGGAGAATGAACTAAATTTACATACACATGAGTGATCCCGGACATGCTAAGAAAAAGAAGCAAAAAAGGAAGACAGTTCGTGTTGCTGAGGGAGTTTCTTGCGCCGTTTCTTGTTCACAGCTACAACACGTTCCGAAGTGGTGGTAGCAAATATTAACTATTAAAAAAAATATTTTTTAAGGACGCAATTGTATGCAAAGGTTTAAATTACAATTTTCAAAAACTAGGTATTTACCACCCACACATGATGTTAAAAAATTGCAAAAAATGTCAGTATTTTGCGAAATTTTTAGTTGCAATGTTTAACCAATAAAGCTACCACCTGGCTTCGTTTTCGGTCGCAGTCTTGATATACTCCGTAAATTTGTATAAAGTACAGATAAAAATACCCCTTGGAACCCAACTCAAAAGAAGAACTAAATTAGGATCTTTCTATACTTAGTTTTAATTGTAAAAGTAACAAAAGCGCCAGAGACTAGAAACCTTCCATGACCCAATTGAAACTTCAAGGCCGAACGGCAAGTTCCTTGCACTGAATCTTAAACACTCAAACAATACTATTTATGTACGTCTGTCTGTTACGCACAAAAGGTCATGCTAATTTAAATTGTAGTAAAAAATTACTCGGATTAATATCGAAAGGTCGCTGATAAATCTGGTGGAGTGAGAATTATTTATTGTGTCTAAATAATTGATTTCAACGCGTCATTTACTAATGGATATCCTGGTTGGCGAAACTGGATAATATAACTATTATTATGTTAATTTGGAACGCTGTCTCTGGTCTGTCTATTAAGTTTTTTTATAGGGTAGGATTTTTTTTTAATAAAACGCATTCGTCGCTTTTTCTCATCGTACGATATGTAACCATCTAGATAGCGACCACATTTCACAATTATTGAAAACTCCTTACTACAAAAGTGTGATTGTGGACCCGTAAGCTCAGCCGGTGTATATCCCACAGCCTCCGTGGCGTGGTTGGTAAGACGCCGGCTGTGAAACGAGAGGTCGTGGGTTTGACTACCGCACTGAGACAAATTTTTGTGTGAACCACAAGTATTAATTATATTAGTATAATTGATAGCAAACATGCTGATAATAACGTCATACTTTGTCACCATAATACTCATTTTACTAAGGATAATTTCGTCCCAAAATTAAAAACCGATTGGCATTTTAAACACGTATAAAGTTTTTAATGGATTCACATTTGCGTCAATTTATCGTTATAGTTTTTGTTTTTATTTAGAGCAGTTTGTTATAAATTACAATTCAAATTACTGGTTTTGTAAATGTTTTATTGGACAATTAATGTATGATCGTGTTATTTAGAGACATGATGGTATGAAACCATCCACGTTTGGCCGAGTGATATCATTATACTAAAGTTCAAAAGTGGGAGTATTAATAATTATGATTGCGGAATAAATCTGGTTATTGTATTGTATGACTTTTAGGATAGAACACATAGCGCCATCTAGCTGCTTAAAGTAAAAATATTTTGAATCTTCAAAAGCGAACCGATTCGGTTTGGTTAAATTTGTTTTTTAAAATGTTTTTTTTATTGACAGACGTACTCATCGTGAATAATCTTAAGCTACTACATAGATACATACTTGAAATAATAATCATCCTCACACACAATCTCACTATAACTATTGAATAAAGGCCACTAACATTTTTAATGACAATGAACCGACCTTTTTATCAATGGAAAAAGGTAGGTTAATTAACTAGCCAGGAATATCTCATCAATAAAAATGTAACAGAAAAAAACAATGTTTATTTATATAGGTCTGAGTGATTAAGTAATACAATCATAATTAAGCCAGACTATTCTTGGTATCCAAAATTCATGGTTCTTCGTCTTAGAAAATCACGAAGCCAAATCAGTCTAACACAGATTAAAACCGAGCAAACCCACGCCAATTACCAAGTAACATTTAAAGCACTTATTGACGCCATAATTACATATGTGTATGACATTTAGTGTGACGCGACGACCTTGCACCGACTTCCTGGAGAGAAAGGCGGGCCGACGGCACCACGAGTGTATCCATGAGGGATTTACGCGTTCATTTATGTGATGGATGTGGACTGTTATATGAGGCTTATGTATCTTTTATTTGCAAATGTAAAAATATAATTTAATTCCACGTTTGTAAAATATGGTCGTTTAGCTGGCAATGATTGCACAGCCTAGGACGCTAAAACCGGCGAAATAACGGTAGAAAGAAAGGGAGTTCAGAACCGTCATCTTCATTTCCAGGAAATTTAGTAAATACTGTCTTCTATCAAGCATTTTTATATTCCCCACATTTGCTGGGTTGACTAAGAAGTAGCTTCTTACAAATAATAGTGCTGCTTGTAATTTATTCAATGGCTAGTTATTTGGCTATGCCATTGTATAGCGTTTATCCTTAGATCAGCTAAAGGTCAGCAGAGCTTTGCTCCATACTTGTAGGATGAACCGCGAGAGGGTGAATTTGACTTGGGCCTCTGAAGATATTAGTCAGCAAGAATACTATTATAATGTATCAGATTATACTTTTCTAATGATTTTGTTTAGATGAGTAAAAGATTCATCATAGGCCACCCAAAGCGCTTCCTGGGGTTTTCTAAGACACAGTTTCATGCGAGTGACGATCAGCAAAAATTTGAAATAATATGCCAACTTGTACTATTATTGGTTACCCTGTCTGATTTACCTTTGCCCCAGAAAGGAAGACAATGAGAGAGAGCAGTGTACCTAATAATGCCAGAAGTATTTACCAACACTTCATATATTTCGTTCAATCTACTATAAGTAAAGCGACTAATGGCCTTATTCATAGACCGATTTAAACCCTATTTTAGTTATCGAATGTTTTGTCCCTTTCGAACGACTTTAGAATTCAGTTTGAGCGAAGAAGACAAAACATCCGATATCTAAAATAGGTTTTTAGTCGATCGATGAATAATCCCGTAACAATCTAATAACATAAAGACATTTAATAACTCATGCATTCAGATATAATATAAAGATTAAAACACATTGAAAACAGATACAATTTTATATCCGGAACATTAATTATACACATTTAATTAAGTCATGTGGTGACGTGTCGGAGCGCAGTGGCGCTCAATTATAAAAACGTATAAAATTATTCTTGAGTGTAAAATGCAGTCCATTTCCTTTAAGTACGAATACTAATTTCTATAAAATGTAGCCACTCGCAGATTGTCTCATAGTAATGTGTATGTACATAGTATAATAATAATATAATAAATACACCCAACAGTCACATACATAGTCCTGACCCCACACTAAGATCGAGTCTTGTGTCGTGGGTATCAGAAGCTACGGGAGACTTTTCGGCCTCACAAACACCCAGACCCGAGACAAATACTTGTGGGCCTCACAAATATTTGTATCAGTGCGGGGATTTAACGCGTGGCCTATCGTTTCACAGCCGGCGTCTAACAAACTGTGCCACGGAGGCTGTCAAATAATCAATTGATTGGTGGTGGTAATTACGTCTCACCAGGTTAGCTGTGCATAAACTCACGCCTTTATCCCCGAAGTGGTAGGCAGAGGCACCACCAGGACACCCACATTTCGCCTTGGTATGTTCCGTCCCATGATGTGATAGGTGGCGAGCCTATCGCCATATCGGGCACAAATTCCTGACTCCGGACTGATAATGAATAGAAAAATCTAATATCACTTTGCCCGACCCGGGACTCGAACCCGAGACCTCAGCTTTGTAACCGTACCGTAATACAACTACGCCACCGAGGCAGTCAGGTTAGCTGTTTGTTCCTTTATTGGATCTCTGCAACAAAAGACAGTTTAGTACATTTCCAATTCTGATTCTGAATTGCTCTCTGAAATAACACATACATACATAAAGATCCTCTTTACCAGAAGGATTAGGCAGAGGTGCTATGAGGATACCCAAATTCCGCCTTGTGTACCGCCCCACGATGTAATAGGGGGCGAGCCTATCGCTATATCGGGAACACATTCCTGTCTCCGGGCTGATAACAAATAGAAAAATCCAGTATCACTTTGCCCGACCCGGGATTCGAACCCAAGACCTCAGCTTTGTAATCGTACCGTACAACTACGCCACTGAGGCAGTCTGAAACAATATAAGTAACGTCTTGTTCTAAAAACATTGTCTTTAATATCGTATTGGGCGTTGGCTGTAATATTGCTAAGCAAAAAACAGTCTGGTCCAGCCAACATTATTACTCCAGTTTATATTAAGTTTCGACCGTAACTACTTTGGTGCTTAGACTTTTTATACCGGCGAGATATACTGCACACTTTGGTAGGAGTAATAACATAAAATATAATTTCGACTTGAGATAATAATCCAAAACTGCACCTATACATACTAAAATAAGAGATTAACGGCCTTATTCATAGGCAGATTAAAAACATATTTTAGTTATCGCATGCTGTGTCCCTTTCGAACGACTTTAGAATTCAGTTTGAGCGAAGGAGACAAATATTCGACAACTAAAATAGGTTTTAAATCTATCTATGAAAAAGGCCGCTTGACTATACCCACACTTAGCTCTTCGCCATGTATACATATCTACAATTGCCAAAAATGTAAGTCACATAAGCGCAAAAAAGAAATTGTAAATGTGTCGCCCGACCCTCAGGCCTGAATAAACAAATAAGATACAGCTCCATCGTTGGACACATCGCGAAAATAATATCTACATACATTTGTAAGAATGACATCGAAAAAGGGAAAATTGTGGTCCGTAACAAGATTCACAACATTCATATAAATGGAAAAAACGTCAGCACACACAAGAATGTAAACGACGTCGTAATTTATTTAATATGAAGGATTTGTGGCTCGGTGGAAAATGGTAAAAACTACTGAGTCACGTGGCTTCTATGCTCGTGTAGGGAATTGCAACGATAATTTTGATAGCAGCAATCTTAAATGCGTTTCTTATCATATACTATTAACTCATGTACGCCTAGTGCTGGGCACGGTATTCCTCTATCGAGACTAAGCTTGAAATGAGTCTGGTAAAGATCTATTTGTTTCGCATGTTTTCTCAAAATTATTCCCTTCTCACTAAACTGCGTGGTAATAATTTAACAATACATATTCTATCTATCTATATCAGCCCATATACGTCCCACTGCAGGGCACGGGCCTACTCTACAATCGAGAGAATCGATTGAGAGTGGTTAGGCCATATAGTCCACCACGCTGGCCTAGTGCGGGTTGGCGGACAAAATAAGCGACAGATTTTTTTTGCAATTTTTTGAAAATCATTGTGTTTGGGTAGTAAATACTTAGTTATAGCGAAAATAGTAATTTAAACCCTATCGTACCATTGCGTCTTAAAAAATAAAAAGGTGTACATAGTTATTTTAGGAAAACTATGTATTTATCACCCAAATACGACGATAAGTAAACAATTACCAAAAAAAACGTTGACGATTTTTTTTGCGAAATTTTTAGTTGCATTATGTCTGAAGTCACTAATACTACCACCTGGCTTCGTTTTCGGTCGCGGTCTTGATATACCCTGTATATATTGGATTTTTCTATTCATTATCAGTCCGGAGTCAGGAATTTGTGCCCGATATGGTGATAGGCTCGCCCCCTATCACATCATAGGACGGAACATACAAAGCAAAAGTGGGTGTCCTAGTGGCGCCTCTGCCTACTCCTTGCGGGCAAAAGGCGTGAGTTTATGTATGTATGTATGAACTCGTATGTAAAATGACATCCCAAAAATAACACCTCACCATTATCTTACGCCTACCCGAATTACCATAGCAATATTACCATTCTAATATTAAACTAACGTTTTGCTCTGATGATATCAAGACATCTCATTATGTAGGCAGAATTCATTACATGCATGGTCTATTTTGTATATTAAAATGTTATTTTTAATAGTATTATTAATTCATTGGTTTTGATTACAACGCAAAAGTTTTTTATTTACATAGTAAGCCGGTTCTCTCAAGTCATCCACCATTTATGGGCGCGCGTATAATGTCCCTCTAATTATATTTTAATTTATTATTTTTCTTACCTTGTTAATAAAATAAATTGATATTGATTGTGATGAATTTTAATAATGTAACAGTCCTATTATATTGTACAAATGGTATAATTTCGACGAAACCAATAATAAAAAATAATTCACTTATTCACTCCCATTTTATTTTTTTTATGTTTAGTTTTTTTATTGGAGCTTGTATCCTTTAAATTCTAGACTGCCCTCTTTTTTTTTCTTTTCTCATATCCATCCTAAGGTTGTCTGTAAGAAATCGCCTAGAGCGATAAGACCGCCATCTGTACTTTTAGTTAATTTGTAATATCTTTAAGCGTTTTTTCTTTTTTTGTGCAGTTAAGAATAAATAAATAAATAATTAAATAATACCAGCTTGCCAATAAACAAGAAATGAACAGACTTAGTACAAAATAATAAAACATTTTCTCGCAACCATTTTTATAAAAACATTTGTTTTGATAACCTAAAAATGAATATTAATTAAAAACCACAGACAGAAATAACATTGTCACATTTAATTTAACATACAAGTTATTCAACTCCATACAATTTTCTTAGTGTTACGAACTATGTCATATCAAACATAGATCTCATTAAAACATCAATTTCAACTTTATAATTCGAACAAGAGGAAAGTTTCGTTCGAAATTTAAAAACACTGGCCGCTTATTTTTAAACTAAATCACAGAAAACGTTTAGAAAGCTTACCGCACGAGCGCCGATACTATTTTTGTAGCCCGCGGGAGTTTGTTCTATTTTCGCACCTGCGCCACGTTAAGCTCTTCGGTTTTATGATCGCCTAGTACATTGTGCGCGGGGAGTGACGGCCGTGACGTAACCGTCCCGTCACTGTCAGCTGTCACGCTGAAATGCTGAAACAGCTTGTGTAATGGCGTTCGGGGAAAATGCCCATTTATTACTGAAATTCACTGTAATTTATAATTATTGGATTTTTCAAATGATTTTGTTTTTGATACGAAACAAATTAAAAATATAAGTTAAATTATAGTTTCACTATAATTTCAGGATTTTCAATATTAAAAATTACACCCTTATAATAAGTATTTTTATCACGAGCACAAATAAAACGCAAAAATAAAAACTGCACCAAAAACTTCCCCAGAAAAAAAAACTAGCTAAAACGATTGAAACAAACGAAAAGCTAATCAGTCAGCTCTTTCAGTGTGAAACCGGTTTTCCTTGAAATTTCAGTAATAAGGTTAGAAGTACCAGGACATCATAGATTAGTAGGGGACACTTGAAACGTCGCCGCTCGCTCAGTCGGAGGGTGCGACCCCTCCCTCACTGTTATCGAGTTATAAAGTCGTAACAAACTCACTTTCGCAGAGTTAGTAGCATTCTCTCGGGAATTAGGTTTAATAAACTATTCTATTATAGTTTTTTAGTTATTCTTGCATCATTAAAGATGGTTGTTCTAGGGAGATCTCGTTTACGTGTGTATAAATATTTCTAAATTTTATTCGAAGCAATAATATGCAGCCCTTTGTATGAATAAGTAATATGTCAATGAAATTTGTAGTAAATGTATGTAACCACATATGTGGTATGGAGTTTCTTTTTTTTATCAAATTGTATTATATAAATATTTTTCAACATTTTATTTGCACAAAATATTCAAAAATAATATTATGCATTTGATAGTATGTATGTGAAAGTTACTATTACGATTTTTTGCTATAAATACACGATCGAAACGTAATATCCACGTACGTGGAAAGATATGGAATGAATAGATAAGTTAAAAGGGGTGAAGCAGTGAAAAATCGATAACTCATTACCAGAGGTAACACTAATACAATAGTTGGTATAATCAGTATTGGTGTAAGATAAAAATACAATATTAATAATCCCATACTTAGTACTTCACCTGAAACTTCCCTACACGTGAGCGCTACGCGTGGGAACGGTAACTTTTCAGACTGCTTGGCGCTTCCCAATTTAGTATTCATCGCTCCCTTTCCAACTTCTAAATTTAAAGTATGGCTATCCCGCTCACGCGCGCAGCTTTTCTCCATTTCACCCGGGCATGCGCGCGGCGTCCTGACGCACGTGGTATTCACCTCCTAGTGGTTTCTGTGAGCCTGGTATCAGGCGCGCCTAGGGCGGCCGCGTCGCGCCGCCCAGCGCCCGCCCAAACTCGGCAGAAGCGACTCTGCCGGCTTGCGATACACACCGCTCGTGGGCTTCTGCGAAGTGCGGACGCACGTATACTTCGGAAATGATGAAATTTTAGATTATGTTTTAACCCGTGTGCTTCTCCCTGACAGCCTTCTCCCGATTTCCCAACTTTTCCTTTCTTGCAACTTTTGTAATTTCTCGGTGTTTGGACACAGGTGTTCGTTGTGAGTGTTTGTGTCAGGCTCCTGTGTTGCTGATGATCTACTGAGCTGTCTTCAATCATGAGGAGATATTCTTCTGTACCAGGTAGGTTATATTTTTTAAATATCGAGTTGTGAATCGGCAGTAATTATTTTGAAGTAAGTGAAATGTGGGTATTTTTTTAGAAAAAAAATTCAGTGCGACCTACCTTCATTTATTTTTTATTTGTTGCGGTATGTTAATTCTCTATTTGTATTGTGTCGGGTTTTATACTAAATATAATTGCAATATTACATACTTCATTATCATATAAATGACATCGTATAAAATACTTTTTATATATAGAAGTTTTATACATATCGTGTTGAACAGTGTATAAAATCTGATTCATATGTGTTGGGAGAAGACCAGGTATTGTACTGATTAATTATAATAATTAACGACGACTGCCTTTTCTTGGGCGGGAACAATAAGACAAACGTTTCATAATTACGGATTCCAGCGTACCTGATCCTTAATTAATTTTCTAGTATTAAAACATTTTTCTAGCATCATACTAGAGATAGGTTAATTCTACTATCTCTATGTCATTAAAAACTAAAATTTTAGTAAAATATTATTAAGTTTATAACAAATTAATCATTTAAATTAATATGTATCAGTAAATTGAATTTTTATATCTGCTGCAGTAATAGATGTGACACAACGAGACAATTTAGAACGATTTCAAATTGAGTTACTAAATTGTGGTATCTATTCATTTGTAGATATTTATATTTTGTCATTTTACTAAAAAATATATTTGTATTTAGGAGTCTTATTTTTTCAGTATACAATTTTTTACATTACAATGCCATGGGTTATTAAGTATTACACATTTCCGAATAGATTTATTTTACAAGTTTAACAAAATTCTATTCAGTAATTTAATGAACATAAACTCATTTTAAAAATACTTTTTTAGAATTTTAGTCCGAAATTAAATAAAAAAATAATTTCCACGCAAAGCAAATTCTTCACGCTCTACAACCAAACTCTACCAATATACAATTCGTATTAATAAACTTTATATACCTAATTGCAAACCGGCTGATTGAGCATTAAACCCACTGAGGTCCTTTGGACCCAATCTATCAAATAACTCGGTCCAAGACGGTTAATTCGAAATCCATTATCATTCATAAGGGTTAAGGCTCACCCTCACGGGCCTTTGCGTTCAACCCTCAATGCACTGAGATGTAGACAAATACAAATAAAACGCTCACTGTCGGTCGGAAGTGCCACTATCTAGTCTGAAGTTGTACTTGAGGGATATAGACGTAAATGTGTGGTGGAATTAGCTGGCAACTTGTGTGGATCGGCTGCGAAGTATCTAAGTTAAATATGGTGCAAAATAAAAGGAACATTTTTATATGAACTGCCTCGGTGGAGAAGTTGTACTACGGTACTATTACAAAGCTGATTTCTCGGGTTCGTATCCCGGGTCGGGCAAAGTGATATTGGATTTTTCTATCATTATCAGCCCGGAGTCAGGAATTCGTATGGCGATAGGCTCGCCCCCTATCACATCATGGGACGGAACAAGGCGAAATTTGGGTGTCCTGGGAGCACCTCTGCCTACCCCTTCTGGGAAAAAGGCGTGAGTTTATGTATGTGTGTATGTGTATTTTTTATATTGTCTTAGTAAAGTATCACATTCAAGTGTGTCACGTTTCGCATTCAGCCTGTGAATATGCCATTCCAGTCAGGTCGACGTTTGGCTCGTTTCACAGCCTCCGTTGCGCAGTTGGTTAGACACCGGCTGTGAAACGAGAGGCCGCGGGCTCGATCCCCGCACCTAGACAAATGTTTGTGAGGCCCACATATATTTGTGTCGGCTCTGGGTGTTTGTGAGGACGAAAAGTCTTTCGTAATTTCTAATACCTACGACACAAGACTTAATTGATCTTAATGTGGGTCTATGTAACTATGTGACAGTTTGGCGTTTTTTTTTTATTTAAAACATTTATGCAGGATTTGTGGATATGCAATCTATAGTTAAAGATATTCGCTAATTCCAGAATTCTTACAAACACACTTTGACAGGTATAACGTTTTGTTTGTAATGGTCTGTTATGAAAATACACCAACATGAAACACTAATGCTTCATGTCTATAACATCATGCAAAAATGATTAACGTAAATATCCATCGCGTTTTCATAAGCATAATATTATTTTACAAGAAACACAAGACGGGCAATGTAAAGAAGCCATTTGAAATACATTTATGAATCGCCCCGCAGACTGGTCTTTTATGAATAGCAGAACTAATATTTGTGTTTAATCGAGAGGGACCTTCGGCAGTCAGTGTAAATAAAGGCCGATCAAATTTAGTATTGTTCTGGTTTAAAAAACATAGACTGGCGAATTACATCGCATACTTTGTTTTGTAGGAAATTGATTGCATTGACAATATTTATTGTAGAAATTGGTCTAGGTGGTTCGACTTTTGCTTTGGTGGTGGTGACAGTCATTAAGCTTGTATATTTCGAGCTTATTTTCAATCAAAAATATAATAGGTAAGCCTGACGCCAGGCTAAACACTAAATTCTAGTCTTGGGAAACTCAAATGTCTCAAGGCTAAAAAGAAACAAAAAGTGGAGTTTCTGGCCTAAGAATCAAACATGGCTTACAACCCATTCATGCCACCACTAAATAAAAGTCGTACCTACTATAAACTATGCAAATTTCAAGTCATAGATCACCAACAATACTATAGAGTTGTATCCGTTGTACCAGACAATGAGTATGGTAATTCTAATACCCAAAAGATAATCAAATTCAAACAATTATTGACCTACATGGGCCCGTACAGAACACACAGGGCTCTGTAATTCCAAATTTAAAGCCATTCTACCTTCGCTTTGATTGGTTGGATTACTTGACAATTAATCTTGGTTTGGCACGGATAAAATTATTATCGATTTCTGAAACTGTTGTGAACAGATGTTATAGAACGCAATATTGTTGGAATAGTTTTTATCTATGAAAACTAAAACTTTAAACTAAGAAAAAAGTGGTTGCTTCTAGTCTGGATGATGAGAACAAAAAGTTTGTTGTAGCTTCTAATTGACTTGAAGTTTTTCTGTGTCATCGAGAATTAGCTAAATTCATTACATTAATAATTTGTTTACTTAAAAGTAGGACAACTTGAAGTATTTGTAAAGATCTGTTGTAGGTAATTTAGACTACGATGAGAATAAGCTGGCATGTAAGGATGCTGGACCTATTATCACTGATACTAAAAACTCATAAGAAAACCTATCTTCTTTGAGAAACGATTTTGCCCTTTCTAATTCTTCTCGTGCTTTCTCAATTAATTTGAATAATCCCACCTCGCACCGACTTTTCTAATAAAGCATCAAAATATAATTTTAAGGCTTCGCAATATCTGCTATCTAATTAACTACGCATTATCCGCACGGAAATCACGATTCACTGCTGAATTACATCAAAGAGACGAATGTCAGTGAAACTTGAAATTAATTGGTTTCGTCACAATGGATTTTCGTTTGTCTCCTAAAGACGGCCATTGATTCCAATTCTGCTGAGTCCGAAATTACTTGAGTAATTTAAAATTGGGGTTATGAAGTATTGGAAAACTAATAGCTTTAAAATTGTGCCTAACAATGTCGACTTTACAAGGTGACATCTCTCGGAATTTAAAATAAACTTGCACTGTCGTTTCCATCAAGTGCAATACAGTCACTTCGTCGTGCCAGTCATAAAAAACAGTTTATCGTAAAACCTACGACGAGTCAAAGATTGTACAAATATAAAACGAAATCAAAGGTAGTGAATTATTGTATGAAGTACGAGTATATCGAAGCTTGTTCGAGTAAAATAAGGGTCTCATGGGAATATGTCAGAAATGCAATACCTATTTTATATTTGCAAGAGAAATAAAGTCTTGATATAACGCTAAGAACAATGTGACAAATCTGGATGCTATGTATGGAATCTTGGTTTAAATATGTTTGTTTGTACAAAGTGTGAAGGCGTTTATTTTCAAAAAAATAAAGAATACCAGCGGTTGGACTCGGCTTCGCCCGGGCAGACACTTTGAGTCCAGTCCACATCAGACACATTATTTCGCTTACTGTTTTATATTTAGATTCAACGTGTCTGCCGCTCTTTATATTGCTTTTCTCAACCCGTCCCGTTACATCCCGTCCCGTTATATCCCGTCCTATTTCATCTCATTCTGTTCCATGACTCAAGGCAAATAGTTGTGTTCTCTTATATCGCATTTCATTGTTTTTGAGTGTTTGAAAGATTATCCCGTAGGAAAACTTTATTTTTAAGGAAAACAGTAGTCTATGTTAATACTTCATTAACTATTATATTTACTATATTCCGTTCTTTATCGCAATAGGGTATTTGCCTCAATTTTGATAATTTTATATCAAAAGACAATATTATGCATAACCATAATAAGGAAGATTTTTATTAAATCCGTTTAGTAATAAGCAAGTCACAAATATTTAAAATATGGTGGTAAGAGTACTAGAAAAGGATGCAAAATGCACGACGTGACATCATCCTCCATAAGGTGCATGCGTGCGAAAGAGAAAACGAGTGTCCCCTCCGCCCTATTAAAATTATTAACATCTCAGTCTTTTTACAACAAATTTTGATGCTGTTTTGGAATTTATGTTTATCATGAGCGATAATTTTCAGGAGCCATGAAATACTGCTTAAAATTAAACATTGGAGACATCCCTATTACTTTTCTGTTGTATATAATTAACATTCTGTTTGTTACATTCAAACGTAAGTCTCCATTTCTACCAAGAATGCAAAGAGCAACACGTCTCCAACTAGTCTCATGAATATTTATACCGAGAGTACTTCTTCGATTGTCTTTATAAACTAGACATTTCCTCTTATTCCTGACGTAGTTGGCAGTTGCATATACTTTGTATCTCGATATCAAAGCTCTAGAAACTTCTATCTTCGAAGTTTTCATATTTATTCCAGCGGTAATGATTTGCATTATGTAGTTGCAGTATCATGTTCATTATATGGAGTTTATTAATTTAATTAATAGCTAATTAATACGATCGATATTAACATATTGTCTTGACTGCAAGGTACGAGTACTTGTATTGCCTCGTGTATATCAGAAGTACCCTGAACCGACGAGAATGCATGAAAAGATTGATGAAAGTAGACGAAGCGAAAGTAGTATTACTATGGGATACAGGCGTAACGTTTACCTATGTATATATGTAATTGTGAAATATTCTTAAACATCAAACAGATCCTGGTATATCTTTGTTTAAAAATTATCTGTGGAAATAGAAACAACGACCTTTTTATACCTGCCTTCTCATGTATTGGCACCTAAGTAATAAAGAAATAAAAATATGTTATAGAGATATCACTATGAGGTAGCGAAAACTGTGAGGAAAATTGCGAAGCATCCTTGCTAAAATATTCATACATATTTTATTAGAATCAAATTCCATTTGTACTCCTCAATTGAGAAATTCAAATCCACACCTTCACGACCAATTTTTCCCATTCAAGTATCGAATCCCCGGAAACCCAAATGAAATTCAACGCGCTTTTAATCAAACGCCTATAGTTACAGTCCACAATAGGGGCTGATTGCTCTAAATGTATGATTCCCTTGTTCAGAATCACAAGATAAACGGCTAAATGGCGATGGACAAAAAGCATCGGACCGATAAAATTGATTTAATGAAAATAAGACGAGTGTTCACGAGTGTGGACGACTATCGGATTACTTTTGGATATAAAACTTCATATTTGTGTGAAATCGAATGGAATTAATGAAACGAGAACGACGCGGTGTAGAACGCAAGCCGTGAAATTGATTGCATTAAAATTGACATTAGATTGTTTATTTTGCTTGGCTAGTGCCTGGCGTTAGGATGTACGAGATATAATAGTATTGCTTTAGATAATTGGTCAATTGAAATTGTTCTAACTTAACACGCTTTGAAAAGAAAAAAAATATTTAATGAAACTTCGACTTTTTCATTCTCAGAAAGTAACAAACAGCTGAATTCAATCCTTGTTGTCACTAGCCATGGACATCTGTTTACAATGACACCAAATATTCTACTCACATGACTATCTCGTAGAACTAGCTATAACTATTTGTCAAGAATCAGAAGACACAAGCA
Organism: Deilephila elpenor; assembly: GCA_949752805.1. Lineage (NCBI taxonomy): Eukaryota > Metazoa > Arthropoda > Insecta > Lepidoptera > Sphingidae > Deilephila > Deilephila elpenor. The sequence goes on along the minus strand of OX457098.1, from coordinate 13,034,533 downwards.
TGCCATTTACCTGACGGTAAGCGATACGGCTGCTCATGGACAGTAGCAAAACCAAACAACAACATTAATTACAAAGCATTGCTTGGCATCCCACTGCGCTCGTCATCCTGAGACACAAGATGTTAAGTTTAATTATGTCTACTATTTCCTCTGACTATAATGTCCTTCTAACCGGAACACAACAGTGCATTTATACTGCTGTTTGGCGGCCTCTCACATATCAAAGACTTACTACCGACCTAGGTGGCCTCTCACATATGAAAGACCTACTACCAGTAAGACGAGTCAGCTTAGTCCTTAATTAACGTCATTAAAGCAAATAGTATACCTTGTCTTATTAGTAAATAACGCATTTATTTACCATCATCCAGGCAAGTGCCAGAATACGCCTTGCTATATTATAGTCTTCTTTTCTTTACCCAATCTTCAGGGTCCTCAGTTGGAGAACACTGCTACTCATATGATATTCCTCAGTAACCACAAGGCAATGCATTTTAATCAACTTCGTGTAATAGCAATGTTAAGGCTCACGTATATATTGCTAACTCAACTCACTTAAAGACATTCCTGGACATAACAGGTCACCTCACGAACATCAAGGCTACCGAGGACAAATTATTAAAACTTATCTGCAAAAGGCTAACTAAACCTGTACTTCCTATTTACTAAGTAACCCGAGATCTCAAGGCCTCAAACCCGGCGACATTGTAACAAATAATTTATCGCCAACTAAACCCGGAAGGAAAATGTCGTTGAGAAATCCGACGAGTTAAAGTTCTGAATTGGCAGCGCGAAGTGTGTCAGAGCACTGGTTCGAGAAATATTGAGTCGACATCTATATATTTATTGCGGTTGTATAATGTGTATCTACTGCAACATTATTGTTTATTGTTGCTTGATGTATTACTCTGTATCTGCCATTCGAAGGACTTACATCAGCTGCTTTTATACTCGGGAAAGTAATTGTGAGCTTTATTGCAAGTGCCGTGGAGTTGTGATAAATATTGTTCAAATTATGCTGGGGGCTTATTTAGGTATTTATCTGCTGGTTCTTCAATGAGACATACTTGCATGGGTTATCGTGGCGAGATTTATGCTTCTTATTTGGTGGTTGTCCCCATAGCTACGAATATCCTACCATTTGGGGTTATATTTTTATCAGTTTATGTATATTTTGATTCTAGAGACTAGCCTCCACAGCCACGATGAAAGGTGATAATCATTATAAGGTTAGCACAATTCTTGTTATTGACGCCTTACACTCCACACATCTTTGTAATCTTCAAGTAGAATTTTTCGATAACCAGATTTCCTCGAAATTTTATCTTTTACAGTCAAAGCAAGCAATAAATAACTTTATACATATAAAAATGTGATTGTTAATGCACAATCTCTTTTTGGGAAGAAATAAGAAGTCAACCTCGTTGATAAAGGGTCAGATACCTTTGTCACTACCAAGAGTTCAGTTTCAACCCTCCGGGTGCGGATCGCTTAAGAAGGATCACTTAGTAATGATTTAGGTACGTAAATTGGGCCGCAGGGAGTCGTTAGACTTGACCCACGATAGCTCATATTTTATATATGAATAGCCTTGAACCTCTTTCATAGGGAAATGTAGCCCTACTTCTGGAATTTAGATAAAAAATGGATATCATTGAGTGACGAAATAATGTGACATGGGAAATACTTTGAATTGTTAGAAGATCATAGTGAGAAAACATATCAAAGAGCAGCAATATTCATAAGTAAAATTGCAAAAAGTACTTACAATTTTAAAGCAATCTTTGCTATCGCAACGAATTAATGTGATAAAATTCGGTGTTCCAGTAATTAAGCGAGTTCTCGTACTAATATTGAGGATGACACTTGTTAAGTGTCGGCAAGTAATTTGTCAAAGGAGCCGGATTTCAGGCCCCGGGAGAGTTCTGACAAACTGCTGCCTATGGACTTTCACTAACTTACGATTTTCACACTTAGCAAACTTATGCGTCGTGTGTTTTTCTTTTTAATGTTCTTCATAATTATGTTATTTAGTTCCTCAGATAGTTCGAAATACAGTAAGGATTATTTTTCTTTTTCGTTTGTGTTCGAACTATCCCATCGGTCTTCATTTTAGTTAATTAATTTCGCAATTTTGATCAGGGTTGGAGATAGCGGATTTCGAATTGTATCTACACTAAAAAGTCCGTTACTTTCATACCTCATGGTTACTTCGTGGACTAGCTTGAATATGAAAAAGAAATATTTCCAATGTTTTTTTCTTATATATTCTGAGTTATTATAACAAGCTTCTCTTTACTTTTTTTATAGCGATGAATGGCGAAATGAGCATGCCATTTATTCGCCTGATGGTAAAGGAGTCGACCGCGCATCGACAGTAGAAAGCAAACACCACGAATTACGAAGCAATGCTTGAAATTCCATTGCGCTCGCCATCCTGAGACATAAGATGTAAAGTCTCATATGTCCAGTAGTTACTTACAAATCTTTTGTTTAAGAGCTTCTCATACTATAACAACATAAAAACGAAATTCTGGTTTGAAAATATCCACATTATCAACGTCATAAGTAGTTACAAAGTGGAACCACTTTACCGCTGAGAATAATTTAAGATAGAATTTTTACCGCCGTACAGGAGGGCAAGTACCATTTGCCCCACTTTAACTGCGCTTGTAGTTAGTGGCAGGTAGTGATGTAGCTAATGCTCTGTGTATGTTGAAGATATGTAAGATATTTTTTAAATTATGTAAAACAAACAGTCCGTATGATATGTTAAAGAAGGAAACAGAATACAATGTCTTTTTTTCTAAATTAAATTCCTTATTCATCATCGTCTTTGAAGAACCAATAATTTAATTGGGCCTATATATAAAGAATTAATACATAGTAAAATATCTCCTTACCCCAATGGGACGTAGGCGTGAGTTTGTGTATGTATGTATACTCGTATTATGTCCAATAACAGCAATGACAAAATTAATCAAAATGTGAAAAAATTACCAACTTTCTTCTAGTGCGTTTACCGAGCTCCATCACTGCCGCGTAAATAGTTTCGAGCCAGTCCACTAACTCCAAATGGATGGAAAATTTCTTGTACATTGTATTCAGTGTTATTGTTTTTGAACACAGCTTCTTGCAGTTTCATAACTTTGTCGTGTTATGATTTCCTGGTACCATTCGCAGATATTGTAACTGAGAAACACACATAGCAATGTCTTTTTGCTTGAACTTTTTGGATATGATTTCCTGCTATAACATAAATATATTTTTTCGTAGAAACAGTTGGTAATATTATACGTATTAATGATTTTTTAATGGTGAGGTCTATGGTCATAATAATACGTATATATTCAGTCAGACCTCCCTTGCTTTAGGATGATGATAATAGTTTGTGAAAATTTAGTATTTTAATAATAAGCAAGAAGTCAACTGTTAACATTTCAGTTCTTTTGAACAATAAATATGTATAGCATATTTGTTTTGGGTCTGGGCTGTGTATAGCCCTTCTTGGTAGCCCTTAGCTTTGTTTTCAGTTATCCATTGAATGTTATCCAAAACTAATTTTGATATTAGTAAAAAATAAACTAAAAATTGAGTGGATTATTTAAAATTCCAGTGGTTTATTTTTGTCTATTTTAGTAAAATTATTTTAAACAAATAAACATATCTCAATTTTGCAAGCGGACAAGTCATCATATAAAAATGATAATTAACGGTGCAGTGATCCATCACAACAGTCGATTCACTTAAGTAGTCAATAAATAACAGCCTTATAATACTGAAAGATGTTCTGCGAAAGAAATTAGGCAACTATATTTCAAACGAGATCAACTTTCCAGATGCTTTCAAGTTATTTCAAGTATGTAAATTAATACAAACTTCACAGATTCTCAGCGTGAATATTACGTTTATTATGTACTCATCTCTCTTAAACGGGGTATAATATGTTATCCTGGGGTACTTAAGGGAAAGAGATAGACATGTATACGTAACATCCATATAAAAGAAAGAGATGCATGTATAGGTATGGTGGCAGACGAAATTGGATCGTTATTACATAATTTCTTTTCATATATTTAGGCACATTACCCTGTAATTTTATGATATGTTTTACAACATAATTGTCGTGTTTATTACAAGATAAAAGTTGTGTAGGCTGTCATGTTTGTCTAATAAATGGGTACATTTTAGGTCACTTAATATTTGGGTAGAAAACCTTATTATTCGTTTACGGTGTATAAAAATGTAATAAACGTTTAGATTTAATGAATTTAAAATGCATTACTGCTGAAATAATAATAATTACATAAGACACGACTTAAGAAAAATGTAGATTACTGTTTTGAGATTCAAATAAGCTGAAGATGTAAAATTGTGTGAATGGGGCTTCTGCCTACCCTTTAGATGATAGAGTTTGACTTAATAAATGGTAAATAAATAGTATTATATGTACGAAGGTATACGATCATGCTAAATTTGTTTTATGTTTTTGTTTGTTATCTTAAAACTCCGAAACTGATCGATCGTTACAATTTAGTTTACGATGGTTTATGCATTGAAGTAATAAATACTAACTCATAATTTTACTGTCTGAATATAAAATTTATTTAAACATCTTGTAAAATGAACTTTTTAAACAGATCTGAAGTGTCAAAATTACTCATATAAATAAGCTCTTTCTCTAAATCGCTAAGGAGGTGAGCAGAAATGTCACAAATGGTTCGTAGATTTTATTTCCGCTCCAAGATATGAACTTAACATCCCTAGACTAGACTACCTAGACTATGAATTGAACCCAGGACGTCACGGATCACAGTCCCTGTTTCTTGAGTCTAACTAATAAAGTGACTTTGAAACTTACACTAATTATTTTCAGAAAACTCATGATATTTTTTTTTTACATATCCTTTATTAAAATAGGATATGTAAAAAAGACTACAAAATGATTTCGTCATTGACATTACTAACGGTTGCCAGCTTTTACATGATCTTTTTGTAAAAAATATTAAAGGTAAGAAAAAAACCAAATCCTAATTATTAATAAAACGATTTTTTGAATATTTTTTTAAGATAAGTAGGAAAAGAGAATGTTAGCTTGTAACGGTCGTAAATACTCGTACAATACGTTGATACGAATAAAAAATATCTTACCTAAAAGATAAAGAGAATCTTTCAAACCATAGATTATTTTATACAGGAAAACCTTATACTTGACATTTTAGAAACCCGTTCCAAATAGATTACCAGTGAGTATTACTAGGAAATTATAATACGACAAAGTTGCGAATCAAGAATGATAACTAGATTTTCCCTTGCCATTATAAGAATCCTTTACTCAAATATAGTAGAATCTTTCAACAAGTTACGATAAAAAAATGGCAGATATTAATAGAAAAGATAATAAAATTACTTTTCTGCATTCAACTAAAATCCTAATAAAATAACACCAACGCAAAGGAGTAAAAATATTCCAAAGCAAGGTTCGGGCTAGAACCTTATTATACCCAATATGTAATGGTCCGGACTTGAGCACCCATAAACCTCTTATAAGCTATGTCAGAAAAATCTAATCTAGCCACAAACCCCAGGCAAATGAGCCGGCCTATGATTAGAGCTTAAATTAAACGACCACTAACTTACCCTAATAAATTTTAATGACTTCGTTCTCGTAAAAATTATATGTTCATTTTGCTGTTTAAGGGTTTGGTCAAACGTTGGCCAAAAATCGCGCCATTAAACTCTTTCGCGCTTCTTTTATCGTATGACATAGCATGGTACTGGCATAAAATATTTTAAGGCGTTCATAAAGGGTAATGTTCTATGAGTCCATTTTTGGTGATAACATCTTTATTGAGAGCTTTTGTTGAGATATTGTCGGGATGTAAAGATTAATAGGGATTGCGATAAATTGTTATGTCGATTATTGTGTGTATTCTTGATATTTCCTTATTTTTTCATAAAAGAACGCTTATTTTATTTATTTTATTTTTATTCTTTACTGCACACACAAAAAATACAAGAGGCATACAATATTTTACAGATAAAATTAAAGAGTACAGTTGGCGGTCTTATCGCCCTAGGCGATTTCTTACAGACAACCTTTGGATGGATATAAGAAAAGGATAAGAATAGAGGGCAGTACAGAATTTAAAGAAAAAACAAGCTCTTATAAGGGAATAGATAAACAAATTATTTATAGTGAATATATACACAATATATGATACATAATTCAAAAATACACTTAATATACATACATATATAAATATTTCTATAGATAAACATACATATACATGCTAAATATAAATTACTTATTGAGACGAAAAGAGGAAATAAAAACTTTTTAATGCAGCTGCTTATAGAGAAAGGAAAAGAAAGACTATTGTCTTTAACCATTTTTTTGAAAGATGTCAGTGTTTGAGCTTGTCTTATGACAACTGGTAGCGCATTCCACAGTCGAACGGCTTGAACTGTATACGACTTATCCATGAAGGTCGTGGCATGCGCAGGCATTCTCAATTTCAGATTCTCCGACGACCTCAAGGACCTTGAATGAGACTCATGGAGAAATAGAAAACGTTCTTTAAGATAAGATGGAGTGAGAGGATTGAACAAGATATTGTAAAGAAGATTAAGAATATGAGCATTCCGACGAAGTCGTATGGGTAACCACTTGAGCTTAGCACGAAACTCGGAGACATGATCATATTTGCGCAGGCCAAATATAAATCTAATACAGAAATTTTGAAGACGCTCAAGTTTATTAAGTTGGTCTGACTTATAAAGTGCATCTCAATTGATATTCCATCTTTACCTTATCTTTTCTGATCAGCTTTGACAGTTCCTTGCCAATACGACACTATTTCTTTGTAAATTGTTCTTAATACATTTCATTTCACTACTGGACGACTTAGAGGTCAACCAGTTTAGAGACTCTGTTACAAATATCCTCTTTGCCTTGTCATGTCATGTGACATTACGTATTGAGACTGATATAGCAAATACTGGGTATATCAAGACTGCGACCGAAAACGAAGCCAGGTGGTAGTAGTGACTTCAGACACAATGCAACTAAAAATTTCGCAATTTTTTTACTTATCGTCCTATTTGAGCGATAAATACATAGTTTTCCTAAAATAATGATGTACACCTGTTTAGTTTCAAAGTCACAATGGCACGTAAGGGTTTAAAAATTCTTTTTTTCGCAAAAACTAGGTATTTAGCACTCAAACACGACGATATTCCAAATAAATTCTGTCGCCTTTTTTGCGAATTTTTTAATTGCATTATGTTTGTAACCACTAATACTACCACCTGGCTTCATTTTCGGTTGCAGTCTTGATATACCCAGTATAAGAGCTGTGGTTGGTGAATATGAGCATGTTACTTATTACCACCAGCAGTCAATGAATCTCTACTACGCAAGTCTCGCCACGGTATGCAAGTTTCCTCACGGTGTTTTCCTTCTCCGTTATAGTGCGTGGTAATTAACAATCAATACACACCGTACCAGTAGAAAAAGTAACCTCCTTTACTTACTGGACCCTCAAGCAATCAATTCCACAAGCACTTAGATTTTTAGTGTGGTCATCAAACGGCCCTGTTTATGGTCGGGACAGATCGGCGCACATGTTTCTACGCTTCACAATGAATACCAAATTAGAGATACCGATCTTAAAGGAACTTATGACCTTAGGGTACTTATTTGAGTAATGACTGCCATGCTTCGAAGCACTATTTCTGATAGAATAGGTTTTATTTCAAATGACCTATTTAGATTTGGAATTTGACTAGTCAACGTAATGTTACTTTTAATTAAAAGTGGTGTTTCTTTCCATCCTTATTCCTTCCCGCTCCCCTCCCGATCTGATGGACCGGCAAAATTTCTATGATCAAAACGTGGTGGTTGTTCATTTGCAGCAGTGTTCACTTATAATCAGGTGGCTCTGTTTTCTCGTTTGCACGAATGCAATAAAAAAAATATTTCTCGTTTCACATTCACCTTGTGTATTTTTCCCCCCAATCTGGTCGGCATAACTATGCTGAAATACTGGAGGCATGGATGATCTCGAATTGGTGGATACTATATCTGTACTACTACATCACACGTGGCTATGATAACTGGCAAATGGCTGAGTATTTCATTGGTACTTTATTATACAAACGATTGAAAAAAACTTTAAATAAACCAGACAGCAATTACCTGCCTGTCGTGCCATGTTTGAATAAGTGATAGCCCGAGTTGATAGTTACAAATTCAGTTGTAATTGGATTTGTTTTAAGAACATTAATGATTATGTGTAATTTGTTTTTTCTTCATCGACTATAAAGTCTATTATCGACGAAATTCTTAGCTTCTAAGTTGGTTTGTTACCATTTTATAATTATACATCTTCTTTTCGCTGTTATTCTTAATCTAATTGAAATAATATTTAATTTTTTTGACTGAATTATTCAAAACATAATGAGTTCATGCTATGAACTTTGTCACTAAATAAGTTATGTCTGAACAACTTTTTTTGATCGATAATCCCTCATATCACCGCATTCGAATCTTTACCTCACAGTGCAACTTAAACACGCTTTAATCACCCCACACGACTATCGCTTATACAACGATGCATAAAAATGCTGCATTATTAAAAACTACCAAGCGAAAAGACACATTTCATATAAATTAATTGCTTCCATTTTGGTAAACTTCCAAAACTTGTGTCACATCATAAAACATATACCTTAGCACGATTCCGACCTCGTGCGCCATTTTTATACCGCCACCACATGTCGCAATGTGAGAGGTTTACGTTATCGTGACAAAAACTATAACAATAATAATTGTTCTCTATGACTGGTTGGCGTAATTTGTAAGCTCTCAGCTTGAGCCTACTTTTATAAATATCTAACTGTAGGTTTTTTGTGTGTACCAATATAGGTACGAATATGTATTTGTTTATAAAATTTGCTCGCAGCTTCGCCTATGTAATTTAGATAACTTGGAAACAATGTTTAAATCCCTATTTCTTTCGTTTAGATTTACGATTGTAATACTCGTATAATAATGTCAGTGAGACGCGTTTTGTCAGACTATTAAATATTTTTCGAACTACCGGTTAAAATATATTTTTCTATCCCATGGGAACAGTTGTCGGGTTGAAAAGTACCCTGTGTCCTCTTCTGTACGCTTGGTAACTTGTATGAAAAAGAAAGATCGATTGGACAGTTAAAATGTGAGAGAATAACAAATACTTACCATCAGGCGAATGGCATGCTCGTCTCGCCATTCATTGCAAGAAAAATAAAAACATAGAAAATCGCTTTCAGATTTATATTAGTAAAGATACTACGTCATTGGTACGCAAGCGGGAAATTACTTAAGCCCGCCTATGACTCAAACCACGCAGTAAAAGAAGTGTAATTCAAGTTAATAGCTTCTCAGCTGATGAGCCATCGCTTAATTGCAAACCGTAAATACAACGTTGCTTGAAATATGGGGCTTTGTCTATATGCCTACAAGTTGGCTTCCGTATTTTCAGTTA